>CM061532.1:216889825-217007543 GCA_030545055.2 Neoaliturus tenellus
ACCATACACGTTTGTACGGAATGAATTATATTGCCATTAATGCGGCAAATAAACCAGACCTCGGCGGGAGCACTTGGCGGTGAATATTAAAAACACCGCCTTCTCGTTTAATTTCACCTAACTGCTCCAGGTTTAACGGCGCAGTTTATGTGTGGAATGCTGGGAATGATTTATGAATAAATATAAAACTGTGGGTAAATCATAAACTTGGCTGATTAAAAGTAAATGTTTGTTATTTGGTGACTGTTTGGTAAAACTGTATGGTAGCCACTTTGTTACTTTATTTAATAACGAGCAAGACATAACAGTTTTTTACTAATAAAAGTTCCTTTTTAATGTAAGCCTACTTAACACAGAGATATTAATTGTTACTTAGCTTAATAATTGCCAATTGAAACTGTTTTATTCATCTAGGCTATCCATGTTAAAACAATAACCAAATGATCCTAATCTTTTTTTATGTTGGGTAACAAAATGCGAATAAACAATGAAATCTATGAAAATCAATTAATTCCAATGGAAACTATTCACCAAAACCTAGTTAGGTAATAAAGAACACTTAACGAGCTAATCCGGAACTAAGCCTGGGTCTGTGAAACAATTAACGCAAATCCGACCCGTTTGAATGTAAAATGGCGTGATACAAAAAGGGGAACCAAGGTGGAGCCCTGCGGCGCTCCGGCGTGCCGAGGTTCTGGCTTGCACCAGAGGTGTAGCGCGGGATAAGATTGAATCGGTGTAAAACACCGCACAAAACAACACTCTTCAGACTCCCCACCCCTCCCCGGCATCATCCCCCTCACCCCCTCCACCGTCCACTGCGACACTGGAGTCGTCACCGTGTCGTGAAAGTGACAAAAATGTGGAAAGTTTCTTGCTTATCTCTTGGCTGTCAGAGTTAGTCCCTCTGGCCTTAGTAGTTTCCCTGTTTTACTTTGTTCAAATAACTCAATTTCTATTTTATTGCGTTTAGTCCATGTCTTGACTACGAAAATGCCACTTAGTGTTTCAAATGACTTCCAATATACTTGCTAAAACTAAAATTTGGCCAAAAACTGATGAAAAAGAAAGATCGATATGATTTTAGTTCAGAATGTTCTCAATACCTGATATGTTGTGTGTTTGATATGTCTACATAATGCTTTTTACGATTCATCACAACATTTAACGAAAGAGAGCTCTCCTACTGATGTAGGCAGGAACTTATTTTAATAACGCAAATGGCACCTTACTTCTTTCAATTATGTATGCATTATATGGCCTGACTATGGGCATTTTTTCATTACATACCTCAAGTAAAATAAAAAATCTTTCCAAGAATTGAGCCGAGAAAACATTACAAAAAACTTCTTTGTACATTTTTCGTACTAGGTAGTCAGTACGTTTATTTTAAATTAATAATTTATCCCCTCCGATTTCACTCGTTTTTGTTGCTTCCTTTTATTGTAAACGTTGGATTAACTTGTACAGTATATTTATTAGTTAACATAGTTACGTGTTTTGTTGTGATGTTTTCCATACACTAGGGAGACGCCGTCGCCGCGCCATAAAGCGCTTGTTGTTTCACCCCCCACCCCTCAACACCGACGCTGTCGGACGAGGACTCGGATTTGCTGAATCCTAATTATTTACCAATCGAATACACTGCTAATATGACAATCCAATTAATCAACGTGGCCGCGGGTGACTGGACTGTGGACACAGCAACTAACTGCCACTCGTCACAAGCTGTGTGTCCAGCTATTACAGCGTGAACCACACTCAAACTGACACCACTCGTGTTTCAACAATAGACCAATTTCAGTTGTAGTTATTTTGTTTAGTTTTTTATTATTGTACAATACACAGCCCTTCTTAAAATAAATAAATAAATAAAGCGTCATCACGCGTCACAGAACGTCTCTCTCTGGTTTCCAATCCTCGGTTTTCTTTTGGGTACCGTATTTTGTGTACGGGTATTGATATTCTTCATCAAATGAATTTTCCCTTGCCTAACTTAACCACTTGAAATTATTTAAAACTACAGGTAATTATGGATTGATTGTGCGTCTGGTTACGTTGCATAATAATAAGATTGCGGTATCACCTGCTTCGATTTTACCATTTCAAACTTTCTGGTTAAATTAATTTTCTAAAATAAAAAAAAAAAAACTGGGTTGAACTAAACGAATCCATGTAGAGACCTTCAGTTGCGTATATTATTAACAACCATGCGTGTATAATTCCGACCTCTCATTAGCAGTGGTTAATAACTTGACCAAAACGTTTGAAAACAAAACGAGCCAGTGTTGCACAGGGAATATAGAGACAATATGCATTCAGAATATGCATCACAACGTATAAATAATTATTTCCGTTTTAACTGGCGGCACCGGGCCGCCACATGCTATCCGGGTATTTTTTTTATAGCGGATTAAATATGCAAGTCGCCGTTTGCGCTTGCACCGCCGTTTATGTTGTGTGTTGTGATGCCATCGTCCGCACAAACGTGGCTGCGTCGTTCGGCTCATTGTTTGCTATCGACCTGGGGTTTTAACGAATAAAATGCGTTTTGCGGACTGTTATGTGTTGCGAATGAAAAACGTTTTGAGCTTCGTCCGGTTTGATAATTTATTTTAATTTTTGTCGTAGCAACGGGCTGTTTCGGTGAATTTTTAACGTTCAGTAACACTTGAGAGCTACAATAACGATTGGGGTAACCAGATTTCAAAGGCCAACTCAATAGAAAATGAGTTAACTAGCCCACACACAGTTTGGCAATGAACATTTTTAACATTGACTAACACTCGAGAATTAGAATAACGAATGGGGTAACCTGATTTTAAAGACCAACTCAATTGAACGTAAGAAATTAATGCTCAAGAATTTACGCTGTACAGTATTCAATTTTATTAAAAACATTTTATTGAAGTATTTAGAATAATAGAGCTGTATTATGAAAAAATTCTAATAAACGATGTGTATTTACTTTACACGACTGAGCGCTGTTGTGAAGCGTGAGCCGCCCGAGAGGCAGGGACTATTCCTCGGCGCTGCAGCAACATTCGAGTTCCTCAGCTGGTCGGAATGTTTTGTTACCTCCGTCTCAGTCTCGCTGATGAAGTGTTTAGTCTACGGCGCGGAGTACGCGCCAGGAGGAATGCGCATCTCAACCGTGTTCGGCGTATAAGCCGCTTGCATACATTTGTAATTGAATGAATGAATAAAAAGTTTTATTTCAAAAATACAAATACAAATATTCACAAATATATACATAGAAAACATGGAATATCCCCCACGACGTGGGCATTCGCGTGTGGGGGGGACACGAGTCCTTGTCAGCAGTTAAAATACGTAAAATTCTAATAGATAAAATAAATTTAATAGATAAAATAACTGTTAACTTAACAATGTACCTACCCTATTATGTGTACTATTTTTTAAATGAACAACTTATATCTAACATATAAATTTTAAAGTAAAAAAGTATAACAGTCGTTTGCACATAGAAGGGGAATTTAAATTCTTATGCTAAATTATAAAATCAACAGTAAATCAGAAATTACTTCTATAGTTGCCTACAGTCAAAACATAGTTGTGGCCGTGGGAGTGAAATTCCTTCATCATATTAAAGATGAATAATAAAGCAAAAAGTAAACCCTAAATAGTGATTTACACGTTTTACAGTACTTCCATACTTGTTTTGACAAGTTAATCCATTGAAATTATCTAAAAAACATTCTTTATACATATTGAAGAAAGTAATTTCTCGTGCAGCTGAACACTATTGTATTTATAATTATCGTTGGTTTTATAGTGTTTTGCGTTTAAAAACTCCACCTTCAAATAAGTTACGTAACGATTATTAAATTCAGGTTGAAATAATAAAACGTCTTCCAACACTACTCGATATATTTACACTTATACTGTAATTGTTTACAAGACGGTAAATATATATAAAAGATCTTTTATATATATTACCGTCTTGTAAACAATTACAGTATAAGTGCAAGACGGTAAATATATATAAAAGATCTTTTCTATATATATTACCGTCTTGTAAACAATTACAGTATAAGTGTAAATATATCGAGTAGTGTTGGAAGACGTTTTATTATTTCAACCTGAATATCAGTACCAGCACGTATAATGCTAATCAAGAAGTTATTTAGATTATTAAATAAACTCTTCCCCGTTACTTATAGATGAAAATTAACTCTTTGTTCCTGGTAAACAGGATTCACCACTAGAATTATGTGCGTTATATTACGGCCACAATGAAGTGACCATGTCAAACTTGGAATGTAAGTTCCATTGCATGTTTCGTTGCCGACCGGAGTGAATTTCCTCGCAGTTGCAGACATCGGGTGATGAACTTACTTAAGAAAAATACATACTCTCATTTAAATGTGTAAATCAAAGGAGTTGTCCACTCGATCTGTATCACTTTCCAGTGAACAGTAGGCTACATCACGTGCCAATGTTTATTAATTTTTTATAACGAGTTATGTCTTTAATTTTGTAAATAATGCGGTAATATGTGTAAATAATGTGTTAGTACTGTAATAGGTAATGCAGTCCGAAACGTTTGCTAGCCCTTTATCCTTTTTTCATTAGAGCAGGAGGTTTTACAACGGAGGGGGACACATCCTTGCTGTGGTTTTGCTCCCTTATTACATGTGATATGTAGCCCTTAAAACACCTCGGTGTGTTTTATACGACACAGTTTAAGCATCGTGTTCCGAATAAACGTACTATTAAATGTAAAAATGAAGAGTGTAAATTTTTTAGTAGCCTTATTTTTAATTTACTGCCCAACAATACGATTTGGGTTGACAAAAATAAAAATTGAAAATAAAAATATATTCCAATCGTTGGCATTTATGTTAATAAGTCCATCGTATCATTGGGAAAACCAGTTAAAAGATGTTGAGTTGTATGCGGACCGAAGTGGTAACGTGCAGTCTCCGTTTATACCAGCTCTAATCCCCCTCGCTCCATGTTCAGCTTAATTAATATATATTGACCAATGTCCACTGGATTGCTGTTTTTATCGGAGAGCACTATTGCTTTTAATTAATGCCGGCAGAGTTTAATCACTTGCAGATTAAGTGTTCAGGCAGTTTTAATCTCTGTTTATGCTTTGTTCGTTTTATGTACAATAATTCACCAGGCTACCTCGATTCCCAACGATGATTGTTGTTTTATTTAACTATTGTTTCACATAACATTTTTATGAACTGTAGTGTTGAATTTTAAAGTCTCTGTTTTATAGTAGCTAGTAATTTTATTCTTTCAATTAAGTTCCCTACCGCCATGATTAAATTATTAAATCATTTTAAACATTTCGTTCAACGTATTGGTTACTGTAAATTGACACGAAATTTGTAGCATTTTAGTCTTTTGATTAATGTATTTTTTTCCCAAAATATGTGGTATATATGTTGCAATAAAATAAATTGGCGGATATACATTTTTATTTGCTTGGTAAATTAAAAATATGAATACCAATATTTAGCTAATTGAAAATTAAAACAGATAATCATAACTTGTGTATTCATACCTTTAAATGACAAAAACAACCACGCATAAGCGTAACAGAACATGACCTGTAGCGAGTTATTTATCCTATACGAATTAGTTATTTTCACCGCACTAATAAACCTGGAAATTGCATGTTAAAATGAACGTCTTATACATTACATTCATTAATAAATAAATTTACTTATGAAAAGTGTACAGTTATTTTAGAAGTAAAATATTGTACAAACAATTTTCGTTTTGAGTGGTATTTTGTCACCGTCTCGCATCGGTTATAGATATGAAAACGTTGTATATAGATTATAACGTGATATATACGTTTTTATGAATCAAAATGGATTATGGAAAATCAAATTAAGAATATAATTCCAAACGAGAACAAACTGTTTCCTGCAACTCAAAAGGTGTTTTCCTTGCTGTTGTCCACCATCCACAGGTAACAGAAACACAGGTTGTCTCCCGCCGACAATTAATTGTCTCTTCTCGCCGCCGTGCAGGACGGGTCAGATGCATCAGTGTCGGGCGCGGGACGGCGGAGGTGCTGTTGTTTTAACTCCCTTCATTTATCACTGTCCACGGAGAAATGCCTTTTTTCGGAAAGCTCTCCGAACACGCGCTGTTCTTAGTAGCTTTTTAGCTTAGATGGCCCGTGTAAAAAGTTATTTTCATCAAAGATTAACGAGCATTTACATGAAACTGATGAGTTTTACATCAGTCTTTTGTCAATTGAATTTCATTGGAGCTGTGAAACTTTGTTGGATTACAAATGCCATCATAGTACATACTAACCCATAGAGCTTTAATGAAGCTACGCTGAAGGAGACAAATATATTTTTACGAGGGAAACATAAAGGATTTTCATATACCGTAGTAGTTTTCTATTTTGTTGCTTGGCATCCATGTTACCACCACGAAAATACCACTTATTGTTGCAATGATTTTCTATATACTTATTAAAACTAAAATTTGTTCAACCACAGATGGATCGATGTGATATCAGTTCAGTTCAGTTCAGAATGTCAATGCCCGATATGTCGTGTGGAGTGTGTTTACGATTCGAGACAAAATTTAATGAAGGAGAGCTCTCTTACAGATGTAGACAATAACTTAGTATAATAGTGCAAATGGAAATATACATCTTGCAATTATATGGGCATTAGATGACACTATTACATAACTTTAGGTAGAATTATAAAACTTTTCCAAGGATTGAGCCGGGAAAACATTACTACATAAAACTTTAGTACTATTCCCTACACGTTTATTTTAATTTAATAAAAACTTGTTTACCACTCGACTGAAAATGTTTTTTTTTTCTGTGCTTGATCGTAATTTCCGAGCTCGACTTCGCCTCGCTTGTAAAACACGTTTGTGCACAGAAAAACCCACGTTCCGCCCTAGTGATGAAATCGCCTTTTATTCAATGAAATTGATTTCGATGAGTGATAAAGTTCTCTCAATGGCTAATATTAGTTCCAAAAACGTGTAATAAAATAATTTTATGATGAAAATTACAAATTAAAAAAATCGTGTCACAAAAATGAGGTGAATTTAGAATTTGAAGGTGTAATTATAATATATATTCAGTTTATAATTCTGATTATATTCAGTTTTCACTTGGGAAAGTGATGAGCGGGTGATGCATAAATGGGCAGTCAACAAGTGGCTGTGAATTACGAAACCGCTGACTATGTAATTGTGTCAACATCTTGTTTATTCATTGAAATGTTGTAAATTTTTAAGGTTAATACTCCAAAAGATTGAATAACCACGCTTCAAGGATTTGTTTTTGTGAAACCTTCACTGGTTCTAAGAAGTATTGGACGTTAAACGAATTTTTTCTTGGAAGGAACAATCTTTGATCGAGATTGATATCACTCACTACTGGACAAAGTGGCCATTTAATTTCTCATTTTATTTTGTATCTCTTTGCATGTATTTTGTTTGGGAAATAAATTTATTTATTGATATTGAATATATCATAAAAAATAATTAACTTGTTGTCCCGGTTAAAGCTATAACCAAGGAATATAACAATGATTTAATCAATGTATAAACCAATATTTTGAGCTAAAATAACTTTAAAACCATAAGCCTGAAAAGGTTGTTAAAAGTGAAGATAATTTTATTTTACTAACCTTCACAGTATAACCATTTCGCGACATCATGCGAACACCTCAGAACTGCTGACTTATTTACAATTTAAAAAAAATTGTCGCATCCCCCTTGGTTTATTTACTGATGGACAAACAAGATGTAATGTTTCAGCGATATTGTGTAATTGTAATATCTATAATGTTTCTCATATATTTTCAGCAATATGCGATTTAATGACTTTTTCACAAATTCCTCGTGATTATAAACACACATTTAAAAATGTTATGTCATCATCTTAACAATATGTCATGTCATTTACTTATATTGAACTTCATTTTGTAGCCTACGTTGACATGTCACAATTAAATAGTTATCCAAAGCGATTATATTTAGACATGTTTTAAAATTCTAAAAAAGTTTTGCAGTTTGTTTAGATGTTTTTAATTTATGTATACGGTTGCCTTATATCATTTTCAAGCAGGTAATATTTCCTCATAAATATTTCCCCATTAACTGTGACTACCGTATCGACTGATGCTCAGTAAGCCGATAAATATTCAGGGCCGTGGTCTTCGATCGTTAATGACTTGTTGTCAGGACAAGCCCCCACTTGCCATTCCGACCTGTGCAGTATAACTTACAATGTGCTCACCGTTCATTTTGCTAGAAGATGAGCAGCATTACGTAAAATTCAAGGCTTCTGTATTTTGTATCCGCGCAATGATACCATATATTTTTATTCAACATAATATATACTATTCAGTCATTCCACTCATTATAAATGTGCTAGTTGTGGTTATCCATTCGATTAAATATGTTGATATTTAGGTATTTTTTTACAAATATAAAAATATTTTTTTTAGCATCTACGGTATTTTGGCTGAAGTTGTATAAGGCACAGACAAAATCTATCGCGGTAAGTGAAAAATAGTCAGGTACGCCGGGGGAGTGTTGAGGGGGCGAGGCAGTCGACGAGAAACAGACAGAAAGATGTCGAAGAAGACAAATCGCTTTCTTGGACGGAATCGATGGAGGATTAATCAGCCGGGACTCGCGAGCCACGCGCTGGCAATCGTTGTTGATGAATACTCGCATACTCCTCTACAACTCTGCAACTGCAACTCCCTCAGTCCTGACACTCATGCGTTCTGAAATGAAGATGGCACGGCGGACTACATCAAATGCCTGCGAGTACGATGGTAACTGTCGTTGTTAATGTGAATAGTGTGGCAATTGCAACGTCATTTGGTTATTGTGTGTTGGGTTAATAAATAAAAATTATTTATCGTGAATAGCTAACATAAGGGTGGTTACAAATAAAACCCAATGTCGCAGTGACGGGGACGGCGGCAGTTGTAAGGTTAAGCCCTCTCGCCGACAATCTTTGTCATTATGTAGCGACATCGCAGCGTATCGCATCAAGGTGCTGCTATACATCGACGTCACGTCACGTCACGTCGACGTTCGCATGGTATGCTCCCTGTGTATTCAAATGGGACCGGCTATACATCGACGTCACGTCATGTCGCTGTATAGCCGCTACCAACGTCCATTCGGCCGTTCGGCTTTCGCCTCGGGTATCTTCGTACGCAATCGGGAAACTTCGGAACCAATGAGAGCAAGGGTGGATTTTGTCCGAATGTTTGTTTTGTTTACTTCCGTCTAGGCCTAGTTCTTATCAGTTGATGAGAGTGAGTGGTCCGCGTAGGGATTTTGGCAATTGTTATTACCATGGATGATGAGTTACTAATTAGTTTAGTGGAAGAAAAGAAAGAAAGCAATG
Source organism: Neoaliturus tenellus (assembly GCA_030545055.2). NCBI lineage: Eukaryota > Metazoa > Arthropoda > Insecta > Hemiptera > Cicadellidae > Neoaliturus > Neoaliturus tenellus. The sequence continues at coordinate 216,899,226 of CM061532.1, forward strand.
TAAGAAGAAATGCTGTTGGGGAAGAAATTGCGACACAGATGAACAGTACTTCCATTTACTACTCAAATATTGCAGCACAAAAATTCTATGTGTTGACGACGGTTGTTTATATAATTTATCGAAACACAAAAGGTAACCTCTATATTGCCAGTAGTGATTATGTCGCTACTCGTATGTTTACTTATGTATTTAAAAAATTATTTCAATACTTTATTAAATATGTTATTAGTTTATGCTAAAATGCTGGAATGTACGTACAATGACAGTAAAATGTTGTATTCCTGAAACAATTACACAGGAAAACCTAATTCATTTGGAGTAATCACCAATTTGTCTATAGATACAGTAAAACCCTCTTTATAATATAGAAAACCTTACACTTCAAATATAATATGTTTACAGACCTTACATATTTAAATACATCTATAGAATACCCTTAACTTATTATCTACATAGAGTCCATATCTCAACCTTTTTTCGACGCTTTTCCATATCTCCCATATCTTTTCCATATCTCAACGCTTTTTTCGCGCGCAGAATCCGCGCGCGCGCGCGGAATCCGTGAGAATTGGCGGAATGGACGTGACGTCCAGTGCGAATGCGATGTTTGACGTCGATGTATAGCACCCCCTCCGGAATCGCCGGATCCATCGGTGCGAATTGATGCGAATGAAGACGTGACGTGACGTGACGTGACGTCGATGTATAGCAGCACCTTCAAGTGGCCGGCACAGTGTCGCAGAGACGGGGACGGCGGCAGTGGTGGGGTTAAGCCCCCTCGCCGACAATCTCGGTCGCTTCCAATTATGCAGCTTTGACGGCTTAGCCTGCGCGCAAGTCAATTTGCGTCGGATCCCCGTGATCCTCTTTGGATGCTGTAGTAGCAGTCCAACAAAACCCTCACTGCCCCAGTCCCTCGTGTCTTATGTGTGGGATTCGGTTAGCATATCGTCAATTAGGTTATAATTTTATTATTTTACTCTTACCAGTGGATATATATTTTTTGTAATATCGGATTTTATCCTTTAACGCTCAGTATTAAGGTTAATGCTTGATAATTGTGTTATTTTTTATAATTTAGGATTATTTTGTCTAAGAATCATTCATATCGATAAGTAAAAATTATAAAGTCCATTATTGGAAAAAATTAACAACTATTAACTTCATGTACGCGACAAAAATGGGTTAAGTATAAAAATTTTAGCGAATTTACGATAGGGTATGAAGTGTTTATATTCCTTACCTGCGCGTAGAAACAGCCTTACTGTTAAGCAAAATTACTATTTGTACATTAGTTTAAATGTTTGACATAAACGTGTTTCATTTATCATTGCTCTACAAATATCAGTGAAAAACTCGCAATATTTTGAAAGGCAAACGTAGAACATTGCTGTTACTGTTGATTTCAATCTTTCATTTAACCAAATATTTGTGTTGATTTTCTATCCTATTTTATCCATCCACAGGGTGTCTAGTAGTCTTGAAAATCTGGAAAGTCTTGAATTAGTATTGAATTTAACAATGGTCTTGAAAAGTCTGGAATTAGTCTTGAATTTGCCTTCTAGTCTTGAAATTTCTAAAAAAAATTTTAATTATGGAGACGCTTGTGATCGCCGATTAAGATTGCTAACTGGAGATGCTTATGATCTTCAATCAAAACGCTTGCGACTGTAGACAGTAAATGCTCGCGACCACTGTGCGGAGATGCTGGTATTGACTCTTGATCCAGTGTATGCTGAAAAATTTCCTAAAAATGGTGTTAACTATCATTGGCCTACAAGCTAATGAAAAACAAGGAGAAGCAACATTTTAATTATTAAGCCTAACAAATATATGCAATTTTTATGTGTTCTATAAATTTGATATCACTATTGAATTTGTAGAATTATTTATATTATTTATTTTAATAATAAACTAAACAGCCCTACGAAGGACAGGCACACAGCTAGTATTTAATAAAAATAGAATTATACACTTGTGCATTATTTTAATTCAAACCATTTAAATTTTCAATGTTGTTGCAGAATCAATATTCTTATTATTAATAAGTTAGAATTTTGTGGTTTCATTTTAATAGTCTTGCTTTTAACAAAAAATATTAATATTAATTTTATTAGCCGCTGATTTGCTATTGAAGACTAAAATTTATTAGCCGCTGAACTGCTATTGAAGACTGAAATAGTATACACATACCTTCTGTCGAGCAGCTCAAATTTGTTGTAAGTTATATTATCACCACATGCTTTGCCATGAATACAACATTGTCAAGTGATATAAGAACATACTATCCATCGAAGGATTGGTCTTAAGGATTAAAATAGACAAAACATATCACAAACACAGTTCAGTTTGTCTACAGTATTTTGATTCTTGTCCAATCCTTAAATGGATAGTATGTTCTTGTATCACTTGACAATGTCGTATTCTCGGCAAAACATGTGATTATATTCAACAATGAAATTTGAGCTGCTTGACGGAAGGTATGTGTATACTATTTAAAACAAATCTGTTAGCGGCAACAATACTGTATAAATAATTTTGTAAAATGTAAAATAGAAATTAATATGTCGAGTAGTGCAATAGTCTTGAAAAAAACTAAAGAAGTCTTGAAAAAGTCTGGAATTAGTCTTGAATTTTGAAAGAGAAATAAACTAGACACCCTGATCCAGTTTTTATTTCACTGCGATGATAAGAAATACTGTAATTTTAAAATTTTAATGTAAAAAGTATGTATGTTCATTTATGGTCTGCTGTTCTAAAATGGTACAATAATTTAAATGGAGGCTGACAAGTCATTCAGTTCCAATTGTGGTATATTGGACAATCGCGGATGTTAAGACCTAAAATTTATAATATGACTACTATACATATATATAATACCACTCGCTCACATACCATATCGCAGCCCAAACTGCTATCCCTGTAATATGGATTTTTCTTAAAAATTGTCCTCATTGTTGAGTTTTAGAGTATGATCTCTATAATATGTCATTATTAACCATATTATCCAATTTATCTTTCAGTGGCGAAGCACGGAAGAGCCTAATGCTAGTACATATAGTGCTGAGCTAAGCCATCCCCGATCTGCTTTGTACCGCAGTCCCAATAAAACAACCTGAGTTGTTATTGCATTTTGGACGTATTTATTTTACCTGAGCTTGTTCAATATATATTTCTAAAATAATCGAAGATGGGGTGGTCAACTGCTCCCTTGCACTCCAAATTTATACCTATGAAACGACTTTTCTTTTAGCAGTAACACTTTTAGCGAATTTCCCTATAGGGAATACGCTATTACGGTAGTAGCCATGGTAAGACCTAAGCCCGGGATCACTTTACTTTTTCATTTTGAGGTCCCCAGAAGCCAAAAACACCGTTCGTTCATTTTCATATATATGTATATATGTGTATATATATATAAATGTGTGTGTGTGTGTGTGTGTGTGTGTGTGTGTGTGTGTGTGTGTGTGTGTGTGTGTGTGTGTGTGTGTGTGTGTGTGTGTGTGTGTGTGTGTGTGTGTGTGTGTGTGTCCGTGGTACTGATAACTTTTGAAAGGGACCTCCGATGATATTTGGTATGAAGGTGTAAGACCAGGTCTATTTTCATGAGTTCGCGAACCAGCACTGTCGGGTTATAGGAACGGGGTTTTATGGGGTTTCAAAGGGGTAAAAAATGGGTTTTTGGCATTTTTTGACCTTAATTTTCAAAATTCATCAATTTTAACCAAAACCGCTTAAAAGAGCTTAAAAAACAAACAATTTGGTATTTTGAATTTTTATCTTAGCATAACTGGTTACGGGGAAAATCCAAAAATATGTTTTCCATGTTATTCTTATGGGAAATCAAGAAAACCCTATATCTTGCTTATTTATTGACATAACTTAATCAAATTTGGCATGTACATTATCTAGGTAGGGTTTAACTTATACTTTCGTACAAAACCCATATGGCGGCAAACCTACATACTCACCCCCATGGGGTTTATAGGGAATATAAAAAATTGCCATAACTTGATACAATTTTGTGTTTACATTCACGAATTATTGATTAACTTACATTATCTAACAACACTCAATGGCAGCAAACCTACATACTCGATCCTATGGTGTTTTTATGGGGAAAGTAAAAAATCTGAAATTGCATTGGAAATTCGCTGAGTACGCAGGTCTGCTGCGACGGGGGTATTTTATGCAGTTTGTTTCGTGCGCTCCGTCAATCTATTGTAAACACTGTACTTGGCAATGTTATCCTACCCATTTCACCGTTCTTTGGCATTTTTTTTCAACCCCCTCACAGCAAGACTAGTATGATGGACGTGGGTGGAAATGTATCAGCTGTGGGCTCGCGACCGGTAGATCTGTAGCCGGCATGCCGCCGCCGCCGCGCCGGAACGTCAACGTCAACCACCTGTAGAGGTCGGATCGATACCCGGCAGCGGCCCGCGCTCACCTGTTCCCGGCCACCCCCACAGTCACAGTCGTGTGCGGCGCTCAGCAACCGGAGAAACAATTGAAAAATACTTGGAAACTGTAATTTATTGTCTCATACCATGTTACCTTCAACACACTACCTTTTCTTCGTCACTCAATTTTTAATATATTACACTCATTTGCCTTGAGCCTTTACATAAATTGTCAGGAAGGCTAAAATAAATTACAAGTTTTAATTTACTTTTCAACGATTTGCGAGTTATTGTACAGTATTTAGTGTAATGGAGTGTCGATTAAATCGCATGTCAGTTTCTATGGGATTTCTGACAAATAGTTGGCGAACGAATCGAGTGTAAGCGTTTAACCTGTAAGCGGCATATTATTTTGATTAACTTGTGACTCCTGGTAATCATTGTTTATTCTTTCTTTGTTATTTTCACTAAAACATTCCATCGTAATTGGTTAGTTATTACAAATGATTAAATATTACCTTAGAATAAACAAACACTAAACGGAATTCAAAGAGTGATTTGGTTTCTATTAAAGTCAATCCTACTATTTTAAAACACATCTGAAATAATTTCAAAGTGATGATGTGACATTATTTTATGTACATAAAATATCTGAAATACAGCCATTAACGGTTATCGTGAGGTCTGTTTTCTTAAAAGCTTTTAATTCTAGCGAATGGTTTAATAGGAAATACCGAAGGACTATTGTAGGTGGCTGAAGTGGTCGTTGTGTAAAAAGTAATAAAAACAGTGATGACCTTTACACAACAAAGAGCAGTTACCTTTTTAGTGTCGTATAAGTTGCTGGAAACAATTTAAACACCATTTTACTATTTGGAGAAGTAATTTTTATAAACATTTTTATTTGTTGATCATGAAGACATTTTCCTCAGTTACCTTAGTTACTTTTATGTATACAATTTTTAGTTATGATATGGTAACAATTATTTGTTTAGATCATTCTGTATTCTCTCTGGTTTAGATTTAAAAATTGTCACACTATTTATTTTTATTAAATTTTTATCAATTAATAAATACACAAATAAATTTTATTTTCAAATTTATTTTCTACACGATACCTAAATGTCGTGTTTTTTTAACTGTAATAATTTACAGTAATTTTTAGAAACTAAATTGAATAGCGATTAAAAAAAATTAATTAGATAAAATTCTCATATTAGTTTTATTTTTACTCCAGTGGTTGAATGTAATCAGTAATGTGAGGTACGATGTGCGGGGGGTGCATTTACTTGATGGTGTTTGTCACTACACTCGCGGCATCGCGGCGCGGCGGGTTGAGGGTGCCAGGGCGCGCGGGCGACTGTCGTCCCGACGCCGCTCTCCCACCCCCTCACAACCCTCCCGCTCCCGCTCCCGCCCCCGCGCTCCTCGCGTACGCTCGCACTCCAACTCTCAATGGGTTGATCGGGGTCGCTACGCTCTCGTGAATCTATTAGCTGTCATGGATTTTCTTAGAAATATAATGTCAACCGATTATTTTGTTTTAATTGCGATACGGTACCTAAATTCAACTATTAACTCTTGTCTCTTGTATTTATATTGTGATACGCCGTTATTGGAGATATATTTGTCCGCTTGAGCAAACTTATTATTTATATAATAAAGTTTATTAATTTTGACACACACCCCAGTACCGTTATCTGTTTATCAAGTAGTGTATGATGTGAAATCTCTAGCAGTGTGCCTTTTTTTATTGCCAGTTGAAACTAATAGTTTTTAAACCATGTTTTGGGTGGGGCTTATTGCATTATTTTACCTCTTTTGGGCTCTGCCACCTCTAAAAAATGCTGGCGACTTTTTTCTCGATAACGATTTTCACACTTGTCGGGTTAAAAAAAAAAAAAAAAAAAAAAAAAAAAAAAAAAAAAACAGACATAACCCATACTGACAAAAACAATTATACCATATAAACATTCCGAAATTTTTAGATACCAAGGATAAAAAAGATTTTAATTTTAAATTTTTCTCGTTAAGTATGCTAGCTGAGCACCTAACCACAGATATAGTAAAAGGACTAAACTACGACTATACAGGAGAAAAAGTTATAATTTAAGGAGAAAGGATGATTTAGTGATTAAAAAAATAAGTATTCTATTTGAGTTAAACAATTTCTAGTACAGTATCATATAACCTATATGAAATAGTGTGGATTCATATAAGTTGAGATGCCAGAGGCACTTGATCCCGTCATATGTCAAGCAAACAGCAAACATGCATACTGTAATGCAATTGCCGGTCTGCAAGCTTTTAGGAAAGGAAATTATAATGCCACGTGTCTGTGTACCACTTGTCATAAGCTTAGTACCCAGGAAGTTCCTCATAGTTTAATTAAACTAAAAACTAAACTAAATTTAGATTATTTTATCTTATGTTTCTGTCTGCAGCAATGAATACAATATCAACCAGTTTGTCCTTTTTAGCGAATTTCCCTATAGGGAATACGACGTCCCCAGAAGCCAAAAACACCGTTCATTCATTTCCATATATATGTATATATATGTGTGTGTGTGTGTGTGTCCCTGGTACTGATAACTTTTGAAGGGGACCTCCGATTTTGATGAAATTTGGTATGAAGATGTAAGGCTAGGTCTATTTTCATGAGTTCGCGAACCAGTGTGATCGGGTTATGGGAACGGGGTTTTATGGGGTTTCAAAGGGGTCAAAATGGGTTTTTTTTGCATTTTTGGAGCATAATTTTCAAAATTCAACAATTTTAACTGAAACCATTTAAAAGAGCTTAAAAAAACAAACAATTTAATATTTTGAATTTTTAACTTGGCTTAACAGTTTACGGAGAAAAGCCAAAAATAGGTTTTCCATGTTAAATCAACAAAACCCTGTATCTCACTTATTTATTGGAATAACTTGATAAAATTTGGTATGTACATTCACTTGGTAGGGTTCAACTGATATTTGCTTACAACACCCACATGGCGGCAAACCTACGTACTCACCCCTATGGGTTTTATAGGGAAAATGAAAAGAACACCATAACTTGATAATATTTGGTATGTTCATTCACTAGATAGGATTTAACTGATATTTGCTTACAACACCCATATGGCGGCAAACCTACGTACTCACCCCGATGGCGTTTATGGGGAAAATTAAAAAGTGCCGAAAATTGATCAGTTTGACATTTACCTAACGTAACTATTACATTTCCTAACAAAACTAACATTTTCTAACAACATCCCAAGGCAGCCAACCTACATACCCATTCCTATGGTGTTAATGGGGAAAATACAATATCTCAAGATCGTTTGGAAATTCGCTGAGTACGCAGGTCTGCTGCGACGGGGGTATTTTAGTTTTTTAAGTTTCCTAAGTTAACTTGCTCATAACTCAATCTTATGTAAAAATTTATCTCAAACAATTCAAAGATTAATAACCTGGAAAACATGGAATAATTGTACTGCTTTGATGGGGTTAGAAGTAAGATTATAGTGTTATAATAGGATTAAAACATTTACATATCAATTTAATTAATATATCGAAGTAGACCGTCAAAAAATTTTTAATGAACGTTAGCAATTGTGTATTTGTATTTCCACCCTTGAATTGACGATTGTACTAAATTTAACCGTCGGTCAGTTTGAGACCTACTAAGAACAATACAACAGCTGCAGTAAATGCTACAGACCATGGACAGCCGGTGAATACCAGCAACAGAATACATAATCTGTGGTACTCTAGTGCGGTAGAGCTAATTTTGCACGTGACACCTCGAGGTAGGAGGGGATGAAAATGTAAACGTTTTCTTTGGTATGGTTGGCTACACAGAGGTAGCAGTTTAGCTGATATAAACGCAGGTTTTTTTACTGTGAGAGTGGAAGCAAATTTGGATCTATGCCATCGCAAGCAAAACCATATATTTTGTTCGTGGTAGAGGTGGCAAAATATTTTTTTTTTCCGGAAACAATCTATTTCCAGTCAAGTGGTGACAGTTTTTTTACTTTTTCCAGAGATTGCAAAACTGTTGTTTCTTGATGGGTTAGTGGCAATAAAATAGTAGCTTTTAAGCTCTATATTGGTACGAAATCTATATTTTAAGCAACAACGCATGTTTATTTACACACATTGTTTTAGTTTACGGAGCGGCTGCGGATAGCATGGGGTCATTCCATATCAAATCAACCAATGGTCTGGAACTTGATATCTCAGAATTCAATGATTTTTTTAAAACAAGTAATGCTATTTGAAAATATGAAAAATACCAAGTTTTAGATTTTTTTGACTTTTCGTTTATGAGTTATAAATTTTTAAAAATTGAAAAATCGGCAGATTTTTGGCGTGTTCGGAAACTTTTAAATAGCTCTAACTCCGAGACCATTCAACCTAGAGAGTTCAAACTTTCACCATTCTCTTTAGAATTCTAAGAGCTTTAATTTGACGTGTCACTTGACTATATTAGCTGAGTAATTAAATTTTTCAAAAATCAAAAAAAAGTTTTTTTAAAAAATCTCAAAATCGAAAATTTTATTTTTTGGGGGAAAAATATATGTTTTTTGTACTTCTTATTAGAGTGCATGTGCCAAATTTCATTATGGTACTCCTATGGGATCATATTAAAAAAAAATATTTACTAAAGTTAGTTCAACCACTTAACACGTATAATGCATGTAAGTTAATGTAACCACAGACTATGGATAAGCGACATAACATAATAAACATAATGAGTTTCAGTAAAGTAAAATTTATTAAAAAAAAAAAAAAAATTATAGAAAGATCTTTACTATATATTACAATAAATTGAGTACACAATAATAATATTCACAGTAACCATATTCATCTTACTAAACAGTTAATAAATCGGGATCATATTTAAAAACATTAAAAATACCAAAATAGTTCAACCACTAAACTCACAATATGCACTAAGTAAACATTTAAATTACAATAAATAATGCTAATAGTTTAAAAAAACTTTTATACATAAAATATAACTACACCTTTTCCACTTTTATTTCAGAAACAATAATGTAGATTTCAGACAAGATCATTTGTATTTTAGAATTAATTGTTATATGTATTTCAGAAAACAAATTATTAAATTCAGATAAGTTAAGTGATTTTCATTTCAGATAATTTCAATTGAATTTCATATAAATTAATGTAATTTGAGAAATAATAAATTGTATTTTAGAAATACCGTAATAAATTATGCTTCAGTTGAACATAGTTAATTTTATTTCCTAAACAACATACAGTTAAGAAAATGACCAACACTTAAATTGATTATGTTTTAAATTTAAAAAGAACCGTTCTCATTTGACACTTAAAAGTCAACAATGAAAATACTTCCAAATCACATGTTTCTGAAGTATATACAATAACTTCTTAAAATTAAATAACTCTTTCAGAAATACAACTCATATTTTCCAAAATATATATGCAGTATTAATCCTACCACGCCAACTGGGATGAGATGACTAAAGCTTCTCAAATTTTATCGAAGAAGAAGCAAGCACTGTACTCGTAAAATAATCACATCCTGGTTTCAAGACAGTGGCTTTGATTAATTAACTCGGATGATAATGTTTTTGATTGTAAATAAATTTAACATTGTAATTGAACAATCTTGGATACATAGCCTAATATACTTGTAAATATTTTATAAATAAATAATTATTATTTTCTAGTGATTAAAAAAAAACTCTATAAAGAACAAGACAATGAACTTTAAAAATTTAATAACAAGAAGTAAGAAACTAAATGACTTTATGAATCATTTGACATATAATACAATAAATTGAGATGGTAAGTTTGTATGCTGCTTGGTAAAATTAATTCTGTAACACTGTTACTTTATTACTGTGAATATTATTATTGTGTACTCATTTTACTGTAATATATAGTAAAAATCTTTCTATAAATGTAATTTTTTAAATAAATTTTACTTTACTTAAACTCATTATGTTTTTTATGTTATGTCGCTTATCTATAGTCTGTGGTTACATTAACTTACATGCATTATACGTGTTAGCCTAAGTGGTTAAACAAACTTTAGTAAATATTTTTTTAGAATATGATCCCATAGGAGTACCATAATGAAATTTGGTACATGCACTCTAATAAGAAGTACAAAAAACATATATTTTTTCCCAAAAAAAATAAAATTTTCGATTTTGAGATTTTTCAAAAAAACTTTTTTTGGATTTTTGAAAACTTTAATTATTTAGCTAATATAGTCAAGTGGCACATCAAATTAAAGCTCTTAGAATTCTAAAGAGAATGGTGAAAGTTTGAACTCTCTAGGTTGAATGGTCTTGGAGTTAGAGCTATTTAAAGGTTTCCGAACACGCCAAAAATCTGCCGATTTTTCAATTTTTAAAAATTTATAACTCATAAACGTAAAGTCAAAAAAATCTAAAACTTGGTATTTTTCATTACTCTGAGGTATAGAACAAAATTGCCAAATATTACCCATTTTGAAACACCTAAGGTCTAAAATTATTTTTTTATTGGTTGATTTGGCATGGAATGACCCCATGACTTTTTGAAGGACCTGCCAAATACTTAAAAACTAAAAGTATATTGGTGTTTTGTTACTTCAAAATGGAGATTGCTATACAAGCTTTTGCCGTGGAAGAGTAGTTTATTGGTAGAGTTGGCAATTTAGTTATGTACTTTGTGGTAGGCTTGGAAATACATTTTTTTACCGTGGCTGAGTAAGCAACACTGTTATTAACTGTTGTAAAGGTGGCAATACAGTTTTGTACTGTGGCAAGTGTAGTGATACAGTGTTGTACAGTGGCCATGTTGGCAATGTTGTACAGTAACCATGTTGGCAATACAGTTTTGCTCAGTGGCCATGTTGGCAATACAGTGATATACAGTGGCTATGTTGATAATACAGTGTTTTAAGTGGTTATGTTGGCAATACAGTGTTGTGCAGTGGCCATGTTGGTAATACAGTGTTGCACAGCAGCCATGTTGGCAATTCATTGTTGCACAGTGGCCATGTTGGCTGGCAATACAGTGTTGCACATTGGCCATGTTGGCAATACAGTGTTGTACAGTGGCCATGTTGGCAATACAGTGTTGTACAGTGGCCATGTTGGCAATACAGTGTTGCACAGTGGCCATGTTGGCAATACAGTGTTGTACGGTGGCCATGTTGGCAATTCATTGTTGCACAGTGGCCATGTTGGCTGGCAATACAGTGTTGTGCAGTGGCCATGTTGGCAATTCATTGTTGCACAGTGGCCATGTTGGCTGGCAATACAGTGTTGTGCAGTGGCCATGTTGGCAATACAGTGTTGCACAGCAGCCATGTTGGCAATTCATTGTTGTACAGTGGCCATGTTGGCTGGCAATCCAGTGTTGCACATTGGCCATGTTGGCAATACAGTGTTGTACAGTGGCCATGTTGGCAATTCATTGTTGCACAGTGGCCATGTTGGCAATACAGTGTTGCACAGTGGCCATGTTGGCAATACAGTGTTGTACAGTGGCGGGGTCGGCCCAAACAATGGCCAGCCGGTGACAATGACCAAGCTTGCCACCTCAAAATAAGCTTTCGCCAACGCCATTGTCTCTCTGTAAGCAACGTTTTAAGCTATGGTTTACGCTTGCTTTTAAATAAAATTTATCATATTTTAATATTCTGTTGTGGTAAGTGACTTTGAGCTGTGTAATACTGTAAGTGTTTTCTCTAGAAGATTTTGTATGAATACTCAAGGGGTTAAATAAAGCTTCGGCCCTACAATGCAGTATTAAATAGAATACAATGCTGTAATACTCTAATATACGGTATTATATAGTATTACAGCTTTTCTCCTCAATTAAACAAACCTGCCATTCTATGAAAATAATACAGTATAATAGTAGTAACTTAATATCATTTAAATATTTGATTTTTATCTGCATATTGTGTGGTGCATTTTTTTAATTAAGTTTAATTAGGCTTTTAATTTTTCTATATCTAAATCTAACAGTAGGTATATAAAATTTAAACAAACAATCTTTTGTGGCAATCAAATTATCACTGTCTTGAATGTTGTTCATTAAAAAATTTGGGTATGTTTTTTTTTTATATCATTAGTTGTTAATATATTAGTTTAGGAATGCGCAGTAACGTTTATAGTTGAACCTTAAGTGTCTCCGTTGCGGCGCGGCCGGCGTGGAGCTGAGGGGAATTACAGTACTGCAGTGCTTTCAATTGGTGGGCAATAAACGAGATAATGCAACGCCGCCCCCGTAGTGAAATCCGAGTTTCGAGACCCTTAACGCCCAGACCAGCAGGAAATAGTCGCAACATAACACGCTGTTACATTTGTACGTGCATTACAGTACCAAGCCAGTACCAATCCAGTACCAAAACCAGTTTTAATGACATATTTAATTAAGTCAGTCGAATTAACAAAGTAAAAACATATATTTCTTGAAAATAAAATTTATTCATCAGTATAACGCAACATTTTTAAGACTATCGTTTTAATACAAAAAATATCATTGTGAAAGACACTGATTGGCGTTTTAACACATTACTGATTTATTCGAGCATTATATGAACACTCTTTCTCTTTATGATGTGTTTTACTCAATCATTCAATTTTATAATTTGTTTTAAGAATCCCTTTCACTGATACGAAATCAAACAAACTAGGAGGAAATATAAAATTTTTATTAATTATTTAAAATATTTCTAGATTTTTAAACAATAACAAATATTTAAAAAAAACTTTCTATGAGTTCTAAGAATTTATTAACCTCAATAAGTATCACGACAAATAAGCGAAACATTAAATTTACCCGTTGTGGAATTATTTACATGGGTAAGCATTATCTTGTGCCTTTTAATTTAATGAAATGAAATTAAATCATGATAACATTAGTACCCCGTTATTAAATATATTCCCTATCTATAGTCAATACGCCCTAGAGTGTCTGGTCGTGGGCGGGGGGGCAGTTTGGTTTGTAGTCACCGTGCGAGGTGGGCCCGTGCCGCCCCCGCGCAGTTTAAGTCGCTCCTCCGCGCCAACCCATAAATTTTCGTCCCGTTATCAGCTTGCGGCCCCAACGTCATAACTTGCTCCCCTCGGGCCTCACCTTTACTTTTAGTGAACGGGTTTTATCTTGTTTTAATGTGATTACTACATTAAACTGAATTGTGGTGGTTTTCAGAGGAGACTCTGTAGGCAGGTTCAAGGGAAGAATAAATTTTGTGGTAAACTAAAAATAATACTTCACCCAGAGAACATAAATATGTCTATAATGGTTTAAGCCTATAGACGTATCGTTTGACCTGTTTGAACAGTAAATTATTTTTGGAATCGCTTGAGACAATTATTGAATGACACCTTTACATAATTTAATATGAAGTGTGAAATTTCATATCATACGAAATTAAGATTGAAATTAGATTGAAATTACAGCACGCTTTACTAATTTCTATAATGTGATTGTTGTTCTTATTTTTTGACAATTTTTATTTTAAAACAGATTTTAAGTTTTACTTATAAAACCAAATCGGCGAAAAATGAATCCAAACCCAGTAAAGCTGGAAAGTATTTTATCGAACAATTCATAGACGAGTTTCGGCAGACTGCTTGTTGATTTTTGCTAGAAGCGCCGCTTATCAAGCTGGCTCAGGCATAGATTATAACTTTGTGTAGCCACACTCCGCCGGCGGGCGCTGCTCCCCCCATCCACCCTCGCCCATACACACCACACACGGACCGTCTTGAGTGTAGCGGCTGTTTTATAATCAATCTTTACACTTACATAAATATGTACGATTGCTCATGAAAAATTTTAAAATTCGCTTTAATCATCACACAATTTCTACCAACGTAACATTATAGAAAGTTTATTGCTGAGGATAAAAATTTAGTTGTTATTTTATGATTTGGGTTATTTCGACGCCTAATTTAATTGTTAGTTTAAAAAATGCGAAATTTTCGTATAAGAAATGAATCTGTTAAATATTATCGTAGTAAATTAAGGAAAATTGAGTGGTTTATTTTAAATTGCACAACACATGGTTTAGGATCATTTTACTAAGCAAGATGTAAAACTATTTACCGAAAAATAAATCCAATTGTTCAACTTTCAGCGAGAAAATTATTTTGTGCTGCATTAATTGGTCACAGAAGGCCTATAGCAAACCTAGATCACGGCTTCAGTTGTACTGGCTGCCCCTTTTGAGCCATCTTCACCCTTGTAAAAACACTGAAAACATGCCTCCGCATTCCTCTGTTTCAGACGGTGTTATTATATATTTAATGGTAAAATATATGTTTTCTTGAAGATTATGGTTAGATCTAGGTCCCTCATACCTGGTCTATAGTAAAAATAAATGATATTGTAGAAAAAATCTTAAAAGTAAGGAAAATAAAATTAATTTGCGACGTCACTGAGAATAATATTTTTAATTTTTCAAACTTTTAAGGTGTGAGGGACCTAATATAACTATTCAACTAAATGATTACTGAACTTGAAACAAAATCGGTTTAAAAATGGCATCCAAAACAGGGGAATAATATACCATGTGTTTTGCCTAAAAGCCCTATGGTAAAAATTGCAGACTGCGCTACTAGCACAAAGGTGAAAATGACTCTTAAATTTATTTACCTAAGAAATATAAAACAGAAATGTGGAAACCCTCTTTAATGGGGCAAAATATTTTGTTTGTGCATAATTTAATTGGTATGATCGTTGCTGAACAGTGGCGGCCGGTGGTTAGGGACGCTAGGGGGGCTCTTATCATTATTTTATTTATATTTACGCCAGTGAAGATAAGTAATGTCTGCTTAAGCAAAAACGGTTATCTCCTATGTCAATAAATAATAGTTACTCCATCAAACAGGTATAATTCGATCACGAAGTTGAATTAAATTGCAATATAACCTAAAAATCTTATAATCACAATTACTGACGAAAAGTCATCTCTGTTGTACATAACTGATAATCTGTTGTACTGCAGAGTATCAGTTATGTACAACAGAGATGACTTTTGAGGTCAATAAATTTTTCCTAAAACAAGCAGTTGTTTTCCATCAATTTTATTCAGTTGATATGAATCCGTTTAATGCTTAGGCCTACTTCTTTTTCGTGACATTTGTTTGAATTGAGGGTACGAATCAGACTGAAATAGTTTTGCCGCGGACAGGTGTGTTCTAAGAATTGAAAGCGGTCCGCTACCCCGGATGTTAAGATGTCACACACTTCCTTTGCGACAATATATTTCCGGTCTTCAAACCATGTTTTCGTCTGGGTTCATGTACGCTATATTGTTCACACACTGGACTAATCCAGTTCAGGGGAGTTTCTTGTTTTTTGTACTTCATATTTAAATTCTTTATCATACTTGAAAGCCTTAATACAATCAATTGTTTTAATAACTGTAAAGGATACATCACAATGTGGGATTATTTTGCCATTGACTGTGAATACATAGTCAATGATTTTGCTTAACAAAATCCAACAAAAAATAAAAAAATAAATAAAAATAAAAAATCTGCATCTCTTACGACATTTTGTAGGCCTATAGTTTTATTCAATGTCGCAAATCTAATGTTGATCTTTCCAAGTACTTCCATCAAATTCTATTTATGTATTTTAACTTTTTAGTTCAAATGTTTAATCTCTGAAATACCACCAACAATTAATTAAGGCACGATCCTGAATCCCTATAATCAAGCAAGTGTTACAGAAAAACAAGTTTTTAATTTTACAGCCACAGAGCCAATTGGCCTAATTGTATAAATTTCTAAAACACTTTTGATTAAAACTATTTTTATTTTTGTTCAACTTTGCATTTGATTAATAACTAAATTGGGCCTTAGAAGCCCCAGGTTCTTCAAAGTAATTATAATATTCAATGTTTTTTCATTCTATTGCCTACTATAGGATTTACCTGGTGTAAGTGTAAATGTTGCTCATCTCCAACATCACCCATTTACCTTTCCTCACAAATCTATATAATTCACTATTTCAACACAACGCACACCAACACGTACAACATTACTCGCAACAGAACCCAGACGGACGACTGCATCGCGAGGGAACTGACAGTCACACTTTTGGCACTGCTCGGTTGGTAGCAGTGGCTGGAGCAGTGGCGCGCGCAGCCTAGGGCGCCGGGCAGAGCGTTGCATTAGCAGCCGTTGGGTGTGCCTGTGCGAGTGAGCTGCGCGTATGCGCGTCTCCATTCGATTTTACAAGAGCGCTAGGACGCCGTTGCCGGCGTCCGTCGCTCCGGCCCGAGCCGGCCGCGATAGAATTAGAAACACAATCGTCGTCGATTTTGGATTTATTTTGGTACGATCTGTTTCTATCTTCAACTTATGACCTATATAATTGTCATTCTGTTAAATATTCTCATAATAATATTTTTGTTAGTTTATTTATTTTGATTTTTTAATCAATTATTTAGGAGGGGCGGCGTCCGGGAGTCCTTATGGGCGAGCCGCCACTGTTGCTGAACACACAATTTTACTGCATAGGCCCTACTGTAATACATTTTTAAAACTATTGTTATGAACGAAGCTGACAACCATCATGCATTTATTATGGTGATGACTAATTTTAAGTGAAAAATACGGAGGCCTGTATCATTATCCATTCTCTAACTTGCACTAAACCCATAATCTGTAAATTAGTGGGGGGCCGTCCACGTCATCTGAAAATAGGGGGGGAGGGTCGAGATTGAAAATGACGGTAGGGTGATGTGCAAGGGGGGGGGGGTAGGATTTGATATGACGTCATTTTAAAAATGATGTTTTATAACAAATTTTGACAGTAAAACAATGATAAATTCATACACAATTCAACTATTATAAAATAATTATCTAATAAAATACACTAGACTATTTTAGGCGTTGTTTTGTAGTTCATTTTAATTTTTTTTTCATCAAGAAAGTCATTTTGGCTTTATTTCAGACAAATTATGATGGTAGGATGATTTTAGGGGGGGAGGGTTCAAAAATGGCAAAAAAGCAATGACGTAATTTATGGACGGCCCCTGGGAGCCTTTGGGCTATTGTGACGGTATAGTTTACAATCATCCAGTTGTAATGACTGGTCAACTAACTGTAGTACTAGTTCCATTGCAACTCATGTTTCCTCATCAAGTTTTGATAGGCCTACATGGCTCACTCTAGTTTGTAGTATAATTTGACAAGTAAGGAAAAATTTTTTCTTTATCTCTGCATTTTATTGTTCAGTTAAACAAACTACATATAATAAATATAATATAATAAATAAATAACAACCATATTATATACTAAAGTAGCCTTTACCTGTGAACATTTCTACTTAATATATATAAAATATTGGCAGGACGCTCATTATAGGTAATGTTGCAGAAATATACTATATTGAATGTATTAATTTTCGAAATCAAAGAAAGATACAACCTTGATTAAAGTTATCGGTAATGATTAAGTACCTCACATTTTTCTTAATCAATTTAAGCTTATAGATTTCTTTTTTATCCGATGTACATTGATTTCCATGATTGTAAAAAATAACATTATTTTACTATCGAATGTTATTATATAAGGATTCTAACTTTATAGGTCTTAAAACTTGGTGGCTGGCCAAATGAGCCATACATATTATATACTTCGTAGGTGACCATGACACGTGTGTTATTTTACTAATACGATTTTATTTTGTAGGTGAGTGACGCAGAGCAAATGGGTCGTACGTTAATTTGTTTACTAAGTATGTTAAATATCTTTGTGTAGTTTTATTAAATATTTTATCATTTCCTAATGTTAATTCTCTATTGACCACCGTATGAACAGTTTGATTATTCCCCAGTCCATCTTTGACTCCTCGGGGAGCACACAGGCGTTGTCCGTGCTTATTCGAGGTGCTTCACATCAAAGGAGAAAGGACAATGTTGGACCAGCTGCAAAATGCCCGTCGTTATATGGAGTGTTCCCGGGGACATAAGGTCTCAGTGGTCCATGCCACGTGTCATGGCGACGCTTTCAGAAAAATTTTAGAACTTCTGAGAATTGAAAAAGGTTTATGAGAATTAAATTCAAAGAATATCTTGAACAACAGTGATAAAAAACAAAATATGCAATTATATATTGAATTTATGAAAATTTTTTGAAAAACCTTAAAATATTTATAGTTGGTTTCTTATTGTCCTTTTGAAGGAACAAAGAGAAAATTAGTCATTTAATGCATTTCTCATAACATTTATTACAATTCTTCTGATGAATTCCCAATTTAGTTTTGTACTTTCATAGTTTTGTTTGTTGTTCTTAAAAGGTTTTATTTAACTGTAGGAGAAAAGTTTGCTAATTATATCAAAACAAAAGAGTTATTTTAAATTCTATTTAAACTGTAATTCAGTTCAAAATAATCTACTTAATAATTTTTTGGCCCGATTATAATAACTCAATCTGGTGATTTTTCTTTAACGCGGTTGATCGTTTTGGTTTTGCAGAATAACTTGCTTAAATTTTATTTACTGTCAAAGTTTTATTATTTAAAAAATCCGAATCCCCCATTCAGTGTGGGATTCTAAAGTAGAATTGCTCTTAACATAAACGGATTTCAACAAGGCGCTGAGCGACGATCATCGAGTCATTCACTTACTGAGAGTGCATTGTTTACACTGCTTTGCACTTACTCTCCTCCTGCCCCCCCCCCTCCCCCCGCCATCCTGGGCATTAACATGTCAGGAATAGTCTGGAAGCTGGATTTGATTTTTTATAACAAGTAATTAACTGTATTTAAATATATAGAGATTTTATAAGATAGGGAAGAATTCAATTTGTACATAAATTTGTTACATACGTCGCTACCATTTATCATAAAATTACATAATATTTGTTTTAATTTCTATAACAATCAATAAAAAATACTTAAATGAATTATTTTGGGTACCATAGATACATTTGTTAAAAATTATGACATTTTTAAGGCGGATTTAAAGCCAAGTATGAATAAAACTTTGTATATGCTGATTGTATTTGTTGTGTATTTTGCAAATACGTAAATTTGTTATTATTTGGTAATAGTTTTTATCCTCTTTAAATCAAGATTTATAAAAATAACATGTTAAATATATAAATCCGATATTTCATTGGAAGAAACAGTTTTGTTTTCGATGAAATAACCATTAACTATGGTTGAATTTGAAACCTCGAATATATTACTGCTTTTAAATATTAGAAGGTCTTTCTTCTATATTGGGAGTACAATGGTGATACATGGAGAAGCTGAGGATATGTCTTAATTCTCGCGTTGATAGAGATATATCGGTGATGTATAACGGAGCGTAACCTGTCAAACTTGTTTTCCAAGCGGCATTATTTGTTTGCATAAATCACTTTCCCGTTTGCCTCTTTTACCTCCCGTCCTGTCACCAACTATTTATTTTCTAATGTGAAATATTTATTTCGCACATTTTATTTATTTTAATGTAAAGATAGTTTGGTGTTTTATCAAAGTATGCTCTTTTGACGTCCGTGTAACTGTCTCATGACAATTAGGTAGCAATAGGACACAATCATGGATACTTTTGACGGGTTCCTCTTTCAAAGGAAGTATTGAGGACAAGTACACAAGTATTTTTAAGATAGTTTATTTTGATCGGATTGTATAATTACTACACCAGGACCCCCGAGCCTCAGGAGGAGCTTCCCGACCTTTCAGGTATCTGTCTGAAAACCGTAACTTGCATAATCAGAATACATGTGATCATTCATAACCCATGATTTTACGTTTGCATATATTTTAAAGTGTTGCTTGCACCAATTCCAGTGTGCTTTGAAAAAAAATTATAACTATGGAAAAACACCAAATGACCTTATATGGGTTGGTTTTGGTGGTAAAGATACAAAACAACAAAATACAAACGGTGAAAAGAGATCAATTAATTTATTGAGTTGTCATAGATAGGGTTCAAAAAAGGTCAATACTTCATTGGTTAGCCCCAGTCACCACTGTGGAATGTTATATTTTGAATTTCCTGTACAATCAAACTGTTTGTTAAATATTTCACCTTTGATGTTTTTTCTGCCAGCTAAATAAAGGACAAATACTGTACCAAGAATAGTATCACCATCGTGCTATGATGGTTTGTCTCAATAGCCACTAAGAGGTAGAATTTCCTCGTTTCTTTTTGTGAGCGTTTTGTTCAGTAGGTATAATTACACCTGCAATACAGTGTACCAAATTTCATTCACTGAGCTAAAAATTGTTTTCTCGTTAACTACTGTAAAGTCTTTTAGTGTAGTGTTTATTTTATTAATGACTATTTATGTGATGAGGAATGATAAGTTAGCTAGTATTGAAAACATCAATTGTTGAGGTGGTAGAAAACACCAGTTCAAATTGTTCTTCATAAGACTGTAAATGAAATCGAAATATTCTTATTATTAATATCCTCAAATGATTATTTGTAAAATATTAAAGCACAAAAATTCAGTACTATACGTCAAAAGTGGTCGTGATGGTAATGCATTGTTAAGCTGTCAATTGTGGAGCAGTAATTTTACTTGTAGTACATGGTAAATTTAGTTTTATGACAATTCAACTTTTAATCATTTTTAAATGAATTATTAGATTACAACTCCACTATATATTTTCAAGGTTCACTGTGTTATAAAGATGTTTTTAATCGACATATTTAGTCGCGTCTTCTGCCCTAAATTCTGGCTAAAAACAATTCGCCCCAACAATGTTGGTCGGTTATCAGGTCAGGTTGGCGCAGCAACTGTGACTAGAGTGAGCCTAATCAATTGCGCCCACTATGTTATTTGCGTGTTGTAGTCGTTTGGATGTACGTGTAGGCTGTAGGCGGTAAAATAATAGGATGTCCCATATTGATTTTTCGAGTGTTATAAATATAGACCATACCAGTTTAAACAGAAAATAAACCTGAACAACCTTGACCGTTCCTGTTCTAATAATATACTTTAAGTTTACCTTTAGATCTTACTGTTAGGAATATAAGTTTTGCTAGGATGATTTTTTTCAATAGCTCAGTTGTCAAAAAGTTTGTCAGCAATAAAAACTTGACTATCATATACGGACTGCTTGTACCAGAAGATGAAACAACGCCAAGCACAGCGAGGACTGTCCCCGCCGGCGATGGCCGACCAACTTTGATTGTGCGGAATGCTCGTTTAACTTCTCTCAACTTTTTATTAGTGTGCATCTGTAAAGTGTTTGTGCCAATTTCTTGTTGTTGGAACTTTTAATGACGGCCAGTGTATTAAAAAATAGTGAAAAGTTTAGTGGCTTGAGTCTAATCTATATCTATAAAAGAGGAAGTATGTATATATATTTGTATATAAATATATATGTTTGTTGCCTATAGACTCCGAAACCGCTCAACAGATTGTAATCAAACCTACAGGCATTAGTAAGCATTATTCGAGGATGGTTTGTGTGAAGTTTGGTGCAAATCTGTCCAAAGGGCTCTGACCCAGAGGGCATACAATGGTGCGGTGTCAGGTTTTAGAAATTTAGTGTTTACAAGATTAACTGCTGTAATAAAAAATATTGAAAGTTTCATTCAAGCAGATGCTTATAATCATAGAATTAACCAGGTGTGAGGTATAATGTTGATGTTTGTGTTGTCTCCCTACGGAAGCTCACAATTACACTAAAAGCCTACAGGTGGTGAAATTTGACATGGACGATTCTCTTTGTCCATAGGTGCACCATAGGTCCATCGGTTTTGCAAGTATAGTTTTTTAAGCTCTTTAGGGCTCCGCCCCACTGGACTTCAAAATTACTATAGGGCCACCGGGGTTGAAATTTGATGGACGATTCTCTTTACCCATAGGTACTCACTAAGAAACGATTTTGCAAATATAGTTTTTTAAGCACTTTAGGGCTCCGCCTCACTGGACATTGAAATTACTTTAGTACCTCTGGAGCTGAAATTTGACATGGACGATTCTCTTTGCTCATAGGTACTCACTAGGAAACGATTTTGCAAATATAGTTTTTTAAGCACTTTAGGGCTCCGCCTCACTGGACCTTGAAATTACTTTAGGACCTCCGGAGCTGAAATTTGACATGGGCGATTCTCTTTGCTCATATGTACTCACTAGGAAACGGTTTTGCAAATTTAGTTTTTTAAGCTCTTTAGGGCTCCACCCCACTGGACTTCAAAATTACTTTAGGGCCACCGGGGTTGAAATTTGATGGACGATGCTCTTTACCCATAGGTTCTCACTAAGAAACGATTTTGCAAATATAGTTTTTTAAGCTTTGTAGGGCTCTGCCCCATTGGACTTCAAAATTACTTCAGGGCCACCAGGGTTGAAATTTAACATGGACGTGCCTCTTTGCTCATAGGTATTCACCAAGAAACGGTTTTGCAAATATAGTTTTTTTAAGATCTTTAGAGCTCCGCCCCACTGGACTTTAAAATTACTTTAGGACCACCGGAGTTGAAATTATATGGATGATTCTTTTTGTTCATAGGTGCTCACTCAGAAACGGTTTTGCACATATCGTTTGTAAGCACTTTAGGGCTCCACCCCACTGGACTTTAAAATTACTTTAGGGCCACCGGGGTTGAAATTTGATGTACGATTCTTTTTGTTCATAGCTACTTACTAGGAAACTGTTTTGCAAATATAATTTTTAAGCTCTGTAGGGCTCCGCCCCACTGGACTTTAAATTACTTTAGGGCCACCATGGTTGAAATTTTACTTGGACATGCCTCTTTGCTCATAGGTACTCACCAAGAATGGTTTTGCAAATATATTTTTTAGTAGGGCTGTGCTCCACTGGACTTAAAAATTAATTTAGGGCCTCCGGGGTTGAAATTTGACATGGACGTGCCTCTTTGCTCATAGGTGCTCTTGCATTTGCAATTTCAATCAATAAGATACAAGGCAAACTTTGACTATTCTGGGTTTAAATTTGCAAAATGCCTTTTTATCCTTTGGCCTTACAGTAATATTAATATACCTCCTTTCTATGCCTTTGACCTTTTTTGTTATATTAAAAAACTTAAAACTTAACTTATCTTTTTTTGATATATTAAAAAAGCTTTATTTATGTAAACATCTTAATTTGAGCGCAGCAACACGCGCCGGGTAACTGCTAGTTTTTTATATTTAACAAGCAATATTTTTGTATTTAAAATTTAAAATAAATCAAAGTGTTTGTTAGTCAAGATTAATTTTGTGTTTAAGTTGTAAAAATGTAAGCTAGTCACTAAAACAAAAGAGATAGTAATTCACTAGGACCCAATACCATCGATGTACTTCGTCGGTCCGCAAGTAAAAGTTCGAATGTGAAACTATGATATAGTCTTACAGCGTTAAATCTGTGAAAGATGAGTGTAGATAACTCACTCATTATCCTTTAAATTAAAAGTATGTGACAGACATACCATTAATTTTATCAAAGACATTTACAGACTAGGTGGTTCTCTACTGGACGCCCCTGTGTGTGAGTTATTTACCTGGTGGGTGGGCAGGTCGGCTGCATTTGTTTGCTTGTGTGCGTGAGAGTCTCTTAATCCCTAAGGTGCCTATGGTGAAACGGACGATGTATAGATCGTAGATTGTTGTAAACCTACTGAAATAAATTTTTTTTTTCAGTCCGGGCTCTGTAGCTCCAATTGCGGGCATTGTATTAAATGGTTCATAATTATCAACGAACGGCTTTATCTTTGCAATGTATTATTTGGCGATTCAATTACAAATTCCCTGATTCTATATAATCATGTTATCATGTTATTCCATGATTGTTTCCTTTAAAATATATTTTTAACTGAAGCAAGAAATAGTTGGTTCTTTTCTAAGATTAGTAATTGTTTTGACCTAAAAAGTTTACTAATCACAATGTTTTTTTGTGTTCAGACTTCTCTGTAAACAACGCAATAACAAGTTAAAGGAAAAGAGCAATTTCTGGGTTGTGTATTTTTATTTTACCTTCTTTGATCAAAAAACGTTGAAAGGCTTGAATGAACGATAATTGCAGGACAATGGCTCGGTGATGTGGTAATAAGGCTTCACCAGTTACAATGGTGGTTATAACAAGGAAACCCCTCCAATACCTCTCCGGAAACTTTGTATTGTAACAATGCACCCAATTATTACACTGAAAACTTGGACCCGACCTCGTCTAAACCGTCTAGACCTCTCGGAATTCGCACTTCTTTTGCTTATGTTGAAAAAGCTTGTTCTTTATGCTTTTATCAAATTACAACCATACAATACTTAGCAACAAAATGTGATGCGAAATATAACATTTCTTTCAGCTTTAACTATGAAATAAACTTTTTATTTCTGTAATGATGTTTGTAAGTTAATGTAAGTTTAAAATAATAAAATTATTTTTATCGTATTCGTCCCCCCCCCCCCCTTACTTTTTTACGTTTTTTCACTAACAAAATTGAACGTTATAAACTATTTTTACACCTGAATTATAAATTGACACATTCAGAGGCGGATTTGGAAATTTGCCGCCCCTGGGCTATTCAAAAAGTGCCGCCCCCTCCCCCGCCATAATTTCCTAATTTATATCCACAATTATTGCCCCAACTCCTATGCTATTTCGACGGGAGGGGACATAAGAAGCAGAAAATAGTGATTAGGCCTATACGGAACTTAAAATTTAAAAACATGAAATCAAAGATTTTGCGTTGCGATGCAAGAACTACCAAAGTGTGGCTCAAAACATGGCTATTAGTGTTTGACTGGTTTTTGACCAATCCAAGACACAATAGCAAGTGCCGTTGCGAACAGTCGAAAACTAGCCTTTGTCCGCGTGCGTAGTTCACGGCCGGTGGAATTTTGTGGAATATAGTGACCTTCGTTCCCAGTCCCAGTAGATTTTTTGAGGTTTGTTAGACACGTCTAAGTGTAGCAATAATAAATTGGCATAGTAATTTTAATTTTATTCTAGATACAATCCATATAGGCCTACTACAGTATTTAAAATGAAGTATAAGGATAAAGTACAATAGCTAAATTACGGCTATTTATGTTTTTTCCCGTTAAAGTTTGAAGTAACTATTAGCAGTATCAATTATCACTGCCACATAACCTGACATAACCTCATATCACCCATCCCGAATGCACTGGTGCAGCTCGGCGGTGACGACGACGGATGTATATTCGGGGGGAGAAAGAGGGGCTGCGAGGTGGCGGATGGTTCCTTTTGCGCCGACGCGTGGATCGCTACCGTGACAAATCAACGTAGAGCTGAGTTCTCCCAGCTACTCTTTAAAGCTCTTGAATGACCCCTTGCGCTAAGATATCATGATCTCGCTTAGAAAATAGTCACTCTCGGTTCACAAACTTTTCTATACAATTCTTCCGAAAAATTTCCGCCTCCAATAATTTGAGTTTTTTTTAATTTGAAGCCTATAAAAAATGCCGTTTTTCAAAATTTGCCGCCCCCCGAATTCTGCCGCCCTGGGCTATAGCCCATTTAGCCCATATGTAAATACACCCTTGGACACATTCTATAACCCTAGGTTTGTTTGTTATTGCATTAAAAACGATATGTTGAAACTCTAGTTCTCAATTGTTCATTAACACTGCTTACGTAATGAAAGTGTACGTTTTAGTGCATTACAGTAGAACAACAAAAAATAATTAACATTAATATTTGACCCTAATCTGCGTATATTTTTCATTCTGCTATTAGCGAATTTCCCATAGGGAATAAGCTATTACCGTAGGTCTCATGGTAAGACCTAAGCCCGGGACCATGTTACTTTTTCGTTTTGAGGTGCCCAGAGACCAAAAATAATAGTCATTAAAATTTATATATATATATATGTATATATATATATATATATATATATATATATATATATATATATGTGTGTGTGTGTGTCCCTAGACACGATAACTCTCGTAAAAATGGTCCGATCGACACCAAATTTGGTAGAGATGTGTAATCCTAGGTTTATTCAGATGAGTTCGAAAACCAGACATATCGACCAACCGGAAAGGGGTAGTTTTGGGGGGTTTTGTACCCCAAAAATGGGTTTTTTACATTTTTCACATGTAAATTTAAAAAATTTAAAATTTTTATCTTGACCATTGGATTTAGCTAAAAAAAACACACAATTTAGTATTTTGAAGCTTTGCTCTATCTCCATTGGTTTCTGAGATATTACAAAGTCTAAAGACAGTACATTGTCTTTTGGGGCTCCAACGTTAATCTTATGGAGATTAAGGATGTGTTAATATTTCACTTATTAACTAATATATTTTGATGAAAGTTGGTATTTAGCTTCATTTGGTTGAGATTCATCCATTTAAGGTAAAAAATCTTGGTTTTAGCGAATTTCCCTATAGGGAATACGCTATTACGGTAGTAGCCATGGTAAGACCTAAGCCCGGGACCACTTTACTTTTTCATTTTGAGGTCCCCAGAAGCCAAAAACATCATTCGTTCATTTTCATATATATGTATATATATATATATCTATCTATATATCTATATATCTATATATCTATGTGTCCGTGGTACTGATAACTTTTGAAGGGGACCTTCGATTTTGATGAAATTTGGTATGGAGGTGTAAGACCAGGTCTATTTTCATGAGTTCGCGAACCAGCATTGTCGGGTTATGGGAACGGGGTTTTATGGGGTTTCAAAGGGGTCAAAAATGGGTTTTTGGCATTTTTGGACCTTAATTTTTAAAATTCATCAATTTTAACTGAAACCATTTAAAAGAGCTTAAAAAAACAAACAATTTGGTATTTTGAATTTTTATCATAGCATAACTGGTTACGGGGCAAATCCAAAAATGTGTTGTCCATGTTATTCTTATGGGAAATCAAGAAAACCCTATATCTTGCTTATTTATTGACATAACTTTATCAAATTTGGTATGTACATTATCTATATAAGGTTTAACTTATACTTGCTTACAAAACCCATATTGCGGCAAACCTACATACTCACCCCCATGGGGTTTATGGGGAAAATAAAAAATTGCCAGAGTTTGATACAATTTTGTGTTTACATTCACCAATTATTGATTAACTTAGATTTTCTAACAACACCAAATGGCAGAAAACCTACATACTCGATCCTATGGTGTTTTTATGGGGAAAGTAAATAATCTAAAATTCCATTGGAAATTCGCTGAGTACGCAGGTCTGCTGCGACGGGGGTATTTGTACTTATCATGGCAGCAAACCTGCATACTCTTTTCCTATGATAATCATATGGAGAATAGGCAAACTCTTTTATTTATGAACAGATATTGATGAAACTTACCATATGGCTTTATATGGTCGAAATAAATTTTTTCTATGCTAAAAACCTACTTTTAGTGTCCCCCATGGCAGCATAGCTGCATACTCTTTTCCCTATATTTATCTTAAGGAGAATAGACATTTATTTCCCTATTTATGAGCACGTGATGAAATTTTGTTTACAAGTATGTGTACTTGTATGTTACAGACACCACCCATTTTAAATGTGGTATAGTAAGGTTATGTTGGCGGTTATGTCAGGTTAACATAGATGTATCAATCTTGGTCCTGTTATCTTTAATATCGCTTGTTTGACAACAATGCATAACCTATAATATATGGATGCACAGGTTGTTTGGCCAAGTGGTCTTTGCCAGTCTTGCTTTGGTGCTACTAGACGTATGGTGTCCTTAATTAAATATTTTGCACTACATTGTACTGGGAATCCACAAAAAAACACAGAAGTGTTTTTTGGACCATTGATATTAACCGCAGCGATGTCAGACACGCAGTTATTCTCAAATTAACTTGCGTTTTTTACTTCTTTTGTAGATACCTGATATATTTTTACGCAGTTTTAGTTTTATAATGAGTGAAAAAATATCCTACCATTATTTTGGAATGACAGAAATTTCCGGTTTTACACAGTAAATTCATTAATTTTTTAAAGCTAAAAAATAATCCGATATTTTTATTTAATCGATTTTTTAATGGTTGATTGCGATTCCGAAAATGTCATATGCCAATTGTAGATATCGCCTTAAAAAGAAACAAGTCGCTTCGGACTCGGTTTTACATGATACTAGAAAATATGGCCACTTAGCCATATTACAGTGGAAATGTAATAATAGCTTAATCAAATAGGCTAAAAGAGGCTTATGTGACCTAGATTATTACTGCAAAAAATATGTAGCATTTACTGAGCGAATGCTTGGCCCCCAGGTACTGTACATGGGGCGGAGTCTGTTGTTATCTTTTGGCACGTTCATATTTTATTTGTTAACTAGGCCTATATTCTGTTTCAATCGACCAAGTGCTGCATGTAGATGAATTTTGTTGTAGTTTCATCAATGTGTTTTAAAATTTACTCGTTGGGGAATACGACATTGAGCAACTTGGCAAGACTACATCTACCAGATGAATGTTATTTGCCTGTCTCAATTATTTATCATAAAATGTACTAAGTGTCTCAGTTAAAAACTTTAAAAATTTCAAAAACTAAATGCTAACTTTACTCACGTTTGTAAATCTACAAATTCAAGTATTATAGTGGAGGCTCTAAATGAAATTCCCTAATTTAATACTCGATCGACTTAATTAGCGCCTTACTTAAGTCAGTCTCATTCACTGCCACAATCCCTTGTTAATATAAACAATGAGCAGGTTTTTGTTCCAAGAAAAGTAGATTCAGGATAAAATCGTATAAACCGTACATAACATTGATACTTCTCCCACGTTGTAACTCGTGTTCAAACTCCCAGAAATATAACCGCCCACGCAGCGACAACTTTGACTTTGAGAACGTCATCGTCGGGTACAGCGGATTACAACACAGCTATTGATACACGGTTGATATATGCTTCAGTTATAAATACGCAACAGCTTTAAACTCTTTCAAGTCAGTAATCGGCTTTAACATTGCTAAACAGCCAGAATCGTTCATTTAAACTATATTTAGCTCGATATAATTGATCACAAAGCTTTATAAAAAGCTCTAGTGCTGTGCTCAACACCCAGTACAAATTGACAAACACTTGGCAACAAAAGTCAAAGTTTACTTTGACATTTTCTTTCTGATTGGCGACGAAGATTCTCTTTGTTTGCACTGATTTAGTTTTGAAATGCACAGACTTAGTTAGGGTAGATATTTCGTAGAAATTATTACACACATTGAAACAGCATGTTTAACACTGAATGTTTATTAATTTTTAAGACGTTTTGACACAGTTTAAATGGGATTTTAGAAATATTTTATTTATTAGATTGGTTTAATTTTAACTTTTTCTGTGTTACTATAGAAGACAAAGACATTTTTGAGTTGTTGGTTCTTTATAAACACATAAACCTCTTTTTACTAATAACCATTGTTTAATTTAAAAAGTCACATGGCTTACCAAAAACGATTACACATTCCATAAAAAGGTGGACAACAAATCAATTTTTCTACTTATGATTTTACATGAATCCCAAAAAGTGGTACCTATCACAACATTTCTGATAAAAACCAGTTAACACAAAGTACGACAGTTATACTTTGGTGATTGAACCCCCCCCCCCTCCCGTTAGGTGACAATTTACATCATGTACGATGATTCCATGTACAATCTTCCATTCAAACAGAACAATCACGTAAAACTTCTATTTATAACTACACGTGTATCCCAGTGTCAAGCTGTATGATGCTGTCGCGTCGCGTTACGCCTGTTAGTGATGAGGATTCCCAGACAATGGCTTGGTGCAGCATTCTGCTGGATAGGTAATGGAACGTATTCTTGACTCGGTATTCGCAGACAATTTGTCTAATGCCAGTGGTAAACACTTCACTGATTGCCGGCTGCATGCATACATACTCCACCGACCCTGCTTGTGCTCATACCTCTCAATCTCTGCATCTCACCTTATATTTTTTTATTTTTTATTTTCAAATTCTAAATAAATTGAGTTAATTTTTTATGCTCACCATTGGCATCTTATAAACCATAAGAGTAAGATATTTTTTTTTTTTTTTTTTTTTTTTTTTTTTTAACTATATAAACAATAAAGTTTTAAGAGAAAATAGTTCTGTGAAAAAAATGGTTTTCGAGCACAGCGAACAAAGCTGATGGGATATGTCTGAATGTCTAGACATTCAGACATAGACATTCAGACATATCCCATCAGCTTTGTTCGCTGTGCTCGAAAACCATTTTTTTCACAGAACTATTTTCTCTTAAAACTTTATTGTTTATATAGTTAAAAAAAACTTCAAAAGCTTTTACTGAAATTAAATGTAGATTTCAATTATGAGATTGAAATCACTGAGTCATTTTTGGTCCTTGAGATTTCACCTTCAAGTCAAAAATTGTACATTTATACAATTTACATGATATATTATTACAATACAAGATACTTTTATTTAAACAATACTCAACTTTATAGAAAATATTTCTCTTAATTTTAAATATCACACTTGTTATATTTTAAATTAATAAATAACTCAAAATTAAAAAATATGGCCACTTAGCCATATTACAGTGGAAATGTAATAATAGCTTAATCAAATTAATCTAATGGCTGAAATGGAATTAAAACATTTTGATTCAGATTTAAAGTTTTGTGTGTTTCAATGTTTACGTAGGTTGGACTGTGATTTTTAGGAAATAGAAGATGTTAGCAATATTAAAGTACTTAGGATTAGTTATTGAAAATTGTCTGACTTGAAAGTATCACCTTTCAAAGTTGAGAAAAAAAACCATTTATTGGCTTAAGGAAATTTTGTATACTAAAACAAATGTGTTTTACTAGTCAAACCTTAGTTAGTGTGTATCATACTCTTAAGACTTCTGGACTGTGCTAAGGTATGAAATGCTGGCGAGGGAAAAAACTGTTCAGCCCTTTATTATATTGGTAGTTATTCTGCAAAAAGATTTATAGGGCTTATTGCCGATAAGAAGAGATTTTAACAACTCAATTTCACAATAAAAGTGAAATTGAGTAGCGGATGTGCCCTCTTCAAGTACGGCATGCACTGGAGCCCATGGGGTAAACAAGATGATGAAATTGGATTTGCCATTGAATGTAAATGTGGGTGCATAGTAGCTGTCTAGTAAACGTCTAGTTTACTACCCTCAAACTCGATCAAACCATTATTTAAATTTTCTTGCAATATATTGATGTCACTCTTGATGATATATCTGAGAGAGTTGAGAAATATTGGATAGGGAACAACGTAAGTGCAACAGTTTTGAAACTTTGTAGATGGCTACGAACTTGGATATCAGATAAAGAGAAGGTCGTGGATTTTGCATTGAATTAGTTCTGTAGACTTTAGAATTACATTTTAGTTTATAATGGTTAGTAACAAAATTGGTTTGTAATTTTTTTACTCCCATTATCGAAACAATAATTTTTTGTTTATAATTTTTAATTACTTCCATTTTTACTTCTTTTTCTTTTTTCCATTATTTAATGTCTTAAAAAAAACATGTTTTCAATAATGTAATTTTATCTAAACAATACATTGGTTTATTGTTTAATTTAACAGATTAAACAATACATTGGTCCAAATCCGCTTGTGCGGAATATTTTAAGTACCTTAAGGCAGAATCATTTTGTTTATTTATTTTCAGGGTAGATATTTTTGTTGAAACACCGAATACAATTTTTTAACACAAATTTTAAGTTTATTTGATTGATTCCAGGACTTTTTTTTGGGGGGGGGGCAGAGTTCTAAGATTTAAAATATTTTATCATTAAATAACGATGATCAGCGGGTTTCGTATAAAATCATCCTTTAGTACCAACTGTAATATTATTTTTTATATTATTACATGCTAGTGATCTTCCGTACTATGTGGTTAGAAAAAAACATATTTTTTCAGCGTGCATTCAGCGAATCACGATAGGTCTACCATAAGTGCTTTGAAAGCTTCTTTTAGAGTTCGGTGAAGTTTTTGAGCTTTATACTCTCGGGGAAAACTTTTCTTTCCTTCTCTCACGAAGGAAATCTTTTGAGGAGTTTTGTTGAGCTAACGTTTTAAGTTAACGTTATTAAAGTTCCATTTTAATTTAACTCGTTATAAGAGATTAACAAATATTTTTCAACGACTTTCTAAATAAAATACTATTTTTAGTCCAAAAATTTTAGAAAATCTTATTTATAATTTTAGTAGGTAAAAGATACTTTTTTAATGATGGTTAAACATTTATTACAAATTTTTCTCTTTCTAATACGAAATTTAGTTTTATTATTTTACATGAGTTTATACTTGTGTACAATATATGTTTTTTTTCTACGCATATTGAGAGTAATTAATTCATTAACTTCATTATTACAGGTATGCTAATAGTTTGATTTAGCTTTGCTAATATTAAATGTTCTTCAAATCTTGTGTTCCGCCAGAAAATAGTGAGTTGTTTGCGTCGATGATTGTAACGAACACTTCACTTCCTACAGAATATATTTGTATCCAGTGATTTCGCATTTTGTGATTCACCTATTTTATCCGTATGGTCTGAAGAGTTTTCGTTCTTGCAAATAAACATAAATAACAGCATTGTTGGGTAGTTTCCGTCCAATTGACCCTCTCAGGTGGGCACCAATAGCGCCTGATTGTTGATGGCCCATTGTTGCGTTTCCATGGATCTTGTTTATTGTTACGTTTGAGTGTTCTATTTTCTCCAAGTCAATTCATGAACTAGAGTTCCGAATTGTTATTAGTGGGCTTATTCATCATCATCATATTATCATCAAACTATCATGTCTCAACTTAAATTATTATTTTACCCTTGTTTATAAATTCCTAATACTGTAATAGTTTTACAACTACCAGCAGTGGCTAAGTAATATAAAAATAAAATGCCTATAAGTTATATCAAGAGAACTATGCAAATGTGGAACCGTTATTTGAAGGGATATATATATTTTTTTTATTCTGTACAGTAGTTACTACATTCAATAACACATGTTTACATGAGCGTGGTGCAACATTAAAACTAACAAAAAATTCAATTTCCTTCAAGATATAAAAAAAAACAAAGACTAAAAGTTACTCTTTTCTGAACATGACATATTCTAATGAATCAATGCTGTAATAATGATGAAGAAAACTAACGGGAATTGTTCCCAGAGCAAAATAAAATAATAAAAAAGAATTAATTTGCAATTTGAAGGGTTGTTTGTATAGTAATATTAAGGTACCGGTAATGAGGCTAATTGCTAATTAATCACCAGTAACGAGGTTCTTTGATGTTCACATGAGCTGTTTTTTACGTCAACTGGTGATTTGTAATGCGAAAATGTACGGAAATAATCTTATTCCAGAGTAAATTTATTCAACCATACATTTCTTCACTGCTTATCTATGCCTAGTTTATAATTTTTTAACTTGAATCCTGGGTGAATACTATGAATCGAGTTCAAGTTTTATACTAAATCGCTGTAATTTTCAATGTTTTGATACAGGGAAGATTGACTGATGCTCTTGTAACTAGTAAAACATAACATTAATTCGCAGTTTTTTCACTTTTGTATCACAAAATTAGGAAACTAACGTTAATGTGTCCCCTACATTACCTATTGGTTACCTATTTAACACGCTAAGGTTTTTTTGTTAAGAAAAATTCTCCTATAATTCTCGATATAACCTATTTTCAAGTTTTTGCTGTTGTTATATATGGCTTGGTCTGTAGTTTTTTCCGTCAAAAATTTATGAGAATCGGACTTTAAATAAGGGTGCTTTCCACAAATTAAATTTGAAATTTTCCCATTAGAATAACTTTGGAGTTGGGCATTTTAAACATCTGTTAATGCACAGCTGTCAATACGTAGTTTTTTGTGATTACTGATATTCACAATATTGTATTGGTCGGATGTAATTGATTGAGAACTAAATTTAACTTTTGTATTGTATCAAAATAAATTGCTTGATTTCGAGCAACAAGTAACTAACTACACTAGTATAGATTGAAACCTTGAATTAACCAATTATATTCATTCCCATACATAATTATTTATACTTTATACATCTATAAACGAGGTTAAATACTCTATGATTCTCTAAAAAGAAATGCAGCTGAAATATCAAAAGGTAGGCTACAGGTAAATTGATTTAAGCTCAGTTTAACCTTTTACCTGGTTCCAGACTGAGGGACGTATGATTGTTTTCTGTTTTATGGTGTCAAACACCAACGCTCCGGCCAGACAAAACTGTAAACGTTTTGTCACCGGGGAATCGACAAAGGTCCCGATATGAATTGAACAAGTAACAAGGCGGAGATTACTTTAACTTTGTTGCTAAA
Organism: Neoaliturus tenellus; assembly: GCA_030545055.2. Lineage (NCBI taxonomy): Eukaryota > Metazoa > Arthropoda > Insecta > Hemiptera > Cicadellidae > Neoaliturus > Neoaliturus tenellus. Next base: position 216,933,856 of record CM061532.1, read on the forward strand.
AGGTCTCAGATTAGATTACCCAAAGGTTGGCTGCGTCTTCGACAGTTCAACTGTGCCTCTCAACCATCACTGTTTAATAATTTAGCTGTTCTTAAAAAAAGCTATCCCAATAAATTGTTTTAATATTTAATCCGAAAACCATATAAGTTAAAGATTTTTTTTCAATGTTTCACAATTTACCCATGAAAACATATTTATTGCCCACGACATCGCTTACATCTTATCTTGAGTCTTAAGCCAACTATTATTAGAATACATCCAATTTGTTATCATAACTCATTTGAAATATGATATTTATTACCGCTGGGATGAAATTAATCTTCAATGTCTTTGCTAAATTTTTATTTTATGTTTTATTGTTTTACTTTAACTAATTATTTTATTCACTGAAGTCTAAAATACAGTTAAACAATTTATGAACAGTTAGAAATATGGTTTATTTTTTGTCTTTCCAAAAAAAATATACTTAGATTTTTAATATTGTCATTTTCATTTTGTGGTTTATTTTTTGTCTTTCCAAAAAAATATACTTAGATTTTTAATATTGTCATTTTCATTTTGTATTTTCATCTGTGCTGTGGTCTAACAGTTACAAAAACACGAATCACACAAATTTTTCATTCAACTGGATCAGCCTTGGCCAAGAACCGCCCTTGAGATCTCATTGCTCAGAGTTAAGCCCATGTTAAGATCTAGTTTGAGGCATCACAAGTGAATAAACATAAAACAAATACAAAAATTACATAGGTAATTTTATATTTAGCACCCAACGTGGGGCAGTCACAGAGAGTTTGCGTAGATAAATATAAAATATATATATATATATATATAAATATACAAAAGAACCTCTAAGGTAATTTTATAATAAAATCTGTGTCAAGTTGATACGAATTAAATTCTTTCAGAAACTACCCAATTCACTCATCATAAGATTTAGTTTTAGTTTCCAGAATACCAATTTGATACCAATTCAAATGTATCGAATTTAACAGAAAAATAGTCAGTAATGCTGTATAGATTACCGAATTACTTAATAGATTATAAAAGCTACAAACATTTGTTGTCCTTTCACCAACTCAATAACCGGATCAGAAACATAAATCGGTGTCAAAATAGGTTGAAGTGTGCTCATTTATTTCAAGCAAAAGAAAAATAATTGATGTTGCTTTTAGTCAGCACAAAAATGATGAATCGAGCGATGAGATGGTCGGTTGTTCAAACAAACGTTAATAGAGTAAATGGATTTCCGCCCACCACGTGTAAAACAATTCGTGTTAAAAATATAAATAGTCGCATGCTTAGTTTTTATGCTGTGACCTACTACTGCAACTGATTTCATATTGCGATTTAAATCTTCTGATTCACAGAATTAACATTTCTCTAAAATTATGAATTCCAATTCCTGAGATCTGTTGTATACTATGTTTGATTAGAGTAACTTTGAAATAAAGTAAATTATTTTTGTGCACTTATAAAGATAAGAAATTCCCAAAAGTAAAAATCTTCATAGTTATTTCATCAAAGATATTAACGCGATGTTAACAATTTACTGATATTTTAAACTTATGTATAGTATAGGCACGGCACCGATTCTCATTGCAAGCGTGACGTATAATTGGTGCGTAGTTAGCACGTGTAAACAGTTCATTTGAAAAAATAAACCAATTTGTTAAAAAAATCCCAGCCTTTTGAAAATTTACTCACATGTGCGATTTGTAGCGCTACATGTGTTTACTCCAACAATAGTACCAGTACAAGTACCGCACGTTGAAACTTTGTTGGCTATGTGTATTGTATACGGGATGAATATTGATTCGAGGTGCAATCTATCTTTAGTCGACTGAAGAGCGTTAACCCCTGAGCCGATGTTATACCATAACAGTTGATTATAGCATGTCATTTGCAATTCACGTCGAAAAGTGTATTGCATCATCTAGTAAAATGCTAGGCTTCAATCAGGCAAGGGGTTGGTTTCAGGAACATAGCAACTTTGGCCTCTTTGTATATCCCCTTGGTCAGGTCACGGCTTGAATGTAATGCAAAAATCTGGAATCCATCTCATATTACTTATGACAAAGATCTTGAAAAATCGCAGAAAAGATTATTAAGGTATCTTTATTATAAATGTTTCAATTTTTATCCTTATTTAATACCTTATAAAGAGCTACTCAATATGTTTGGGTTCGTGAGTCTAGCTTCACGAAAATTAGGAAAGGAGAAAATTATCAGATTTAATGTTTTTATACAAACTGGTGGGGTGGATGACGCCGCATGTTTGGCGTCTCTCTGCTTTCGTGTGCCGGCCTTCAATAGCAGGAGTAGAATCTCTTTTTCATTACCTCACCACAACACACAAGCTCATGCTAATTCGCCTCTGCTCCGGGTGATGAGGTCTGATAATGCAATGGTTGCTTTTTCTGAGGATGTGGAATGTGGATATTCCATGATTCACAAGGGGAATAAAAAAATTTGTACGCTATACAATAAACTCATATACATAGATTGCATGTATTTATTAACTGATGTCTGCCATTGTTAACTGTGATATTTATTCATTATTTAAATATAAGTTTAAAGACTGTTAATTTATATTAGTTAAATTATTTATTGTGAATGTTATCTAATGTTCCTAAGGTAAATTATTTTTAGAATTTTATATATTGTTTGCTTGTTTTCACTGTTATTTATTGAATTGTTATTTATTTATTATGTTATGAAGTCAAACCAAATATTATTTAAGTTATTGTTATGTAGTGTTGAATCAGTCAATATGTAAGTGTTATTGTTAAGAAGGAACTCACAAGATGTTTAAAATGGACTGATTCCGTGTAATTGGGTTTTATAGCCTGTACATGTTATTAAATAAATACCCCCGTCACAGCAGACCTGCGTACTCAGCGAATTTCCAATGGAATTTCAGATTATTTACTTTTCCAATAAAAATACCATAAGATCGAGTATGTAGGTTTGCTGCCATGGGGTGTTGTTAGAAAATCTAAGTTAATTAATAATTGGTGAATGTAAACACAAAATTGTATCAAGCTCTGGCAATTTTTTATTTTCCCCATAAACCCCATGGGGGTGAGTATGTAGGTTTGCCGCCATATGGGTTTCGTTAGCAATTATAAGTTAAGCTCTATCTAGATAATGTACATACGGTACCAAATTTGATTAAGTTATGTCAATAAATGAGCAAGATATTAGGGTTTTCTTGATTTCCCATAAGAATAACATGGAAAACACATTTTTGGATTTTCCCTGTAACCAGTTATGCTATGATAAAAATTCAAAATACCAAATTGTTTGTTTTTTTAAGCTATTTTAAATGGTTTTAGTTAAAATTGATGAATTTTAAAAATTAAGGTCCAAAAATTCCAAAAACCCATTTTTGACCCCCTTTGAAACCCCATAAAACCCCGTTCCCATGGTCCGATCATTCTGGTTCGCGAACTCAACCTAGTAGGCGCTGGCTTACACCCCTGTACCAAATTTCATCAAAATCGGAGGTTCCGTTCAAAAGTTATCGTGTTCACGGACACATAGATATATACAGGGTGTTCGGAAAAAACGTTTCAGGAATTCAGGAGGTTATTGCCCACATCAAAATAAGCAAAAAAGTTCCCATAAACATATGTCCTAAAATGCTTCGTTAACCCGCTAGCCGCCATTTTGTTTTTTACACTAAATAATTTTTATTTCCGTAATGGATCATTGTGTTAAGTTGATATTTGGCATGCACCTTTATCATAGCAATACCCATTTTCAAGAAAAGATTTATTTTTTTCCAATTTGTATTTTCAAAATGGCGGCCATTTAAAAATTTTAAACTAAAATATCTCAAAATCGGTAAATTTTATAAAAATTTTATTAGACACAAAAAAGTTGACAAATTTAATTATCTAACCAATGGTACCAAGTTTGTAAGGAACTGACTACAGATAACTGAGTTATTGAGATTTTTATGCATAAAAACATTGATTTTGCATTGTAATTAATGCAAATTAAGGTAATTTTAATTGAAAAATCCCAATAACTCAGTTATTTGTTGTCAGATCCTTACAAACTTGGTACCATTGGTTAGATAATTAAATTTGTCAACTTTTTTGTGTCTAATAAAATTTTTATAAAATTTACCGATTTTGAGATATTTTAGTTTAAAATTTTTAAATGGCCGCCATTTTAAAAATACAAATTGGAAAAAAATAAATCTTTTCTTGAAAATGGGTATTGCTATGATAAAGGTGCATGCCAAATATCAACTTAATACAATGATCCATTACGGAAATAAAAATTATTTAGTGTAAAAAACAAAATGGCGGCTAGCGGGTTAACGAAGCATTTTAGGACATATGTTTATAGGAACTTTTTTGCTTATTTTGATGTGAACAATAACCTCCTGAATTCCTGAAACGTTTTTTTCCGAACACCCTGTATAGATATAGATATAGATTATATATATATACACATACATATCAATCTGAACGAACGGTTTTTTTGGCTTCTGGGGACCTCAAAACGAAAAAGTATCATGGTCCCGGGCTTAGACCTTACCGTGACTACTACCGTAATAGCGTATTCCCTATAGGGAAATTCGCTAATAATGATATAAATAATATAAATAAATACACCTGACTCATTGTTTTCTCACCGGATTGTGATCGTAATGTATGTCGACCCATCACAGTATGATCGTGATGTATCCTAACTTATCGCAGTTGCGATCTATCTTTAGGCGACTGAAGAGCGTTAACACCTGACCCGATATTATACCTGACACATTGTATCCTCACCGTATTGTTATCGTAATGTATGTCGACCCATCACAGTGTGATTGTGATGTATCCCACCTTAACGCAATTGCGATCTATCTCTAGGTGACTGAAGAGCGTTAACACCTGACCCGATATTATACCTGACACATTGTATCCTCACCGTATTGTTATCGTAATGTATGTCGACCCATCACAGTGTGATTGTGATGTATCCCACCTTAACGCAGTTGCGATCTATCTCTAGGTGACTGAAGAGCGTTAACCCCTGACCCGATATTATACCTGACACATTTTATTCTCACCTTATTGTGATCGTAATGTACAGTATGTCGACCCATCACAGTGTGATTGTGATGTATCCCACTTCAACACAGTTGCGATACATCAATAATAGGTGGCCGAAACTTGTGTCCCTAAATCTTACCGGGTATTAGCTTTTGAAACGATACTTTTTCTCTGCAAGCAAACCGATAATTCTATTAGTTGATGATATTTAACATTTCAAAATATATAGAATAAGAATAATCCATCAGAGATAAATTTTTCGATAAGAAGTTTTATTATTTAACCATCACGAATCGCAATACATTAATCCGTTTGTGAGCCACTCTACCTTCCAATTGGATTTATTTAGTTATGAATTTTCTTTTAAAATCATTGGCCTCTACTAATGGCCTAACATGTTAAATGTTTAAAATTTTGCTGTTTAACTTACTCATATTTTATAACCTTTACTAATTTTCCCAGATCTCAATCGTCATATAAGTTCTATTTTTATAATATTTTTAAGCTTTTCAATAGCAATAAATCGTCTATGAGTTACTATTTTTTGAAATAGTAACCCTTAACTATTTTCCTAAACTGTTTTAGAGTGATTTTTAATGTAATACAATCAAACTGTGACTATCAGTTAGAGAAAATTAGTATAGTATGTAAAAGAAATTATACCTTCACATGGACAACATTTGTGAAGTATCACCTAGACTGTAACCAAATTCAAACCGTTAGCCAGTTGAATTGTTATGACTATACTAAAACTTTCTTACTTTAAAAAATATTTCTTTTACTTGAAAAAAGTGAAGAACAAAGCCGAATGTGTGCAAAAGGTCGGTAATGGAAGTGTCTGCTAGAAAACGTCTTTCAATGTAAAACGTCAGGTGGTGGGAAACGCCGACATGTTGTGTTAGCTTGTTATTTCTCAGTTTATTAATATTGACATACATTATGTTGAACATAAAAGTCGGTGATTGTTAAGTCACGGCGCTCCGGTGTAAACACAGGCCTGAAACAGTTCGTATGAAAATATTAGAAAGTCAGTGACCTTGAGCATGTTGTTTATCTAACTTTTGCAATTGATCGTGTCCGTTCTGTATTTTAAGATACCATAGCTTAGGAATCTATTTCAGTCTGTAGTTTTTATAACGAAGTATACTGATACACAGGCCTTCCTTATATAATTGATATAAGGATATACGATATAATTTGATACACCCTTTAAAATTGAGCAATTTTAACAAACTGTTCGTCTCAGTGTTAGTTGAAGTATTACATACAACCAATAAAGCATTACAGCTTAGTATTAGAATTTCAAAAACAAACCGTTAATTTAGACAGAAAAAGAAATGAGAAAGAATGTGAGATAGGATGCGCTGCGCTGCGCTGCGCGTTGGAGTGAAGAGCGAAGAGCGAAGAGTGAAGAAGCGCTGAAGAGCTAATTACGGTGGACGCCCTAACCCGTGAATGAGTTTAATTATTGTAAGATATCGACGAGTTCAAGTGACTATCGGGTCCGTTCGAACGGTTGGAAAATTCAATCCCTGAAATTAAAAAAGGAAAGTCTGTAGTTTAACTAATGGTAGTTTCTCTATTAGAATAGGAATAATTGAGAATCGCCACTATATTCGCTGCGTTTGGTAGTGTAGATTAATGAATCGCTCTTGTCTGTAATTTTTGCTGTAGCTATTCTAGGCAATATAAAAATACTTTTTTTGTTATGTTACATAAGAGTAAGGAAGTATGTGTCACAAAAATGAGTTACTTATAAAACTACTGTCCACACAGTAGTTAAAAAATAGTAATGTTTTTCACCAACTACCTTGAAATAATTATTTTTTGGAAACGTCTAGCCAAAACGTACCATTTTGGTCTTTGATTCAAAAGTCCCCAGTGTTGAGTCCCAGTAGCTGCAACTAATGTTAAGGTTCACCGGATCGCTGCTGTCTTAACAAAATTCTCTGTAAAAGGTACCTAAAATATTTTGTATGTGATATAATGTTTTAACGTAAGTAGTGTAAAATTGCGGCCGCTGGCCCAGTTCAAGGTCACCTGAGGGATGACGTCATCGAGGTCAATGACCTCACCGATGACGTCATCGATGACGTCATCGATGACGCAATCGATGACGTCATCACTAATGACGTCATTTCGATGACGTCACACCCATGACGTCACAGAAATGACGTGCTGATGACGTCATCACCCCTTACGTCATCAAAATGACGTCACCGACGCCACTGAGGTCAAGGTCATGCCGAAACTTAAAATTTTTTGGCACTTTTGCCGTTTCTCGCACTACGCTCCGAGTTTCAGTCAGAGTCCTCGTGACCTTGACCACTTGGAGCGAATTTCCGACGAGAAACGGCAAAAGTGCCAAGTTAAACTCGAGTTTCTGACATGACTCTGCCTAAATGGGCAATCGGTTATCCCTCAGGTGACCTTGAACCAGTACAACGCCCGCAATTTCATGTTACTGTGACCTTGAAAACTTAACAACGGAGCGCCGACACCGATGCGCACCCCACGACAGCCACCGAGTGACTGACTGTCAGGCTCTGTGTATGCTAGGTATATCGGCTTGAGAGACTAAGACTCTAAACTGTCAGGAATGGGAGTAACTAACTGAATTTTGCAAGGAAAAGTCATTTCATCCAATATTTTAAACAAATCCTCATCAGTAAAACTGACATTAGTCTGTTTTGTATAAAACTTAGGGTGTCCGCGCAACAGTTTGCGCCACTTAGCTAAAGTTGAAACTCTCTTAACTTTGAGTGGTGGACAGTGAGCAACTAATAAAGTCTTAACACGGCTAAGTTTCTTACCTAAAGTGTCCTGCGACATGGCTTCACCTCACAAAAGTCCGCACAATACTGAGAGACTGCTTGTAGCGCATGAGTCAAGGGAAAAGAGGTGGGGGAAACAGCAGGAGTGGGGGAAGGTCACAGTGGCGGGGGAAGGTGAGGTGGTACGCTGGAGTATCGCATCACTTCACCATGAGCTGTCCTACAGTCAACACACTGTTCTCTTGGCCCGAGTTGGCACTAGAAGAAACATTTCTGTACAGCTTAGGCTGTGAGAGCCGAGGAAGCAAAGTCAAAGTGGAAATTGTGTTAAACTCCAAGATGAAGAGTCTCCTAAATAAACTAATTGTATCCTTGCAATCTCCTATAACTTTAGAGAAATACCACTTTATTAAGCGACACCTTATACTTTGGCAAAACGAAGCGGAAATGGAAAAGATTACAGTAAAATTAATTTAACTTAAAACCTGGACTGGACACTCATGGCGATACCACGTGGCGTGCAAACGCCACCCTAAACATTACAAGTTAGGTTATTGAGCACCTCTGGTACGATAACCGATGTGCTAGAGTTAAAGTGTGATGACCTTGAGTCAAAACACTGAAATACTACAAGTCGATATCGTCCCAGAGTTAAAGTGTAGTGACCTACATTCAGAACTTGTAAAATTACTTACATATAGAGAGCTAGAGAACAGCGAGACGCACCGCATGGAAGCCGGAGACATACTGGCGAAGCGGTGTTGTGCAGCCTAGGGACCCAGTTGTGGTGGGGGTATAGCCAACACTTAGAGTACAAGTGTTGTGGGTGACCTTGACCCACTTAACTTACCTGACCCCCCCCCCCCCGACAAAAAGTGCGAGCCCCCCCCCGACAAAAAGTGCGAGCCCCCCCCCCCCGACAAAAAGTGCGAGCCCCCCCCCCGACAAAAAGTGCGAGCCCCCCCCCCACCCCCACCCCCTCCCCCACCCCTGATATCCTGGGCGTGGCAGCCCCGGTGGGGATATAAGGGGGCCCAGCCAGAGCCGGCTCGCAGTCCGCTCCCGCGCGTTGAACGTGAACGATCGGGACGGACCGCCATAGGCATCACTAAACATTGAATGGCGCCTTCAGTGTTTAGCGAAGTCTACTCTAACTTTAAGACTTGTATTAGTTGTAAGATATTGCGCTTGCGTTCGGGTATTGCGAATTGTTTTACTTGTACCTTATGTCTCCTGTGTGTCTTTTATCCTTTGTGTCTTGTTTGTTATATGTGTTTAACATGTATGTGCTTGTTCCAGCATTGACTACGTTGAGCTCAATTGTGTGTTGTAAGTGTGTTATATTTTTCTAAAGTGTATACGCTTGTTGTAGCATTTCCCCCTTGAGCTTTTGCAATGCTCAAAGTAAATCGTAAAGACAGGGAACGGGAGTAGGCCCCCGTGTAAAGTTACTTTTGTATAATTGTTAGGCTCCTCTCATGCATGCTTTAATGCGGCTGAGAAATAGGAGTTGGTCCGTTTGTACGCCTATATGGGGGTAATAAGCCGATGGCCTCTGCACTCGGATCGAGGACGTAAGCCACTAGGGTGTCCTCAGTTAGTTTCCCTTCTGGAAACTCAAAATTATGTAAATGAAACTTTGTTAGCTATTTGTGTTTTTTTGTCCCCAAGGCCCCCGAACATTCGTGGTTCGCCATGGATGTACGGGGGCCGAAATTTTTTAATGTCCGTGTGGCCTTGACCCACATAGGACTTGTAAAAATTTACTGCATTGCTAAATTAAAAATATTAAAGATAGGGTTACGGGAGTAGGCCCCCGTGTAAAGCCACTTTTTATAATTGTTAGGCTCCTCTCATGCATGCTTCAATGCGGCTGAGAAATAGGAGGTGGTCCGTTTGTACGCTTATACGGGGGTAATGAGCCGATGGCCTCTGCACTCGGACCGAGGACGTAAGCCACTAGGGCGTCCTCAGTTTCTTTGAAAATTATGTAAATGACATTTTGTTAGCTATTGGAAAAGTTATTAGTTAGAAATGCAGTAAATGTTTACAAGTCTCGCGTGGCGAAGGGTACACGACATTGGATGTTGCCTTGTTGTCATAGTTGGGTCTCTTCGGAGGCTACAGCGATGACAACCCAAGTGCCCCACACCCCCATAGGGGGGTGTGGGGCTTAATTTTTTTAAAGTTTTTTTGTGACCTTGACCTAAATATAAAAGTTTTCAAAATCTTTAACAGTCAGGTCTTATCAACACAGTTTATATATAGAGGTCTTTTAAAAGTTAACAGTTAGGTATTAGTAACACACAAGTGTGGAGTTGTTTATAGTTGGGTCTCTTGGGAGGCTTCAGCGATGGCAATATAAATGTCCCAAGTGGGGCTTATTTTTTTGAAAAAGTGCGAGCCCCCCCCCCCCCCCCCCCGACCGACAAAAAGTGCAACCCCCCCCCTCCCCCACCCCCACCCCTGATATCCTGGGCGTGGCAGCCCCGGTGGGGATATAAGGCGGCCCGGTTGCACGCACTTCTCATTCCTGCTCCAGCCTTCGTTGGAAGTTCTTCTCCGTTATTTGCATTTAACGCTCTCTCTACCTCAACATGCGCTTCAAGAACTATCCACCAGTTCTCCCATACATCAAATCAAATTCATCCAACACGTCTACTCCGACCAACACATCTACTCCAACTTCAACCTCCGCTGCTCCGATTCTCCAAACGTGTTTGATGAGCACAATCCTCAGCTGTTTGGAGATGCCGTCGGCTCCTTCGATGCCCAGCCTATCTCCGCTGCCACCAACGGAACCAACAAGTCCAAGTGTCAGTGGTGCTGGTGACGCTCCGTCGACTTCAAGAGGGGCTGGCGCTCACCCTGCAAGCAGCCGAGTGCTCATAGCATCACCGCCGATCTCATTGCTGTCAGATTCTGATTCGGAGTCAGCGGTCTTTGAGGAGAAGAAGTCGAGGTCCAAAATCATTCCCTACTCCCGTACACAGAAAATCCTTTCCTATACAAAGACCCAATGTCCACTACCCGTATCCCCCATGCCATCCACACCGGTCAAACCATCCTGCAAATCGATCTTTTCCCCAGACAAGTCAACCTCACCCAAAGCCAACATTCCATCTACAGTCAAACCATCCCGTAAATCGATCTTTTCCCCAGACAATTCTACCTCACCTAAAACCACTATTGATCTAACCCATTCTCCTACCCGACCCAAAATTCTTTGCAAATTACCCCTTGACCGTGCTAAACCATCACCCTCCATCCTTTCCAGCCAGCCTAAGTTAGATCAAGCGCCGCTCCAAAACACTAAGAGTCCAACACAAAAGAAACGTAATCGTGTTAAATGCCCTGCTGGCAAGCGTGATAAATGCGATTATGTTTGGTTTAGCAGAGAGGCTGTGGTTCTTTGTTGTCCGAGTTTTGCTCTTCCAGAAAAAGATCGTTGCCAACGACACTTGAATAAGAAAATCAAAATTCCGACACCAAAGCCCTATAGCCTTAATATTATGCCTGAAAAGTCCAAGTTCAAACACCCCAACAGTCCGCAGAAGCTGAAAATTAATAGGCTCAAGAGGGACAAAAAATATTATTTCATTGTTCAAGCTTATGGAGCATTTAACATATATGTGCAAATCATTCTAAAAGGTGATGGCCGCCTTCATAGAATGAAAGTACCACCTGCGATGGTACAAAGAGAATTTTTTGTCCCCGGGGCTTATTTAATTCGAAGAAAAGGATGCCTATCTGTTTGGGAAATGGACTAGGACATGGGCTCACCAAAAAATCAAAATTGTTTAAAAGTGTTGGACATTAATTAAATTTCTTCTTCCAAATTAATTTTTCTAAATTTAGTCTTAACCCTCTTAAAGTAAGGGAGAGGGGTATTATACAAGTCAACTAATAAAAAAAAAAAAAAAATACTTGACTTGTATAATACTTTAACCTGGCGGTGATGTAAAGTCACTGGGACAATCTCAAACCGTGTCCTTGAGGGTGAAGACTAAGTTACAAAAATCTTTAACAAATAAAAACTTACCTCCAAACGCTTGTAGCTTGCTACAAGTGTTTGGAGGTAAAAATTTTTTAAAGTTTGAATGACCTTGACCCACATAAATTACTGTTTAAAGTAAACTGCTAACCTTACAACTTATGTCGTGTATCACGTGATACCCCCCACTCTAACGCTTTTAATAAGCTTGTATGAGCCGTTCATTTGCTTCAGTCCGTTCCTATGCTCTGTGGTAAACATGTCACAGTACAATTACAAAGGTGGTGACTTCTTGATAAATGAACACAATGCTTGGGAAGTGCTAAACCGGCATAGAATGGAAGTTGAGTGTTGTATAAGACGAGATGGGTCTACATTTTATCTATGTATTATAAACAAACAAACCCACAAGTATGAACACTGGACAAAAATTAATTATAACAACATAGATGAGCTGTTTGCTTGGGTTTTTGAGGTGTGTAAAGTTATTGAAGAAACCAAAATGATGGGTGTGCTAAAGGTATGTAAAACCGATGACCGCGAGGACTAAGGGAAAGTAAGTGGAAGTCCTTAAGCTCCCCCCCCCACCCCACCCCACCCCCACCCCCACCCCCACCCCCACCCCCTCCCTCACCCCGGGGTTACCCCCACCACTAAAAATGGGTATATATAGGAGTGGTGATCAACCGTCTTCTCATTCTGCTTTACACTGTTTAGCTGAATACTACCATGTCAGCCATGAACATTCCAGCCTCTACCTCTGGCCCGACCGCCTCCAACTCTGGCTCAAGCCCTGGACCGATCCGGCGGGACCGCCTGTCAAAGAGTCGCGTTCGGTTCTTCGGATTCACTCCGAGCAAGACGGAGTTGTGCAGCAGTGGAGCCTCCAGAAGAGAGTCTAGCTTGTATGAAGAGCTCCAGCAGGTAGTGCCAGGTGTAGTGGTTGGTGCATCTTCACAGGAAGACACTGTTAGAGCTGCTATAAGATATATTAAAGGTTGTAATGTAATGATAGAGGAAAAGGACAGGTTGTTAGAGGAAAAGAAGAGGTTGTTGGAGAGTGCACACAGTGAAATACTTTTGATCCGGAAAGAATGGGAAAAACTAATTATGAAGTGTGACAGATTGTTAGATGATAGTGATGATAGTGAGGATGAGAGTGGATAGGTGTGGGTAAAGACTCGGACTGGGACTTGCGTGTTTGTATGAATGTGTGTGTGAATGCGGAATACAGAGCGGGGGATAGATCACTCTGTGGCAATGGACTAACATGCCACTTAGTGATCTATCCCCCGTTCTGGTAATGTTTTTGGATGGCCTTGACCCACTTTACAAGGTTAACTAGTACCCCCCACCACTGATAAGTGTATATATACAGGTATTAATGTGCAGTTTGGTTATTCTGCTTTGTACCGCTTAGCTGAATACCGCACTGTAACATGGCGTCCAACTCCAAAACATCTTGGGCTTCCTCTTCTTCTTCAAGAAGGCGTGCTGCCAACGTGCTGCCTGCTACTCGTGGACCTGCTCGACCATTCCACAGCATAACTGTTGCTCGGGCAAACGCCTGCAAAGCCCCGATGCTACGGACCTTGCTGGAGGTGAGCCAAGACGGGCAAGGCTTGCTCAGTCCTAGTCAACGGCAGGAGCAAGAAAGGCGTATGGCGTACTTCAGGCTGCAGGGTGTAGTTCCCAGCTTGAAGTTAGGCGATCCCAGAGTAGCAAGCATCAACGAGGCAGCGGACTACATATCACACCTTCACAGTGTTTTAGAAGTAAAGGACCAACAAATTGAAAACTTAAAAGAACAATTGAAACAATTTAACTTTAATCCGGTGGAGTTTGTAGAAACGGTGATGAGTGATAGTGACGATGAAGGTAGTGAATATATATTAGGTATGTAATGAAAAGACAGGGACATGTGTGTGTGTAGAATACAGATCGGGGGATAGACTACTTTGCGGCAATGGACTAGCATGCTGCTTAGTGGTCTATCCCCCGCTCAAAGGGTACTTTTGAATGACCTTGACCCACTTTAAACGAAGGACAACCGGTTAACTGGTATAAAAGAGGGGGTCTGTACATCCCGACTTCATTCTGCTTTGGACCTTCCAGTGGAACGCTAGAAAATGAGTGGATCACTGATCATTGGTAAGGAGTGGGAGTATGTAACCATAAACTATTTAAACTGTAGAGGGATGTTGAAGAAGGTGTATGATAATGTTAAAAGAATGGTTGTTGAAGAAGGTAGGGTAGTGATTGTAGCGTGGAAGAAGAAGCAGTATACAGGACAACAAGTGAGAGCAAGTGACTTTGGGGGGAATAGTGTGTTTCAAATTGGACGAGCGAACTTGGTTAATTTGGACATTGTGTTTTGGGACTTGGAAAGGTTAATTGAAAATAGTGGCAAACATGGGGAACTCTTAATTGGCAGGGAGGACAGAGTATATGAGTAAGTGTAAAAGACTGGGGGCTTATGTGTGTGTGTGTGTAAAGACTAGGACTTGTGTGGAATACAGAGCGGGGGATAGATCACTTTGCGGCAATGGACTAGCATGCTGCTTAGTGGTCTATCCCCCGCTCAAAGGGTATTATTGGATGGCCTTGACCCATATAAAGGTAGAGAGGGAATGGGTAATAGGAGGGGGAAATTGGTATATATGTAGGACTGATGAATAAAGCATTTAGTCAAGCATTTGTCTAGACACTATCAACAACAATGGAGAGCTTCAGTGTTGAGTTCATCCTCTTGGAAGAAGACATCAACGAAGTGGTGGAACTTATAGAGGAGAAGACCAGCCAGGGCACATTGGAACTTGTGAATTGCGAACCGTTGGACAATGCCGCAATCGATAAGATTGCATATTTCATGATGCATTTTTATAACGAACAAACAACCAATATGGAGTTTGTGCAGTACCTTTATCAAAACCAAGTAAACGTGCGAGTGACAATTACTTGGTGGCAGTAATAATAAAGTGTAACATATGGATGTGGACTTGGACTTGAGTGTGGTCTGCGGAATAGAGCGGGGGATAGATCACTTTGCGGCAATGGACTAGCATGCTGCTTAGTGGTCTATCCCCCGCTCAAAGGGTATTTTTACGTGACCTTGACCCACATAAAATGTATAGTTGGTGGGGGTATAAAAAGGGCAAACCAATTGGATAGATACACCACTTTCATACCATGGCTCCACTTGACAACACCGTGTTCCATCGCGACAGAATTCTTTCAATTCTGGAGGTAATACCTGTAGAAGTTATAGAAGCAGAGGACCAACTACCTGCGATTGATCAGGAAGAGGAGGAAGAAATAATGGATATTGAAACGGACTCTGACGAAGCTGGTTCAACGGACAATGAAGTGGACTTGCACGCCTACGAAACATTAGAGTCGTCATCTGAGTCAGAAATGGAATTGCAATTGGAAATTGAAGAAGAAGAACAAGAACAAGACACTCCCCATCGTCCAATGGATAGGATGTTAGTTGCCAGAAGAATTATGTATTGTCATCGCTGCCTATTCCGTGATGAGGATGATTCCGACTCTGATGGTGATGTTTCACCCTTGTAAAAAGTTTAAACAAAAAGTTAAAAAAAAAAAAAAGAATGTGAGCGGGGGATAGAACACTTTGTAGTAAATGATGCTGCTTAGTGCTCTATCCCCCGCTCAAAATAATAATTCCAAATGACCTTGACCTACATAAACTTGCTCAAACAGACGTCTTTGAAAAAACTTGTACAAATTATTGAATCTAGACCAAATATCATCAATTTATCAAGGCTACTGATAAATGTACATATTACAAACGGTTGTGTAAAGGCTAAATTTAGCACACGAGTGATAACCTGTTTCCATATGACGTCACTTTCCCCACCTATCTGCCTCGGATATAAAGGGTCCCGGTGGAGTGCGCTGCTCATTATTGCGTGGACATTCACAGAGTGTGCATTCAAAGCCAAACTGTTTGAAATGGCTCTTTGCGACATTTGTGGGGAAATCTTTCAAGACGAAGATCTTTTCACCATACACAGAGAATTACATGAAGAAGAAGATAGAAAAGAAGATATTACCATGGATGAAATAGACTTAGACTCAATTGACCGGTTTTTGGAAGAGCACCAGAAGCAGACGGACTACTGGGACAGCTATCTACAGCAAATGCAAAGAAGAAGACCTAGTGTGATCCAATTTGCTGGTGCTGGACCATCTACTGCTAGAAGACCTTTTGAAGAAGAAGACACTGAAGAAGAGGACACTGAAGAAGAACTGGAAGATGTGAAACAACTGCGCACCACGGCCTTGCCAGGACGAGTTGTAACACATTTCAAAATTAATAATGTTCAATTGGAACTGGAAACATTTATAACCCAGGCTAAGGAACTTGTTGGCGGAACCTTGAGGGAAGAACTACAAAGATTAAATTTTATTAAATTTGGAATGGTGTTAGAGGCTATGTTTAACAATACTGATGGTGAAACAGCATTGAGAGCGTTCATTACCAAAAACCGAACCCTTACCTTCACCTCCAACATCGATGATATAATTGAAGAATGCTTGGAGGAACTTATAACCAAACTCCAAGAACATGAAGGAAGAGGATCTGGATGGACTTTGTCATCAATTGAAGGTATGGATGTAAGGGTTCACAAGCATGGATATGGTTTAAGGGGTAGTAGTTTTATCCCTTTACCAAAGAAAATCCAAAACACTAAATCGTGTAGGAATGTGCAAAATGAAGGTAATGAATGTTTTAAGTATGCAATGTTAACCAAGTATGTTAAAGATCATCCTGAAAGAGTTGGTAGAGAATATTACGAAAATGAACACCGCTACAACTTTCAAGGCCTCACCTACCCAGTTACATTGAAAGACATAGACAAATTTGAAAAGAAAAATCCTGGCGTTTCAGTGAATGTTTTCGGTCTGGATGATTCGAACAACGTTTATCCTTTGCGGGTAGTAAAAGTTGAGCAAAGAAACCACACGGATTTGCTACTGATCACTAAGGGTGAAATTTCACATTATGTGTGGATAAAGGACTTTGCATCCTTGATTCGAAATCAATTATCAAAACAGAGGCGTAGGTTAACAGTGTGTAAAAGATGTTTTTGTTTCACATATAAAGAAATAAGACAAGGAGGATTAGAGTGGTTGATAGAACACAAAAGACTTTGTAATGAAAATTATGAAGTGAAGATTAGTCTGCCACCACTATCTCGAGCGTGTATCCAATTTAACAAAACAGTTCACCAATATCGGATTCCAGTAGTCATCTACGCAGATTTTGAATCTACGTTAGTACCACAGGAGCTGCCGGACGGTGAAGTGACTAGAAGAACAAAATATCAGTTGCATCAACCCAACAGTTTTTGTCTAATAGTGAAATCAACCTTGTCTGAAAACCAATTGCAAAACTATGGTTTAACATCCACTCCAATACTCTACCGTGGTGAAGAAGCCGCTAAGTATTTCGTAGACCAGTTGTATGACATTGCTGAAAAGGTACAACGCTTGTATGGTAATGTCGTACCTATGGAACCTTTGAATGAGAATCAACAAGAAGAATACAATATGGCATCAAGATGTTATCTATGCGAGAAGAGCTTCAGTGAAGAAAATCCAAAAGTAAGAGATCACGATCACCTGACAGGTTTATACAGAGGAGCTGCTTGTAATTCATGCAATATAAATTACAAACTGCCCCACTTTATCCCTGTCGTGTTACACAATCTTAGCGGCTACGACTCCCACTTCATTATTCCAGAGTTAGGAAGAGATGATGGTAAAATTGATGTTCTTGCTACAACATTGGAAAAGTACATCAGTTTCTCAAAAACCGTAGGTAAAATTAAACTTCGCTTTGTAGACTCTTATAGATTTATGGCATCTAGTTTGAGCAGATTGTCTGAGAATCTACGAAGAGAAGACCTAAAAGAAACCAGCAAGATTGTACCTGAAGATAAATTGGACTTAGTATTACGTAAAGGAGTGTTCCCCTACGATTACATAACATCTACAGAAAAATTTGAAGAAACCAGTCTACCACCGATCGAAGCCTTCAACAGCAAATTAAACGAAAGTGAAATCTCCGTCGAAGACTACAATCATGCTTGTAATGTTTGGAACCAACTAAACATTCAAACCTTAGGGGAATATTCTGACTTTTATATAAAATTGGACGTAACTCTGCTGTGCGATGTGATGGAAGAATTTCGAAACACCTGCTTCTCCGCCTATGGACTGGACCCTCTACACTCGTACACATCTCCAGGATTCGCATGGCAAGCTATGCTAAAGTCAACCAACTGTCGACTGGAACTTCTAACGGATATTGATATGGTGCTCATGATGGAATCTGGTGTACGGGGCGGTTTGACACAAGCTGTAACACGTCATGTCAAAGCCAACAACAAGTACATCCCAGGCTTCGACGAGCAACAACCATCGGTCTACCTTGGCTACTTTGATGCAAACAACCTTTATGGTTGGGCAATGTCAAATCCGCTTCCCTACGCTGACTTCAAATGGATTGACCCGGCCACCATCGGTGACATCTCACAGATTCCGAAAAATGGTCCAAAAGGCTATATTTTGGACTGTGATTTTGAATATCCGGAGCACCTTCATGACCATCACTACGACTTGCCTCTCCTAGCCAAAACTGAAGTTTCACCGACAGGAAGATGGCCAAAATTGATGATGACCTTGGAGAATAAAGATCGCTATGTGGCTCACTACTGGGTAGTTCAACAGGCTCTCGAATTGGGTCTACGTATAGTGAGAATTCATAGAGCAATTGAATTCACCCAGTCTTGTTGGTTGAAACCATATATTGATTCCAACACTACAAGAAGAGCTGCAGTGACAACAGCATTTGAAAAGGACTTCTATAAATTAATGAACAATGCCATCTTTGGGAAGACCTTGGAGAACAAAAGAAAACACAAAAATGTAAAATTAGTGAGTGATCCTAGGAAATTGGAAAAATTAGTGCAAAAACCAAATTTCGGAACATCCATGATTATAAACGAAAATCTAGTCGCTGTCAGTATGAAGAAAACAACAATAGTCATGGACCGTCCGTTATACATAGGTATGTCGATTTTGGACATAAGTAAAACCCTGATGTATGATTTCCATTATAACAAAATGGTTAAACACTACGGAAGGGAAAACATTGGAGTCGCATACATGGATACGGACGCGTTTATCTACTGGATAAAGACTTTGGACATGTATGAAGACCTAAGGACTTTTCCATACAAAGAAGATTTCGACTTTTCTGACTATCCGAAGAACCATCCAAATTTCAATGAAAAAAATAAAAAAGTAATTGGAAAATTCAAAGATGAAGCAAATGGAATGCCTTTAGAAGAAATAGTAGCGCTGATGGCGAAATTGTATTCATTTAAGATGTACCACGAGAACAACACACCGACAGTCAAGAAAGCAAAAGGAGTGAAGACATCTTATTTGAAAAAACACGTAACATTTGACCACTACAAGACTTGTTTGTTTGAAGATACTACAATATCAGCAACATTCAACAATATCCGAAGCTTCAAGCATCAAGTCTACAGTGTCACCGAAATTAAAAAAGCACTGTCAGCTCGGGATGATAAAAGACATATTTTGCCCGACAAAATCCACACTCTTCCTTTCGGCCATTACTCCTTAAACCCTATCAACTAGTAACCTATTCTTCGTCCTTCTACAACTTCGACCTTATTCCTTTCTCCTTCCGTAAAAAAATGGGGAACACGGCAAGTCCAACGCCGTGTTCCCCATTTTTTTTACACAAGTTTGGATGACCTTGACCCATATAAATGATGTGAATATTTAAAACAACATTCATTGTGATTATACATGTGATACAACAAACATTGAAACCTGCAATATGAAGGACTTGAAGCAACAAATTGTCAACGAACTTCATAAACCTGCAAGAAGAAAGTTTCCACGAAGAAATACGGTGATAAAAGGAATTAATGATTTATATCAAGCGGATTTAATCGAAATGATTCCTTATAGCAAACAAAATAAAGGATATAAATACATATTGACTGTTATTAACTGTTTTTCAAAAATGGCAGATGCTTTACCACTAAAAGATAAAAGTGGCAAAAGTGTTACAAAAGCAATGGAAACAGCTATACAAAGAGACAAACATACTATTAAACATTTACAAACAGATGATGGAAAAGAATATTTTAATAAGGAATTTGCAAATTTAATGAAAAAACACAATATAAACCATTATTCAACCAATTCAGAAGTAAAAGCCTCAATAATCGAAAGATTCAACAGAACTTTAAAAAGTGCAATGTATAAAATGTTTTCCAACAGAGGATCGCACATATGGATTGATATGTTACCAAAACTTATAAACGATTACAATAACAAATTTCATAGGACTATCGGGATGAAACCAAACCAAGTAACTAGTAAAAATGAAAACCTTGTATTAAAACGTATAAAAACGAATACTAAACCAAAAGTTGAAAAACTAAAGCCTAAAAAATTTAATGTGGGTGATAAAGTGCGAATAAGTAAATATAAAGGTGTATTCAGTAAAAGATACCTGCCAAATTGGACCAATGAGGTTTTTACTGTATTCAAAGTACAACCTACAGTACCTGAGACATATATTTTAAAAGATAATAAAGGACAATTGCTTGAAGGAGGGTTTTATGGACATGAAATGTTAAAATCAACAGTAGGCGATGTATATTTAGTTGAAAAGGTGTTGCAACGGAAAAAAGATAAGGTCAAAGTACGATGGTTAGGATTTAATAAGACGGAAGATTCTTGGATACCTAAAAAGGATTTGATATAACGATAGAGAATCATTTTAGGTTGAACCATTACAAAGGATGGAGATAGTACCACAAAAAGAGAGTTTTACTATTAATAATATAGATGAACTCACAGTGGATAATTCAGAATTCAATAGTGGGAAACATGGCAATTTGTTACCAAACACCGTTCGTTGTCTGGTTACCGGACCTTCCAACTGTGGAAAAACTAATGTAGTATTCAATTTGATTACAAACCCTAAAGGATTACGATTTAACAATCTATATGTATTTTCAAAATCACTACAACAACCAAAGTATCAATTATTGGAAAAGATACTGACTAATGTGCCTGAAGTTAAATATTTAAAGTTTAATGCAAGCGAGAGTGTCATGCAGCCACAAGAAGCTAAACCATTCTCCGTGTTTATATTCGACGATGTATCTTGTGAAAACCAAAACACAATAAGGAATTACTTCGCTATGGGTCGACATAACAACATAGATAGCATTTATATTGGCCAAACTTACAGCAAAATACCTAAACAACTCATTAGAGACAATGCAAACATGTTAATTGTATTTAAACAGGACGAAACCAACCTAAAACATATATATTTTGATCATGTAAATGCGGATATGACATTTGAACGATTTAAAGAGTTGTGTGGAAAGGCTTGGGCTGAAAAGTATGGGTTCCTAACAATTATGAAGGAACAACCGCTAAACAATGGTCGATACAGGATAGGATTTGATAAATTTATATTAATACATTAAACGCGGTATAACACATTCATTGTTGTACAACACGTCTTGCTACAAACATGGTTAACCAAGAAAAATTAGTAAAAGAAATAAAATCACTTAGTGATTCTATTCGGGCTAAAAACAGAGCATTGAAACTAGGTATTAGCGAGAGGGAGAAATTCCTTGAATCTACTTTTAAACCTATTACTGAACCCTTGAAACAATTAAACAAAAAATTTGCTAAACCTGTATTGGAAGGAGATGCGATTGCACCTATTACGAAGTTTGAAAGAGAAAATGTAAAATCAGAAGAGTTTAGTGATGAAGACCCGGAATCCTCTACGTATAGTGGTTTTACCGGTGGAGAACCTGAAAGAGAGCTAGAATCACCGGACTATAGTGGAATAAGAGAATTATATGAAGTAAAAGCCAAAAGAGGACATGAAGTTGTATCAACTGCTAGTGAAGAGGAAAAAGAAGAAGAGACAAGGGAAGGTCCGTCAAACATAAGCTTGTTGGGTGAAAACATTCATAACAAAGGACCTTTAGGAAGGAAATACATGATAAAAATGTTAGCTGGAACAAATCCTAATAAAAACTACCATAGTTATGGGGTAAGACTAACAGAAGACGGTTTAATGGTTGGTAATAGCCCGGTAAACATTGATGAACATGATAATATTATTGTTGGTAATCAAAGATATAAGGGCACAAGGGGATTATTTGAATTATTATTTGAAAATAAGCCTTTAGAATTGTTAGTTAAAGAAAAAGACATGGAAGCATATAAAAAGATTTTGGAACAAACTAATGCATACAGGAGGAAGTATTCAGCTGACCAACCTGTTTTTAGATCAAAGTCTTTAAAATATAGAGAATTTGTATCCAGGTTAATACCAACAACGAGAAGACAACCAATGCCAATAATACCAAGAAAACCTGTAAAACGAAGGTTTGTGTCATCCACTTTGGATATAAGTGCTCCAGAACCAAGAAAAAGAAACAAGTCTGTTACAGGTACAGGTTTAATGAAGAAACTATATAACACAAATGTGATTTATTACAATAATATCAATAAATTGGTGGATAGAATGAAACTAATACATGAAGCTAAAGAAGCGGGTCATACTGGATTGGAAAACGAATGGGTGGCTTTAGTGGATGAACTCCGAAACCGTGGGGTAATCTCATAAAAATGCGTTACTCCCTAGAATACTATTCAGTTGCACCATGAGTGTCGACAAGTTCGGACGTTACTCCTCGGATGGGTTATATTATGCCAATAGTTTAAAAAGAAGTGCTGGTTTACCACAAACACCTGATGGAGATTATGATATGAGTAATAAAAGGTTAAAAAACATAAAAGATCCTACGGATGAAAACGATGCAATAAATTTAAAAATATTAAAGGAAAAGATATCGCCAACATTAAGACTACAAAATAACACATATGACGCAGAAGATCATAGAATCATCAACGTTGGTAAACCAAATCAAAACGGTGATGCAATAAACAAAGGTTATTTGTCATCTGAATTAAAAAAAAATACGTTAAAATTCAATGGGAAAACGTATAGTGCTAACAATAAACGTATATCCAACGTAGATGACCCTAAAGATGCAAAAGACAGCGTAAATAGACGCTATTTACATTCTTTGATACCTGAAAAGACAAAAGATGGATTTTCTTTTTATAAATTTGTTATTAATGATATAGGCTATCCAAAAACTGAAAACGATGCTGTAAATCTAAAATATATTAAAGATCATTGCATCATACGTGATGTAGGGGTTATAGATTGTTTTAATAATTGTTTAGCAAATGTTAAAGATGGTTCGGCGCCATCAGATGGTGCAACAGTGGGTCAAATGATGGAAACCTTAAAACAAGAAACAACCTCTTTTGTAAAACAAGATCAAGTAGTATCGAAGCAAGGGGATGAATTTGTTCAAGGTAATGAAAAATTTAATTTATTAACATACAAAAATGATGCTTGGGATTGCATGGATAAAAAGTTATCAAATATGGGATGGGGTTATGAAAAACATGATGCAGCTGCTTTATCACAAACCGTACATCTAGATCCAGATAAATATTTTAGATGGTTTACATGTAATAATAGAGTGATAAGAGACTTGGCACAAGGAAGAGAAGCAAATGATGCTGCAACTGTAGGACAGACCATTACAACATCATTAAAGGATAGTAAAGTGTATAATTGTAATAATAAACGTATAACAAACCTTAAAGACCCTGAACATGTAGATAATGCTGTCACTGTTAATTTTCTTGTAAAAGTTTTAGGTAATGCGATATTTGATTTACACAATCATTTTACACCAGATATTCTTCAAGGAAAATCAGGTCATAATACTTATGCTGAATCCATGAGAGGTGAGTATATTAAACGAGAAATTTATAATAAATACTTTATTAACCCTAAAACGAAACAGTTTAGATCATCAGATTGGGGTGATATTGATATTTAAGTAAATAACTCAATAAATGACTTCATTTATGTGCAACCTGTCATAGAGTTAACACATGAGTTGCACATTGCCATTATAAAAGGACAATAATGACGTTCAAGTACATCAGTCCATATCGAGACACTGCAAGAAAAGGAGGTGGGATCACGTCCACTGCGGTTTCTCTGTTAAGTAAAGCTTTAAAACAAATTCCAGTAGGATCCATAGTAAATAGAGCAATAGACGCATTACCATACGAATTTCATATACCAGGAGGTTATCAGTATTGCGGACCAGGAACTAAATTGAAAAAACGACTGGAAAGAGGCGATCCTGGCATAAACAAGTTAGATCAGGCTAGTAAAAAACACGATATCGCATATTCCACGTTTGCCGATTCAAAAAATAGATCAATAGCTGACAAAAAGCTTGCGGACATAGCTTGGCAACGAGTAAAATCAAGTGACGCTAGCATAGCAGAAAAAGCAGCAGCTTTAGCAGTAACAGCAGGTATGAAGGCTAAAACAGCAGTAGGAGGTGGAAGAAGGAGGAGAAGGAGAGTAAAAAGGAGGTCAACCACAAGAAAACATGGAGGAAATATAAAAAGAAGACGACGATCTACAAGAAAAGGCAGGAAGAAGCCCACCGTGTGGTCAATGGTAAAAAACGGGGCAGGTCTTTACCTAAGACCTTATCGTGCATATTAAATGAAAGAAATCAATTGGTCATACCACATAAAGCATTAACCAATATTGAATTATTTAAATATATTTCCTGTTTAAAAATACCATTTTTTCGCGGTGTGTTTATGAAAGACAGTTTACCAAAGAAAATGTGGCAAAATGAGACTGGAATTGTAAATTTGGATAATACTGAAGGGCCTGGCACCCATTGGGTTTGTTATAAGAAACTAAATAACAATGTATATTATTTTGATAGTTTCGGTAATTTGCCACCACCAAAAGAACTTCAAAATTACTTTAAATCTGCTAAAAACATATATTATAACTATAAAAGAGAACAACCTGATAATACTTCAATATGCGGCCATTTATGTTTGGAATTTCTAGCTAAAAGTATCAGTCACTATTGAGATGTCTTCCTATACGGTATCATTAACAGGAAAATCGTCCACTTTACGAAGTATCCTTTTTCCAGCGTTACGCTTGCAAAAAGGAAGGTTTTGGGAGGCGGCACTATTGGATTTTACAACGTACAACTCTATTCCCAATGTTACGGAAGGTAAAAATAACATATTGCATTATTATAAGGGAAAGGATGCCAGTGGAAAATTTACAGACTTACAAGAGTGCAGGTTACCCACAGGTTCTTATGAAATTGATCATATAAATGAATTTTTGCAAACTAAAATGGGAAAAGACAATATAACATTAAAAGGTAATAATAATACGATGAAAGCTGAAATTACTTCCCAATATTATATAGATTTCACTCAACCAAACTCAATTGGTGATTTATTAGGATTTTCCAACGATGGGCCTGTATTAGAACCAGATGTAACACATTCCGGTAAGAAAACAGTAACAATATTAAAAGTCAATAGTATAGACATAACTTGTAACATTATACAAGGTGCTTACAGGGATGGGGCTAACACCCACATCATACATACTTTTTACCCAAGTGTACCACCTGGATTTAAAATTGTTGAAAAGCCACAAAACCTGGTATATCTACCGTTGAACACCACTTTCATTTCAGACATCGTGTTGAGCGTATTGGATCAAGACGGTAACTTGGTAGACTTCAGAGAAGAGCCTATTACGATTAGATTACATTTAAAATCGACACTTTAATACAAAACCATGGGTTTAACATTTAAAAGCGAACAACCTACGGGAAACCGCATTAGTAGCTCTTCAGCTGTGGAGGAGTTAACACGCGAGAACATTCGTTTCTTAGAGAGAATTGGATTAAAATTAACCGATTATGGATATACTGGATATAGCGCAGGGTCCAACATTCGACGAAACCCTATGGGAAAAAGAATATCACACCCACAACCCTTACACTTCATCGAAATTAAACAATAACGATGAAATTCGTATTCCCATACAAAATCAAGACATTTACACACTACCATGTGAAAGTTACTTGTATATTGAAGGACAAGTTACTAAAAAGGACGGTACTACTGTTGGTACAACAGTTTCATTTATAAATAATCCTATGGCTTTCCTATTTGATGAAATTAGATATGAAATATCAGGTGTAACAGTTGATTCCACTAAAAAAGTAGGTATTACGACAACTTTAAAAGGATTAACATCTATAACACCCAATGAAACCAATTTACTTAAACCTGCCGGATGGGTATTACCTACGATTGACACGATCACTCCAAATCCAAATGGATATTTTGATTTTCATATTCCATTACGTTTGTTGCTTGGTTTTGCTGAAGATTATAGGAAAATAATATTAAACGTTAAACAAGAATTAGTTTTGTTGAGATCTTCTAACGATAAAGACATTATTAAAGCTGCAGATGCTACTACAGATGCGACTTTAGAATGGAAATTAAAATTAGACAAAATTGTATGGAGAGTTCCACATGTTAAATTGGCTGACGAGCATAGAATGCTACTTTTAAGAAAATTAAAAGCCGATCGTGATATTGTTATTCCATTTAGAAGTTGGGAATTTCATGAGCATCCCAGTTTACCTACTACGGATCGACACACTTGGACTGTTAAAACATCGAATTATGTAGAACGAGCCAGGTATATTATATTTGGTTTACAAACAGGTAGAAGAGACGCCATTACTAAACATGCAGGACAATTTGATCATTGTGACTTGAAAAATATTAAAGTTTATTTAAATTCACAATTCTTTCCATACGACAATTTAAATGTGTCATTCACTAAGAAGAAATACAGTATATTGTACGATATGTACGCGAGATTCCAAAGTTCATATTACGGTAAAACAAATACACCTTTATTATCACCTGACAAATATTTCGATGCCTACCCAATAGTTGTAATCGATTGTTCTAAACAAAATGAATCAGTAAAGTCATCAAGTGTGGATATAAAAATAGAAATGGAATTCAACGATGCTATACCGGCTAATACAACTGCATACTGTTTAATTCTACATGATAAAATCGTAACATACACACCTTTAACTGGAATTGTTAAAAATGTATTGTAAGAACCGGTTTTGTTTCATTCCGCGAGTATAAAAGCAGAGCGTACAGACCGCTCCTCATCAGTTTGTTGCCTACTGTTGTATGGGTAGCATCGTATTCAATATGGCTTCTCCTAGTGGTACACCTGAAAATGTGGTAGATATTGAGAAGGAGATATCTGAGTTTTTAGATCCTCAAGGTCACCAGGAAGGAGGTGAACAAAACGTTTGCGGACAACTTCACGCCAGTAATAATGTTGAAGAAAAAGGTAAAAGAAGAAAGACTATACAAAAGAGAAAAAGGGATATTGAAGATAATATTTCTCCAAACATATTGAGTGAGGTATTTTTGCGAATATTTTACCCAATCTCTTCCAGTTTGGATAAAAGTGTTTTAATCGGTGTTATGAAATCTACAGATTATTCCCCTACTGTAATTTTAACTCATGGACCCAAAATGATTTTGTTTACGGACAGTGCTTGGGAATCGTTTATGAAACATTTGCATCTGCTAGAATGCTATTTAAGTAGTAACATGTTTGGAAGAAAGACAAGAGTAGGACTTTTGGATTCAAATGTGGAAATTGATATTATTAAACAACGTGGTGATCATCAGCTACGGTTTAGAGACACAACAAGACATGATAACAAAATTCAACTTAATCGAGAGGAGTTTTTCATTTTAACTTGTGCTACTGAACCTATAACAAGATACTTGAGACAACTGGTGTTTTCAAGTTCGATTATTAAAGATTATCTGGAAGACACTTTGGACAAACAACCGGACGCACCTATATTATACGGACCTGTAGATACTTCTATATTTAATAGAGTTCCTCATGAAGTACAGATGTGGAGACAATTGGAAAAGTACGCTCAACTACATAAGAAATCAGTAAAACAGGAAGAAGAGGAAGATGGAGGAGAAGAATCAAGTGTTAGTGATGAAAATGAAAACAAGGAAAATATAAAGATGGAAACTTAAATAACAATGGTTAGTTTTTAAAACAATAACCAAAATTTTGTGGGGTTAGGCCTATTGGGGACGGTGCCCACGTTAAATATACACAAACGCGCCAACAACTGTACGGCCGGGTATAAAAGTAGTACCTACCGTGGTGTGGAAATCAGTTGACCTCCTGACTTCGTAATGAGCAGACGTGTGACCTTCAAAATGGACAAGGGAGAAGAACAACAAGTAAAGTCCAAGCCTGGTATTATTGAGTTTCAAGCGTTTCGTGGTAATGATGATAGATTCATTATAAAAGAACTTGTGTTTTTGGACATGAATACAAGTGTTCCTTATTCGTTTTTATTTAAACCACCATGTTCTTATTCGTCTTTAACTAGTAAAGCCGCTACTACCAACAGATGGATTTCAAAACACTTCCATCATATCGATTGGTATGATGGTTTTACAAGTTACACGGACTTGTATCACATTATGCATCACTTTTCAGACAAGTTTACCAATGTTTACACAAAGGGGCTGGAAAAGAAAAGATGGATCGAAGGATTTACTCATGTTCCGGTTAATGATGTGGAATTGGATAAGAATTATCAATACATGCTGGAAACCATATGTATTTGTACAAAAAGCCCAGAACATGATAAAGATAGACATTGCGCTTTGAAAAATGCCTATAAACTCGCCTCTTACCTTCAAAATGGGGAAGTGGGGAGTGGTGGGGGTAACGGAGAGTATATAAGTGGGGAGCAGACAGGGACCTGGCATGAGTATTACTCGAGATTCCGAGACGACAACATCTCCGAGCAAGAAGACGATCTGTAACCTGACCATGGCATCTCACCAGTTCCTTCAGACTTTGGTCGAGCAGTTCAATGCTCACTCCAAGTCAACAATATTACCTGTAAAGAAGTGCTCGGAACTAAAAGACGAGAAGCACTACATAATCCATGCTATGAAGAAGATGGAGACTACAGTTGGGGAGGCCATCTGCTGCAGTCTCAGCGAGGCGCCGTTTACTCCGGGGGATGAACCAAAGTTCAGGTGTACCTGCCCAAGAGATTCGTCCATCTTCTACAAAACGAGGATCTTCGCTCTATTCAACCCGGGTGTCTATACCTGGTGTCGCACGGCTGCACGGGTAGCAATTCTACAGAGTTGACCATCCACATCGCTGACAAGCAGCAGTGTTAGATTTAAGTTTTAATGTTGTACATATGTTGTTGTTGTAATGTTTTATAAATAAACGAATCATAAAAGACAAAAAAAAAATAAAAAAAAACAAAAAATGCAACATATCAATATGTGACAAACTTCACGTATTGATATGTTGCATTTTTTTTTAACTTCGCGGGTGACCTTGACCTTTGACCTTTGCATTTCACAACTACCCCCACTACCGTAATTACCCCCACTACCGCACTAGGATTCAAACCTGCTTGGATGCGAAAAACGGTCATTCTGTTGCCAACTAGCAAACGATGAGCACCTTGTACGAGCTTTGCTTACAACGAGTTATAACTGACGCATCTTTATTCCAGACGGCTTTACGAGATAATATCCCTATAACAGTAAAACAGGATATCGAAGAGTACAAGAAAGATAATAGAGGGTATTCGGGATACTCCTGGTATAGGTTCCAAGACGGGGAAAAGTTTTGTAGGCCTTGTGGCAATGCTGCCGTCAGAGACCTTCGACGGTTCGTACAGGAAGGTGGTAGAAAACAGTTTGGATTTCTAGCACCAATGTTTAGATTTGAAAACTACAAGGACACCTGTGCTATTTGTTCCATCCCTTTGTATCAATGGAAAAAGTTTAGAAGTGTTTAATTGCATCTTCCATACCCCCACCACCATTACCCCCACCACTTTTCCATGTACCTCCAAACGCTGTGCCTCGGCTTCATTTCTACTCCAGCAGCCAACCTAGCAACATCAGGATGTCTCTCAACGTCAGTTGCGCAAGTTACGAGGAGGTGAGCATCAAGACTCAGCAGGAGCTAAACGACTTATACAAGGAGTTGCAGCTGATGGTGGCACGAGGCTACCGTATAAATGTGCAAGTTTACGCTTGCAATATACGGAACACCCGGCAGTCAAAGGAAGAGCCTGGACACTCCTCAACGGCTTCCTCACCAGCATCCATGAAGACCGAGCCAGACAACTTGGACTACTTCAGCTGACTAGCAGTTGTATTTCTTGTCCTAACCATTGTAGAATATGTATATTTTTTCATTATATTAAAGAAGTAAAAGAGCAAAAACACCTATCTTGTTACTGACATATAAGCTCAGTAACAAGATAGGTTTTTTTAAAACACAATTTGGATGACCTTGAAACTTCCCCCTCCACTGCTTTGTTACCCCCACCACTTGACTATTGGTGTACATGGCACATCGCAATTGGAAACCTCATTCCATCTTCAACAGCCACACCGACAACATCAACAATGGCAAACCTACCAACAGATGAAAGATGTCCTCACGCATGTTGTGACTTCGTCCACGAGTTGGAGAAGAGGATGCAGGAGAGGGCGATAAGAAGAAAGCAGATCCACTCAGAAAATATCATGATAGTCAACGGCTATCTTTTATTGTTAGGCCTTATTATGGTTGTACTTTTCATACTGTATGGCATAGTCACATGTGTCGGCAAGGTGTGCAGAAGAAAACGCTCGCCACCATCAATTGGAAAGTTTCAATGTTACTTTGTAGGTTTTCCTTTTTTTTAAAAATTCGTTTGAATGACCTTGAAAATACCCCCACTACTCCACCACACCCCCCACCACTTCACCATGTTCCTGCATGAGCATCACATCAACCGTCATTCCTTGTCCGACAAGCAACCATGGCAGACAACAACACCATCAGCCAAGCTGACTCCACTACTGATGTCGGTACAAGTACGGGTTGGACACTGTCGATCGATAGTGTACACTATTTGGAAACAATTTGCGAACGGATGAAGGAAATACTGCGGGACAACCCTGGAATCATAATACAAATGAATTTAAATTATGATTGGTCCCAAGTCAGAATGCAAGGGGACGATAACAACGGTCAACAATCTCCACAATATTCGCCCATGTCCCCGATCTACCCTTACGGCGAGTCTGACGTCGATGAAGATGAGGCTAATGAGGATGTGGGGGACAACGAGGCTGAAGAGGAGTAACCTTCATTCCTTTTTTTTTAAACCCAAATTGGATGACCTTGAGAATTCCCCCTCCACTATTTCCTTTTTTTAAAACCCAAATTAAATGACCTTGAAAACACCCCCTCCACATACTTTTGGTTTACCCCCTCTACTTTTCAATACTGTTACCACAGTCTGTAGCTCACATCATTCCTTGCTTAGCTATCATGGCGGACAGCACTCTTTCTCGAGTTGACTCCACTACGGATGAAGAATGGCCATTTTCCTGGAATGTTCATCTGCAAGACTCGGCAGAAGTGGATATGTTGCATGAGAAATTGGTGTATGTATTAAACGAAAACCCCAACATTGAATGTAGAATGACTATGGATTTCGATGCGACAGGGGTCCACACTCAACCTTCCACTTCCAGCCAGCCTGAACCTCAGCTACAGCCGAAGAACTTTACACATCTTTACACTCCAATACGGCCGGAGGATGTGGCAACAAAAGATGAAATCAAAAGAGTAATTGAAGAAATGAAGAGTGGGAAAGCAGCAGGACTAGACAATATAACTGCTGAAATGCTGAAAGCGGATGGTATTGCAGCTTCAAATCTCTTGTATCCTTTGATAAGAGCAATTTGGCAGAAGGAAGAAGTAGCTCTCTAAGTACAACGGATGAGGAGGAGGAGGACGACTAGTTATCTTTTTTAAAACTCCGTTTGGATGGCCTTGACCTTTCCCCCTCCACTGAGTTTATTTAAGGTGCACTCTCAATGACTGCAGCATCATTTCATCGCGCACCTTCACCACAGCAACATGGAGAGTCAACTCAACTACTGTTGCGAACGGAAATGTTTTTCATGGCCGAATGACATTGATGTTGCGGAAGGCCTGGCGTGTAGAAAATGTGAAGCTTTTGGTCAATGCATGTGTAAGTGCAAGTCTTGGAAGAAGCCTAAACCAGAGTTGAAGACATTCCATGTGTACCAGATGAGAGGGCATAAGTACACTTGTTGCCCTGAACGTTGCATTGAATTCACACTAAAACAGCTAACTGGCTGCAAATTGTGCAACAATCATTTTGCAGGTTTTTATTTAGGAGCCTGTCAGTACAGATCAACTTGGCATACAGAAGCACTCACTATCAATGAAATCGCTATAGATACACAAGAGTAGTCTTTCTACTCTTTTCTTTTTTTTAAAACTCCATTTGGATGACCTTGACCTTTCCCCCTCCACTCACCTTAGTTTATATAAACCCCATTTCCACTGACCACAGCATCACTTCATCGTGCTCCCTCGTCAAAGCAACATCAACTATGGAAAGTAAGCGCATCTCATGTTGCGAGCATAGGTGTTTGGAGATACAAGGCGTCACATATTGTGCAAAGAAGCGTTGGGAGGAAGAGACGGGGACAACCTATTGCTGTGAGGATAAGTGTTTCCTCTTACCAAAGTGGCAAGTGGATGGGCTGGCCTGCCGGCAATGTGAATGCTTCGGATGTTGCAGGTGTAGATGCAAGAACCAACAGCTGCCACCACCGGTACTACAAACTTTCAAAATCTACAAATCCAAATACTTTTATACTTGTTGTCCGCAGCGGTGTATTAAATTTCACTTCTCCAATCTTACCAATTGTCGGAAGTGCTACGGACAACCTGATGGGTGGTGCACCTGTTTTCTGGACTCCTGCCGCTACAGATCGGATTGGTTTACAGATCCGTTGGAAATTGATGAGGTCGCCCAGGAAGCACAAGAGTAGTCTTTCTACTCTTCAACTTTTTTAAAACTCCATTTGGATGACCTTGAGATTTCCCCCTCCACTTCCCCATATACCTAGAGTACACAGAGCCTGACAGTCAGTCACTCGGTGGCTGTCGTGGGGTGCGCATCGGTGTCGGCGCTCCGTTGTTAAGTTTTCAAGGTCACAGTAATATGAAATTGCGGGCGTTGTACTGGTTCAAGGTCACCTGATGGATAACCGATTGCCCATTTAGGCAGAGTCATGTCAGAAACTCGAGTTTAACTTGGCACTTTTGCCGTTTCTCGTCGAAAATTCGCTCCAAGTGGTCAAGGTCACGAGGACTCTGACTGAAACTCGGAGCGTAGTGCGAGAAACGGCAAAAGTGCCAAAAAATTTTAAGTTTCGGCATGACCTTGACCTCAGTGGCGTCGGTGACGTCATTTTGATGACGTAAGGGGTGATGACGTCATCAGCACGTCATTTCTGTGACGTCATGGGTGTGACGTCATCGAAATGACGTCATTAGTGATGACGTCATCGATTGCGTCATCGATGACGTCATCGATGACGTCATCGGTGAGGTCATTGACCTCGATGACGTCATCCCTCAGGTGACCTTGAACTGGGCCAGCGGCCGCAATTTTACACTACTAACGTATCGTAAAAACGTTCGTGAAAAGTATTAAAAAAAAGTCTTGTGTTAGCCATTGAAACGGAAAAAGGATTCCACCCTTTTGATTTGGTAGCAAGGATTTGAATTGTTAGGCTTAACGAAATACTGTTATAAACGTTGATCTATTACACGAGTGATAATTGTTTTAAAACTTCCTAAAAATATTTGAGAACTTCAGTATTTGTTAAAAAATACTTTCAAATACGAGTATATAACGAAGAAGTGTAAAATAATGACAATATTATATATTTAAAAATTCCTTCATAAAATTTACAATGATTTTAAAATTTATTTATTTATGTTTTTTATTCATATGAGGTAGATTATTATTATTACCAAATCCAGATACATCATTTTATTTTTGTATTAATTGTAGATATAATTGTTTTCAGCACATTTATGACAAAATTAAAACTAAATTTCCATAGATTATATTTTTTAATCCCAATGACATTTTAGTTAATTAACCTTAAAGTAAGATTTACATTTTAAGAGAAAGGTTTTATAATGATCAAATATTCTTTATCACTCGTTACATGTCGTGTAAAGCATTTTGTTATTCATATTATATTATGAGCATAGTTTTTACTTTAGTAAGATGCACAAAAATAGTCCGATGGAAATTTTAACAGCTGTGTCCCCCTCACCCCCTTTCGCCCTGCAATGTTGTCATTTGTGGTTACGTTTCCCACGTGTAATACAGTATAAAATTGTAGAATAAATTGGCAACAATGTATCGACTCTCATCGGACTATTTTCCTGAATACTGCAATAATATTTACTAGTATACGTGTTGCTGGAAATCGAGCAATTTATTTTCATACATTACAAAAGTTACTTTTAGTTCTAAATCAATCACATCCAACCAATCCAATATTGTGAATATCTGCAATGTAAAAAACTACACGTATTTACAGCTGAACATTAACAGAGGTTTAAAATGCTTTATTCAATTCCAATGTTATTTTAATGGAAAGTTTTGAGATTTCATTGGTGGATGGCGCATTTATTTTCAGTCAGATTGTCATCAGTTTTTGGCAGAAACAACTACAGACCAAGCCCTATTCAACGACACCAGAAACTTGAAAATCGGTTGAAAATTGTAGGAGGAGTTCCCTACACAAAAAAACCCCTTAATTAGCGTATTAAATATTTATAGATTTTAAATAAAGACTTACATGTGTCACTGTTTGCACCTGATACAATCAAGCCGATGGGTGGGTTGTGTGCAGGAAAACGGAGAGGAAAATATTTCCATCCGCTTAAATTGAAATTTTTTTGCACGTATCAAAATAAACACAGTATTTTTTTACTTTCTCGTTCTATACCATAGTATATGGAGAAAGTGTTGTTTTCGTCAAAATTTTCGAATTTGAGTTGTTGGTGGATTTATCCATTTTGGTGCCCCCTGAGTCCAAAAAAATGGTTTTTGGAGTGATGTTTGTGTGCGTGTGTGTGTGTGTGTGTGTGTGTGTGTGTGTGTGTGTGTGTGTGTGTGTGTGTGTGTGTGTGTGTGTGTGTGTGTGTGTGTGTGTGTGTGTGTGTGTGTGTGTGTGTGTGTGTGTGTGTGTGTGTGTGTGTGTGTGTGTGTGTGTGTGTGTGTGTGTGTGTGTGTGTGTGTGTGTGTGTGTGTGTGTGTGTGTGTGTGTGTGTGTGTGTGTGTGTGTGTGTGTGTGTGTGTGTGTGTGTGTGTGTGTGTGTGTGTGTGTGTGTGTGTGTGTGTGTGTGTGTGTGTGTGTGTGTGTGTGTGTGTGTGTGTGTGTGTGTGTGTGTGTGTGTGTGTGTGTGTGTGTGTGTGTGTGTGTGTGTGTGTGTGTGTGTGTGTGTGTGTGTGTGTGTGTGTGTGTGTGTGTGTGTGTGTGTGTGTGTGTGTGTGTGTGTGTGTGTGTGTGTGTGTGTGTGTGTGTGTGTGTGTGTGTGTGTGTGTGTGTGTGTGTGTGTGTGTGTGTGTGTGTGTGTGTGTGTGTGTGTGTGTGTGTGTGTGTGTGTGTGTGTGTGTGTGTGTGTGTGTGTGTGTGTGTGTGTGTGTGTGTGTGTGTGTGTGTGTGTGTGTGTGTGTGTGTGTGTGTGTGTGTGTGTGTGTGTGTGTGTGTGTGTGTGTGTGTGTGTGTGTGTGTGTGTGTGTGTGTGTGTGTGTGTGTGTGTGTGTGTGTGTGTGTGTGTGTGTGTGTGTGTGTGTGTGTGTGTGTGTGTGTGTGTGTGTGTGTGTGTGTGTGTGTGTGTGTGTGTGTGTGTGTGTGTGTGTGTGTGTGTGTGTGTGTGTGTGTGTGTGTGTGTGTGTGTGTGTGTGTGTGTGTGTGTGTGTGTGTGTGTGTGTGTGTGTGTGTGTCAGGATGTAAACAGAGCTAGAGAAAGCCCTAATGGTCCGATTTTTAATGAAATTTGGTACATAGGTCCAAACCCACGATAATTCCAGGCGTTTTTTTCCATTTTTTTGAATTTTTTATTTTTAAAAGTAATTTACCACCCAAAACCCTCAAAAAACGTGAAAAATCAAAATTTTTCAAAAACGGCTCTAACGATTTTGATTAAAATTTTGTGGTTTATTAAGATTAAAATGCTGAATAAAATGACACCACCCGCATCTCCGAGAAAATGCGCGTTCGAAAGTTATGGACTAAAAAGTGTTTCTAAAATCAATTTTTTGGATTTTAAAATTAATTGTTATTTTGAAATAAATTTTACTTATCACCATTAAATCAAGCTCAAAAAAACTGAATAATCCAGTATTTTCAATTATTGCTCTACGTCAAGTGGTTGTGGAGAAAATTCAATTTTTCGTTTAGCGGTAAACGCAGTACTTTGTAAAAAGTCACAGACCCGTGTAGGGTCAAACGAGAGCTGCTCAGCTGGTAGCTATCCGACTGAGTCATCAAGACATTAATGTTTGAAGCTTTTGACACCTTTTTTTTGTTGGGAGAAAGTATGTGTCAGTTAACTGATACCGTTTATTTATTAGTAGATTTTTAAATAAAGAGTGTGCATGTGTACGTTATAAAATCAAGTAAGTAATGCGCTGGAAATAGTAGATGAAAATATTCCCATTCGCTGAATTGAAAGTTATTTTTATAACGGAATTAAAATAAACAAGATGTATACTAATTTATTTTTTATAGATATAGTATATTTGGTTTACATTTATCTAATTCAATCAAGCCGATGTGTTGGTTGTTTATAGAAACCCCAAGATGAAAATATTTCCATTTGTGTTATTAAAAGTGTTAAGGTAAATAAACGAAAAATACCAAAGTGAGTTTGTAGTGAATCGTGGCTACTTGTGCGACGGAACTGGAACTATCAGCAGCCAAGCTTCACGTGGGAACTACCGGGACTCGGCAAGTTGGCGTTATCTGCGGTGGCTGGGCCGCATCGATGACAGGCGGTGGCAGATCGGGAGATTACAACTTGGGCGACCTTCTCGGCCTCAACTCGGACCGGCACTGCGAAACTGTTTCCTCATCTGTAGTTTGTGTGTATTTCAAAGAAGTACTGCGGTTAGGTAAAAAACATTTCAAATGCGTGACTTTGTATATGAGTAAAGGCTTGAATAAAGAAATCTGGTAAATATATGGTCTTGTTTTTTACGTCGTTTTCTATTTCTAATGTCAGAAATGATCGACTAGGATCAAGATAACCCATCTAGCACATCAGTGATTCTGTAGATTGTCCTTTAAATCAGAATTATGTTCTACTTAAAACGGCGTCTTCTACTTTACGTCGTTATTTCTGTGATTTCTACATAATTGTACATAATGATTTGCATGCATATTTTTATCTTTGGTTGAACGTTATAATATACTCTCCGAAAGTGATTGTCGAACCATTTTTGAATTCCAGTTTCCTCCGTCCCGCCTCTCTCATTTTTTCATGTATACTTCTTACGTTATTAAAAGTTTAACACGCGGAATGCAAGTGGAATTTTCTACAGCTTAGTTTGTACCTAAAACCAATAATTGTTAGAGTATTTGTATTGTGGTGTTTATGTTTAAGAGCAATGAAATGTATATCTCGTTACAGTTGACTGGTCTCGAGAAACCTTTTAAGAGAAGATTAAAAGGGCAAAGGTATGGAGTATATTGATTCTACATTAAAATTCAAACTAGCCCGTTGCGGCAGTGGGCGCCGCTCGACGCCGGGCACTCAACAAAGCCCGGTGTTGTAATTGTTGGGCCGGGTTTTTCAATTAGCTTAATGTGGTCCACTTTATCGGTGAAGCGCCCCTTCGTCGGATATCGCAGGCCCATCGATTGCGCCGCGCAACCAGGGAAATGCGACGAGTCATCTCTGGTCGACCTTCGCAGTATCGCAAAAAGGGTTTCTAACATTTTGAGTACCATTATGTACGCCGTTTGAACTCATAAAAATGTATGAAAACATACAATAAACCTACTCAAAATAAATTTCCAACAACAAAACTGCGTTTACACACACAGGATTTAAGATAAAAAAATATTTATATAGCCTCTGGACTTTTTATTATTGTATGGACTCTTTAAGAAAGTAGAACTACAAATTCATTACAATGATAAATTACATTAATTCGTTAAATTTATTCATATTCTATTCTTTTATACTTTGATCTTCATATCAGGTTGGTGATAAACTATAGATGCAACAAAATCCACCTCGTGTGTTGCAGGTTATCACTACCACATCAGAGAAACCTAATTAATTAGCTTACATTAATTTAATGATACCAGTTGAGATCTGCATGCCAACGAAAGTTCATTCATGCAATTCCTAACCGGATTTGTAATTTATCCTATTTCTCATCAAAGGTTAATTTATTACTACTTTTTCTGTCCGTTTTGTAGAACTTCAAACGATACTGAGTGTACTTACGCTAATAGACTGTATCGGTATCGTTTTAACTTTATTATGCTTTCAAGACGTTTTAACCTCATTGGCGCTAGATTTATGATTATATATTGTATAGAAATGTTTATAGATAAGTTTAGAATGATAATTATAGCCACTAATAATTAGTAAAACATTCTAATCGCAGTCTTTTTTTTTTAATTTTAGTTGCAAAACATTAATAAATCAAATTCTTTCGAAAATTATTATATATTTTAACTCTTCCTGAGGGTTTACCCTGTGAACAGAAATTACAGCATGGGTGTTAGAATGTGTATACCTCGCCAGGCATTTGTGTTTGAATCGCGCCCAAATGGTGCAAATAATGCTTGAAGTCACCTTAGCTGCGGCTGTCAGATCATATGTCAGACTCTAGTCTCTGTCTTGATGTCGACAGTGGAACTTTGACATTTCCATTCCCTGCGAGTATTTATGTGATGTAAAATTTCAATATCTACACTTATTTAATACGCTAAGGGTTTTTTTTGTGATCGGAACTCATCCCATAGTTTTGAACTGCATCAACTGATATTCAAGTTTTTTTAATGTTTTGTTGAATAGGGTTTTGTCTGTATTTTTTCCGCAAAAACTTGACGAGAACCGAACGTAAAATAAAGGCACTATCCACTAGGAGAATTAGCTCGAAACGTTTCTTGCATTATATCATGAGCACGTGGTATTAATATGTATTATCAAACAACCCAGGCGCCAACTCAAAATATTCTGTCAGTAAAGGGTTTGTCCTGCACGTGTAGGGTATAATCGGGTTCTGACAGAAATGGTCAGACAGTAGTTGGATGTATTTTATTAATGTCATAGCATCATATTACAAAAATTAGTGTCTTTAGGAAAAGTGATGTATTATTTGTTGTAAAAGAGAACGTAGAATAAAACGGTATTCATTAAGATTTCAAAGGCACCAAAATAACCGATCGTCACTCGTCAGGTCAAACGACACGGAAACACGAATCATAGATGAAAGGGGAATATTAAACACGTCTTGTTTGCATCGAATAGTATTACAGTCAATATCAATATTGGCTTTCGTCTGTGTGTGTTGGTGATAGTCAATAAGTCAAGAGACCGCTAGTCACGACTCACGCGCGCCATCCGCACACTTTATTTTGTGATGGATTTGTCACTTGGAACGACTTGGTTGTAGCGTAGGTAACTTACAGGAGTAAAATATTACCTCTAACTCAATCTCGATCTTAGTCTTTAATGAATATAACTTTTGTCCTATTCAGGGTAAAATTTAGTTTGACGAGGAAACAAGTTATTTGTAACATTAGCGGAACCAAAGTTTGGCAACAGTTTCTATCAAGAAGACCTGGGAATATACTAATTCCTCTTGTAATTTGGTTTTATTTGGTAATTAGCTAAATGTTCCTTAGTCTCCTTATTCTTTTTCGTGTATCAACACATTATTTGGTTATAAATTAACATGAAGTTAAACAGTAATACGTTTGTGGTATTTAATATTGATATATTAAACATATTAGAAATCATTATTTCAATACTTAGATTACTGAGAGGCTTATAACCATAACATTTTTTATCGTTGCTCCCAATAGATATGTAGGCCTACCCTATATTTTCTTCTATTTCGTTACTTGTTGACCATGTGGATTTATACGAGCTTCCGACTTATATTCTAATACCTACGTTTTGGTTCATTAAGGAATATATTTCCTTGCGTAGTTAATGTTAAACGGTTTCAAACACCACTATTTAAAGCTTTTAAATGGCCTGTACTCTTTTTATATTCGTACACATGATAAATTCACTCCGTTATATAAAGAAAATTTATAATGATGAAAAGTGCTCATGCCATAGTACAAAAATGATTATATAACCCTACTTGGGAGCAGCATAATTGGTTGTTGCAACAAGCCATCAACGTTAGCACGGGGTGGTCCAGGTTTATAGCCCCGGTATATCGCAGCAGCGGGTCGTCCTGCATCAACGTTAGCACGGGGTGGTCCAGGTTTATAGCCCCGGTATATCGCAGCAGCGGGTCGTCCTGCATCAACGTTAGCACGGGGTGGTCCAGGTTTATAGCCCCGGTATATCGCAGCAGCGGGTCGTCCTGCATCAACGTTAGCACGGGGTGGTCCAGGTTTATAGCCCCGGTATATCGCAGCAGCGGGTCGTCCTGCATCAACGTTAGCACGGGGTGGTCCAGGTTTATAGCCCCGGTATATCGCAGCAGCGGGTCGTCCTGCATCACAGCGTGTAGGCGTGCGCTCCCCACCCCCGCCCCGTCAACGTTAGCACGGGGTGGTCCAGGTTTATAGCCCCGGTATATCGCAGCAGCGGGTCGTCCTGCATCAACGTTAGCACGGGGTGGTCCAGGTTTATAGCCCCGGTATATCGCAGCAGCGGGTCGTCCTGCATCACAGCGTGTAGGCGTGCGCTCCCCACCCCCGCCCCGTGGTCGTTTTATAGTCCATCACCACGGAGAAGCTTTCGGTCGTTCATCATTTGCGCACTTTTTAATCCTTCTGTAAAATATTTCGAAGGGTCGCCTAATCCCCTTGCATCATTTGCGCACTCTCCCGTCCAGGTAGCCTCAGCCTGCCGACAACAATTCGCAAACAGTCGTCCCCCACACATACCACTGGACGGCAACACATGTGTATCGCACATTCATGAATAATTTAAGTTTGTAATGTATAAACCTTCTTTGTAATACATCGAGTGTTTACTTATTTTACTTTCAATGGTTGGCGAGGATTGTATTACTGTAATTGTTCAGGCTGAAATGTTTTGTACGAATTGTTTCTATGGCAAGTTTGCCTCTATTCTAACTGTAGATAGCAGCCTCTCCTATACTAACTCCTCAGAATAAAACCACGCATAAAATTCACTGTTGCAATACAAACAAACTACAAATGGTAAACATTAAATCCAAATGTTAATGTACGTTTCAAGGCCAGTAGAAGGGATTTGCCGGTTCTGGCGCAGGTCAAGGTCAGCGGTTGTAACTGGCAGGTGTGTGTTGTTGATTTGGGGGTTTTTTGGGGGGTTTGGGGAGGGGTTGGTAAGTGTGTCAAGGTCATTTGGAGGGGGTTTTAAAAAAGGTGGGGAGTCTGGGGACGGGTGGGGCTCCGGGAAATAAATTTATTCATTCATCAAAGCCTACCAGTGATCGTAGGATGGCTTCTACATCGTTTGCAGCCGTACTGTTGATTTCATTGCTCTGCACGGGTCGGGAG
This sequence comes from Neoaliturus tenellus, assembly GCA_030545055.2. Classification (NCBI taxonomy): domain Eukaryota; kingdom Metazoa; phylum Arthropoda; class Insecta; order Hemiptera; family Cicadellidae; genus Neoaliturus; species Neoaliturus tenellus. Next base: position 216,975,453 of record CM061532.1, read on the forward strand.
TCGGTGGTGGTAGTGTATGTAGGTGAATTTTGTGTGGGAACACCACCATTGTTATCGTTAGTAGTGGATGTCACTATTGGAGATTGTATGGGTGCACCCTGCCGCGTGTCCATAACTTGAAGAAATAAGAGCTGCTAGATGGTTATATTGTGAGTTGATAGAGTAGAATGAGAGATGTGTGTGATGAAGAACGGTTATATAAACCCGGTAATATAGTGAATAAGAATAACTGGATAACATCATCAATAGGTGTGACAAGATTGTAATGTTGATATTTCAGCATATCAGTTAAGACTGTTTGCAAAATAGTGTCAGTAGAATAACTGTTGCGAAGGTTGGATCTTGTAAAATACAAGGGGTGAAAGCTGAACTGTTTCTTAAGTTTAGCGAATGTATTACGAGGTCTTGAAACTGTGTAGTTAGACTGTTTTTGTAAAATATGTTTGGTGCGTAAAAGTTTCAGCTGTAAAGTGTGGGAAGCCATTGTAATAGTGGTGACTAAATGTGCACTGCGTAAAAAAAAAAAAAAAAAAAACTGATAAATGGTTAGTGTCTGTAAATGTGTTTGAATATATAAAGAGTGATTAGCATATTAACCGCGAACACATGTTTTAGAGTAAGAAATGTAAATTAGAAAATTGTTAGAAAAGTAAAGACCGAAGTTTACCCTACGAAACCCGGCGAATAAATGAGACGCTCGCGGTACCGACCCCGTATTTAAGCAATTTGTGAGTCACGAACAACCCCTCCTCTACCCTCCCCCCTCAGCCGATGGGATAAAAAGGGTGGGATTGCGGTCACCCCGGTTATTTGTTCGGTAGAGTTGCGATAGTTTGTATTAAAGGGAGAGGGAAATACTTTAAAACTATTTTGTTAAAAATATTAAGATAACATCTAGTTGAAAAAAAAGGAATTTGTTACTCTGTATGAATTGGCTATGAGCTGCACAAGTGCAAACAACAATCTGTTAATAAGTTGATGCGGTAAGAACTAGTATTTGTACAAACATTATAGTTCAGCAATAATTATATGTGTTATTAATGTGAAAAATGGTAAGTTAACACCATGGATAAGACTAACAGTAATGTAATACTATAAATGTTTAAAAGGATTAAATATAATTAAGAGTTTAAAAAAAAGCAGATGTGAATATGAATAATTAGCAGCAGGTGAATATAAATATTAAATAATAACAAAAAAAAATATTGATGTGACGTTAATTTATGCAGTAATAAAAAAATTGGTAATGGGAGAGTAATATGTGTTTATAGTAAATAAAAAAGAAATAGTTGAAAACTAAGTTATGCATGGGGTGTTAAAAACAAGTAGACCTAATTGGAGTAAGTTAAAAGAAAGCATATATAATATTATTAGACGGTAGCGACTTACCGAGGTGTTGTGTCAGCTGTGGGTCCCGCGAGTGAAAAGAGGCGCAGCTGCTCGTGTAACGGTATTTATAACAGCAGGTGGTAATTATTATGAAAGTGACCCCCCCCCCCCCAAATAGGTAATTAACCCCCCCCCCTTCTTTCACTTTTATTTTATGTTGAAATGGTAATAGTAGTTAAGCTTGTGTAATACTAATTTGGTGTTACCAAACGGTAACTATTGTGGTTAAGATAATACAACATATACTTAAGATAAATTAAACTGATAGAGTAACGGTAATTTAGGTCTGCTGTTGGCAATAGATAAGAATCATAGTTGAGCGGCGAAAGGGAACACATAATTTCCTACTGTTATTAAATTAATAGCAGTGAACAACTATGGTGTAATGCTATAAGGAAAATTGTGGTTCGATTAGGTGGAGATTATAATTAAATGTTGGCCAACATTATTGAAAGCCGCAACACTACACTTAAATTATCGATGACCTACTCGTAATAATCGCCGCTACGTGTATGAAACAGTGTTGCTTGGAAATTTCCTATTGAAGTTGTACTTCGAACGTTGTAAGCCCCTCAAACCCCTACGAGTTCCCCCCACCATCTTGAAAGTTTACGAATATTCTGTTGAGAATTTTAGAATCAGTTCGTACCGAAACTCCGGACGCGAAGCTTCGGGACGAACTCAAAGGGTAACTTAAATATATAGGCGGCCGATATATATTTGAGTTATTCTTGCTGTTAGGGTTCTAATATTAATATTTGTTGTGTGTGACTGTGTGTGTGTATAAAATGTTATTTATTTTTTAGTTTTAAGTTGTGTTATTTTTAAGTTTTAATTTGCGCATTGCGATGTTAGTATTAAGGTGTGTTATATTATTGCTAATGTTTAAAAAATGTGTTTATGCATTTAATGTCGAGTGTTGATGTAATTATTGTGTATTTGTGTGCATGTGTGTGTGTGTGTGTGTGTGTACTAATAACCTTTCACAGCTAGCTGTTAGGAGGGTAGATTAAATTTAAATTTAAATTATAGAAGTTCTGTTGAACTTCATTAAATATGGGTGGGACATGCGTGTTGTGCCATAGGCAGCGCATATTTTTATTTTTTTTAAATTTTTAATTTTTTGTTAGGAAATAATTATATTTGGGTGGGTTTAGATTAAGGGTGGGAGGTTAGAGTTGCGTTTTGCATTAACTGTTCCAGATTCCCTATTGTACAATTGGAATGGTCAGGTCCAGTGCCCAGGCCCGAGGCCGACCGCCCGTATCACAGCCCACCAAACTGGATCGCCACGTGCGTGCGGGCAAAAAATTGGGATCCCTTGCAAGACGTAACTATGGGGTTGGGATTGGGAGTGTTTGAGGAATACAGAGTGGTGGAGACGGCCGTGGCCGCCTCCATCACTTTGGATCATTATTATTTTTTGGTGACCTTGACCTAAATTAAAGTAATTAACCCCCCCCCCCCAAAATTACAATTAGCCCCCCCCCCCCCGAGGTCACTTTCACTTAGCATCCCTATATAAGCGGGGCTAGCTAACATGTCTGTTTATTCTGATTCCAGCCGCTAACGCTGCCACTTCAGAACCATGTCTCTATCAACAACTTCTGCTACTACTATCACTACGCCTGCTGCTCCTGCTGCCACTTCTGTGCCTGCTCCTACTATGAACATACCAGCTGCTAACAAGAAACCGGCAAAGAGACTGAAGTTGAAGAACGTCCCGGAGTCGATGCTGCGGCAGATGGATACACCACCATCTACATCTGCTACAACTGCTCCGGGAAATATTCTTCTCCAAGCCATGGCGGTTCTTGGGAGTATTTTTTCTCCACCTCCATCACCAACACACCCTACGGCAACTCCACCACTACAACCCCAACCTACACCTACAACGTCACCACAGATGGAGCTTCCTGTTCGTTCTGATACTCCTTCAATTCTAGAATCTATTCATAATTTCACCTCATTACCACCACTAATAACACCAATTCCTGAACCAAAGTCCATTAATCCTATCATTCCTAGTTCTAAAGTTAAAAAGTCTTTTTTCAAAATTGCTCCTTCAGAGCGTTTTCAATTATTAAAAGCAGAGCGTCGCAGGGCATTTAAAAATCCTCGTAAATGCACTGAGAAGCTGCTTAGGGGTTCTAAAAAAGGATCGGTCTGTGGTAGGAAATGTGTTTTTAATGAAAAGTATTGCCGTGTACATCTTGTAAAACATATTTCTGTGCCACAACCGACTGTGATTTCCAGCAAGTCCTACCCCGCTACTAAGTTGAAGAGATTGCGAGAAGGTTTAAGGTACTTTTTTGTAAGTAGAACAGAAAAGAGCAATAGAATTATAATAGGGTGTAACGGCTACAAATGGGTAATTAAGCTCTCTGTACCTATGAGAAACCAAAAAGCGATCAAAACACTTGATGCGAAAGACTATCTCTACAAAGGTGCGGATGGTTGGACTCGCTGGGGTCGTAGTAAAGAGTGATAAGAATTAGCTTTTTCCAAATTTTGTTAGAAAAATAATGGGAGAGAAACCAGCGCTATATAACAGTGCGCTGCGTTTCTCTCCCATTATTTTTTGGTCACTCTAAGTCCCATGACCTACTTTCACATGACCTTGAACTTTACCCCCCCCCCCCCAATAAAAATTAACCCCCCCCCCCCAAATAAAAATTAACCCCCCCCCCTCACCTTTCCCTTTCCCTTTCCTTAATTTTCTCTTGCCTTATATAAGTAGCCGCTATGCAACTGGGTATGGGATATTGGCCGCTAACCTGGTGTACAGTGAACATGGCTCCGCTGGATGGTTCAAACTTTTACAACAGGCGATTTGAGCTAAAGAAAATGGAAGAAGTGGAGGAAGATGAATCTGAGCTAGAGGAAATGGAAGAAGTTGAGGAAGATGAATCTGAGCAAGAGGAAATGGAAGAAGTTGAGGAAGATGAACAATTGATATTTGAATATTTGCGTTGTGTAACTTTGGACCTGGAAGAAAGTCTTGACCCATACATGTGGGAAGCATTGGACTGGTTGCAGTTGGGCAGAACAATAGTAATTATATCACCAGTGTTGTTTCTTGGTAGCCCAATTTTGTATGTGACTGCAGACAACGCCGAATACATTTGGCAATGGGCGGAGTTGTTTGAGGATTTTAGGGGAAATGAGGAGTACAATAATTGGTTTAATATTTGTTTAAGATAAGCAGGGTTTTTTAACTCATGTGTGAGAGTTAATAGTTACTGGTTACTACATAAGTTAAAGTTTGTTGACCTTGACCTTGAACTTGACCCCCCCCCCCCCTGCCTTCTATTAGTTGCATTATAAAAGCCCGCAGCTCACATATTTGCTCAGAACTTAACCAGTTGCTATATAGTGAACATGTCCAAAAGATTGGATTCATTCTTTGCTAAACATACAGAACTTTGGCCATTATTATATGGATTACATAGAAAGATTGAAGAAACAATTTTGAAAGATATGGGTGTAGGGGTTAAAGTGCTTGTATATCGTCGAGGTGATTACAAATTATTGTGTTCATGTACAGTCAGAATTGAAAATTTAAATAATTTATTTCCTTGGATGGTGCAATTACGTAATTTTGTAGAAGAAATGGAGTTTCAATTGGAAGTAGCCGCAATGTATTATAAGCTTGATAAAGAAGAGTAATTATACTATGTTACAAATGTTTAACTATATGAAATATAGTGGGGGAAAATAGAATATATATAAGACAGCAACTTCATACTCAGTATCACTTTGTTATAAGATATTACTTTGGTGTGAAGAGAAAAGGTTAATAATGGTTTTTAAGGATACACCTTTTTTAAATTATTTTGAAGTAAAAAATCAGTTTAATACAAATGAAAATATAACTTGGATAGAAGAGACAAATGAAGGTTCGGAAGAAGAATTGAATAATAGTCTGGATGATTCTATATTGGAAGAAGAAATTTCGTCCTTTGAACAAGAAATATTTGAAGAGCTAATAAATGATAGTGATGAAGAAATTGTTAAAGAAGCAATTGAAACATTCATTTTAGATTCGTCAATTGATACATTGATATCCCCTATACAATCTTCAGACTCTGAATCGGACTAATGATATGTTGGTGTTTTTCTTACTGATCCCCCCCCCCTTTCTTTCCCCTTCCCCATATTTGCTATAAAAGCAAGAGTTGATCAGGTTTTTTATTCATTATATGCTGTGTTGTTAGTAAAGTCATACACTTTATTAAACTATGTCTCCAAGAGCTACTACCTTTATATACATTACTGAAATTATTACACATCGTCAGATACAAGAACAAGAAGAACTAGAACAAGAGATGAATGTTACATTTGGAGAGTTAATAGAAGAAATAGTAGAAGAATTTATAAATTTAAACCAAGAAACAACTAATGAAACTGGAAATATATCAATGATGCATCAACCGGAAGAGTTAACCGAATCTGAAGAAGAAGAATCTGAATAAAATGGTGGGGGGTTGATTATTTAAGCAGGAAAGAAAACAGTTTAAAAATCATTTCATAATGGAGGACCGAGAAGCAATGTTTAAAGCTTTTTGTAAGGAAGAACCCTGGGTTCCACCGGTAAATTCCTTTACATATTATTTCCCACTTTTAGACATGGAGGATTGTAAAAAAATTCCAGACATTGGTTTTAAATTTCAAAAACAAGGAATGTTAATTGGTGTCACTGAAAAATATCACAATGAATATTCGGAAAGATTGGCGTTTAACTTTATGATGGACAATATGAATATTAAACCCAGTGAGTATCCATATTTTCTTTATAAATTTTTAGTTGAAAATGGTGCCAGTGTAACTATTGAAATATGTATTCAACATTTTTGGCCTACTGGGGATAGTGGTGGGGGAAAGTAAATAAATGTGTTGTTTAACCGGATAGTCTCTCACTCTTGTAAAATCATTTACCAACAATGTATCGTCCAATTTTATCTGATTTGGCTGCATCTCATGAAGAAGCTGAAGCTAGAAGGAAGAAAAGCGAACAAGCAAGACAAATTCAGTCTAATATTAATATGGAGTATTATAGGCTACAAATCCAAATCCCAGGTATGCATCTTGGAGAAAACAGAGTAAAGACTGTACATGCGGCTGGTAGTTATATTAAGTATTTGAAATTATTATTGGAAGATAGAGAGTCTAAAATTACAAAATTAGAAGATGAAATGAAGAAATTGAAAAATGAACTATTGCTTTTGAAAAATGGAAATAATGAAGTCGTAGTTGAAGAGGGTGCAGAAGAAGGAAATGAAATATTGGGAATTTGAAGAAAGAAGTTTAAACATCTGTATAAACTTATAAAAAACAAAAATAATAAAAAAATTAATAAAATAAAAAAAATATTAAAAAAATTAGATCTAGAATAGAGAGCGGGGAATAGATCACTTTGTGGCAATGGAATAACATGTCACTTAGTGCTCTATTCCCCGTTCTCGCATTAATATAATTTGACCTTGACATATATAAAATATGGTGGGGATAAAGTATTTAAGACGGATGTAACATGTGTAAACACTTCAGTTGAAATATTAATCTCTTTTATAAAACATGGTGGATACTCTATTTGAACTTTGCTTGAGGAAAATTATTTGTGATGGTTTTTTATTTAACCATATAATAAGATCAGGAGAATGTGTTATTCCAAACAGCATTAGAGAAGCTATTCATGAATACCGAAGACAAAATTATGGGTTTGGCATTATTGTTGCTTATAAATTTGCAGATGGGACGACTCTTTGTCAAGATTGTGCACGAGCAGCTATAGATGATTGGGATGAATTTGATCTTGAAGGAGGATATGTAGACCATCGTGTTAAGGCACCACTAATAAGGTTTGAAATCATGAATGAAAAATGTACAATCTGTGCACAACTGTTATTTAGATTTATTAGATGTAGATCATATTAAAAAAAAACTGTTTAATGTAACACTATGGTGGGGAAATTTATTGAATGGTGGGGGAAAATAGAAGTGGGGGGTATTGGTTATATATGTTGCTCGATGTTCACCAATTTCTTTAGTCTTGTAATATTGTTTGAAAAAGTAACTTGTAATTTAGTAAAAAAAAAAAAAAATGAATTTTGAACTAGAAGTGACAAGCTTTAAAATAGTTGAAGAGGAGTGGACAACAGTTTCAAATTTTATTCATTCAAAACAAGATAATGGAACTCTAATGAAGGTATTTTGTTACATTTTAGAGGAAGGGGATGAAGACATAGTAAGAGACTATTTAAGAAATAGAGATATGTCAACTTCCAGCTCGGACTTTGTTAAATTTTTAAAAGACAACAATGTTAACGCGGAATTAGAAGTTTGGTTTTATGTTTAAAGAACTTGGTAGAGGGAGAATAAAAATGGTGGGGGAATTGTGTATAAAACAAGGTTTATACGCAGCAGGAGTTATTCGCTTACTACCATTTAAAAGAAGAACATCATAGAAAAAAATGGCTGAATCTCGGGACTATTCAACTCCTTCAACAAGTGAAAGAAAACCATTAAATTTGTCAAAGAAGATTGTGAATTTGTCAAGAAAAGGTAAACCTATAACACATCCGGAATTGAGCATTTTAGCTAAGGAACGTCATATAAAAGAGAAAACTGAATTGTATCAAATGCAGCTTTTAGTACCTTCATTGGACGTAGGCTGTACAAGAGCACATACATTGAGGACTGCAAACAAGTACATAATAGAACTGTTGGGTAAAATTGAAGTATTGGAAAATAAACTAAAGGAGTTGCAAAATCTAAATGTATGGAATCCAGCAAATGAACTCCCTGTTCTGCAGATGGAGCCAAACGATCTTCCTGCTACTTATGCATGGAACGCATTTAATGATATTGATAGAGACTCTCCTGTGAAGTACCAACCTCCTGCTGTGTAAAAAATGATGGGTAAAAAAAATACAAAAAAATAATAAAATATAAATGGAAAAAAAATTAGTTGTAGAATAGAGAGCGGGGAATAGATCACTCTGTGGCAATGGAATAACATGTCACTTAGTGCTCTATTCCCCGTTCTCGCATTAATTATGTTTGACCTTGACCTAAATAAACATGGTGGGGGAAGGTAATTGAGTGGGGGAAACTAGATAAAAGAAGTCCAACGCTCGGTTGGAGTCATTCTTATCCTAAACAGGCGTTTACTAACATAACATAAGAAAAGACAACATGAATAGTGAAAACATCATTTTGGATCTTTCATTAAGTGAAAAGAATAAAAAACAATATGCGGACTCTCGAAAAATGAAGATGAAAGAAATGGCAAAGGCAAGAGAAACAAGAATAAAACTAAAATATTATAAACTACAGAGGCTAATACCAGGAGTGAAATTGGGAGAAGTAAGAACCAGAACAATTGACATGGCTGCTGACTACATCAACCAACTTCTTATAGAGTTGACTATAAAAAATGAAAGAATACGTCAATTGGAATATGAACGTAAACAATTGTTTCACCAAGAAAAAGAAGAACCTATGAACTGTGTGATTAAAGACAATCAATAAAGAAAAGTTAAAGAAAGGAAACTGCAAAATTACTAAAAATATTGAATATAAATTGGTTATTAATTGGACTTGCATTAGAGAGTGGGGAATAGATCACTTTGTGGTAATGGACTAACATACCACTTAGTGCTCTATTCCCCATTCTCGCTTTAAGTGTTGTTGACCTTGACCTAATAAAATAATTTATATAAAAGCAGCTACGAGAAAGAAGCTCTTTCATTTAATCGACATGGCTCCTGTGGATACCACCGACTATCCAAGTAAACCTATTGCAGAAATATTGTGTAAAATTCTACAAGAGGAGTTTGATGTGGAAGATGTGGATAATGACAGTTCAGAAACAGATAGTGTTAACAGTATGGAAGAAGAATTAATAAATGAAGGGAGTGAAGATGTAGAAATGGAGTTAACAGAGAATGAATACACACCATCATTGGAATTTGAAAATATTCATAATGAAACTCCAACATCCAGTCACGATCCAGATTTGGAATCAATACGTGGAAGATTAATTTTTTGTGCAAGACAATTATTTCCATATGAAGAAGAAGAAGATGAAGAAGAAGAAGATTAAAAATAGTGGTAGGGGTAAAAAGTGGTGGGGTAATACAGCATAAAAAGGAGGTATGAAAAAGATGCATTTCATTTATATGCCGAATTTCATAGGATAAACATCACTAAAATGCATCGTTGTGATATATGTTTAGAAACTTATGAAGATGAAATATTGCTAGACATTCATAAGGAGTTATATCATAATATAAATGAAAATTTAACACAAAATGAAAATAAAAATGCATCTGCAGAAGAAGAAGAAACAGCGGGACCATCTAATGCACTACCTAATTTAAGTATTCATGCATTGCCTGGAAGAGTAGTAACACATCACAAAATCCAAAATGAAAATTTAGAATTAGACAAATTTCTTGCCGAAGCAAAAACCATTGTAGTTAAACTTTTAAAAGAAGAATTAAAACGATTAAATTTTATTAAATTCGGCTTGTTATTGGATGCTATGTTTATAAACGTTGAAGAAGAATTGTCACCAAGAGGATTTATAACTAAAAACAGAACCATCATGAGTAGTTCAGATATTAATTCAATAGTAGAAGAATGTTTTGATGAGATCATCAATAAAATCCAAGAACATGAAGGACGAGGATCAGGTTGGAGTTTAGTTAGTGTAGTAAGTATGGATATTAGAGTTCACAAGCATGGGTATGGGGTAATGGGGAGCAGTTATATAGCTCTTCCAAAAAGGATTCAAGATACAAAATCATGTGTGAATGTTCAAAATCATGATACGGAATGTTTCCGGTATGCAATGACATCAAAATTCATATCATGCGATGCACAAAGACCCAGCGAAGAATATGAGAACTATAGATACAGATATAACTTTCAAGGTGTGTCTTATCCGGTAGCCTTGAAGGATATTTCTAAATTTGAAAAACAAAACCCTGGAATATCTGTAAATGTATTTGGTTTGGACAGTTCTAACAAGGTGTATCCTTTGAAAGTGGTAAAAAACGAACTTGCAGACCATACGGATTTGTTATTAATTACAAAGGATGAAGTATCACACTATGTATGGATAAAATCATTTGAAAGACTTGTCAATAAACAATTATCAAGAAATGAACATAGAAAAATAATTTGTAAAAGATGTTTTTGTTTTAAAGAACTTAGAAATGGAGGACAAAATTGGTTACTGGAGCACAAACAACTGTGTAATGAAAATTTTGAAGCTAAGATTATTCTACCACCATTAAATAAATCATATTTACAGTTTGAAAAAGTTTTCCATCAGTATCGCATTCCTATAGTAATATATGCCGATTTTGAATCAACACTTGTTCCAATTGAAGATGAAAACATTGAAGCAAGGAAGAGTATAAAATATCAAATGCACAAGCCTAACAGTTTTTGTTTATTGGTTAAATCCACATTGGTTGAAGAACATTTGAATGCATATGGATTGTCATCAAAACCCGTGGTGTATCGTGGTGAAGATGTTGCCAGAACATTTTTAAATCATCTATATGAAATAGCTGGCCATGTTGAAAATTTGTATAATAATATAGTACCAATGATACCAATGGAGGAAGAAGAGGAAATTCAACATGAAAATGCTACCCACTGTTTTCTATGTAAAAATGAATTTACTTTAAATAACTATAAAGTTAAAGATCACGATCATCTTACAGGATATTATAGGGGTGCAGCATGCAATGCATGCAACATAAACTATAAGATTACCAGAAGAATTCCTGTAATATTGCATAACCTTAGCGGTTATGATGGTCATTTTATAATACCAGAATTGGGGAGAGATGATGGTGCAATTGATGTTCTTGCAGAAACAACTGAAAAGTTTATAACCTTTAGTAAAAAAATTGGAAATATGAAGTTGCAATTTGTAGATTCGTACCGGTTTATGCCGTGCAGCTTATCAAAACTTTCTGAAAATCTTAGAAAAGAAGATTTAATAGAAACAAAAAAAATTGTAAACAATGATAAATTAGATTTAGTTCTTCGTAAAGGCGTTTTTCCTTATGATTACATTGACAATTTGGAAAAATTTGAAGAAACGTCACTTCCACCTAAAGAAGCTTTTAAGAATAAATTACATGAAGAGGACATCAGTGAAGAGGATTATCAACACGCTTGTAGAGTATGGAATGAATTAGAAATAAGAACCTTAGGCGAATATTCAGATTTTTATGTTAAATTAGATGTGACTTTACTCTGCGACATAATGGAAGAATTTAGAAACACCTGTTTTACAGCATATGGATTAGACCCACTTCATTCGTACACAGCTCCCGGATTGGCATGGCAGGCTATGTTAAAAGAAACAAAATGCAAACTTCAACTATTAACTGACATAGACATGGTGTTGATGATTGAATCCGGTATTCGAGGAGGATTAACCCAAAGTGTAACTAGATATGTAAAAGCAAACAATAAATATCTTCCAAATTACGACGCATCACAACCTAGCACATTTATAGGTTATTTTGATGCAAATAATCTGTACGGATGGGCCATGTCGAACCCTCTTCCATATGACAATTTTAAATGGGTTGATCCAAATTCAATCAATAACATCGCTGATATCCCTAAATATGGGGATATTGGCTACATTTTTGACTTTGATTTTGAATACCCAGAACATCTCCACGACCATCATTATGATCTACCACTATTAGCAAAAACAGAAATATCTCCCACTGGTAGATGGCCAAAATTGATGATGACACTTAACAATAAGACTAGGTATGTAGCTCATTATTGGACAGTACAGCAAGCGCTAGAAATGGGATTGAAAATTACGAAAATTAATAAAGTACTGCAATTTTCACAATCCTGTTGGTTAAAATCTTATATAGATAACAACACAAGAAGAAGAACTGCAGCAACATCCAATTTTCAAAAAGATTTCTTTAAATTAATGAACAATGCGATATTCGGTAAAACATTAGAAAACAAAAGAAATCACAAAGACTTAAGATTGGTTGTTGATCCAACAAAATTACAGAAATTGGTGCAAAAACCAAACTTTGCATCTTCTATAATTATTAATGAAAACCTTGTAGCCGTTTCTATGAATAAAATTTCAATTAAGATGGATCGACCCATATATGTTGGAATGTCCATTTTAGACATATCAAAAACTCACATGTATGATTTTCATTATAATAAAATGGTGAAATTTTATGGTAGAGATAATATCGGAATAGCATACATGGATACTGATGCATTCATCTATTGGATTATAACCAATGATATGTACAAAGATTTACGCACATTTGTTTATAAAAATGACTTTGATTTTTCTGACTACCCACAACATCACCCTAATTACGACAATGGAATAAACAAGAAGGTTTTAGGAAAATTTAAAGATGAAACAAATGGTGCACCTATGGAAGAAATTGTGGCATTAATGTCCAAACTGTATTCTTTTCAATTGTACATTAGTGAAAAAGAAGAACATCAAGTTGTAAAGAAGGCAAAAGGTATAAAAACATCATATTTAAAGAAGAATGTACAGTTTGAACATTTTAAAAGATGTTTATTTGAAAGCATGGAAACAACTGCAACTTTTAATACAATAAGAAGCTTTAATCATCAAGTCTACAGTGTCAAGCAAACTAAGTGGGGACTCAGCTACAAGGATGATAAGAGACATATCCAGGAAGACAATATACACACTCTACCTTTTGGACATTATTCTTTAACTCCTATCGACCAATAAAACCTATTCTTCGTCCTTCCACCTGTTTCCTTTTCCTTTCCGTAAAAAAGAGGGAGCATGGCAAGTTCAATGCCATGTTCCCTCTTTTTTACACAAATATAATATGGCCTTGACCCATATTTGTTAATAATATAAAAGGTGATAAACCATTTTGAGGATTAGTATTTTCTCAAGCGGTGTACAAACAACATCTGAAGATGGAAGGATTAAAGGATAAAATTGTAAACGAACTTCATAAGCCGGCAAGAAGAAAGTTTCCAAGAAGAAATACAATTATTAAAGGAATGAACGATCTTTACCAAGCCGATCTTATTGAGATGATACCGCATAGTAAATTAAATAAGGGATTTAAATATATATTAGCAATTATAGATTGTTTTAGTAAGCTTGCTGACGCTATACCACTCAAGGATAAGACTGGGAAAAGTGTAACAAAAGCTATGGAAGCAGCTATAAAGAAAAATAAATTTGTTATAAAACATTTACAAACTGATGATGGAAAAGAATATTTTAACAAAGAATTTACAGCATTAATGAAAAAATATAACATAAATCATTATTCTACAAATTCGGAAGTTAAAGCTTCCATAATTGAACGATTCAACAGAACATTAAAAGGAGCAATGTATAAAACATTTTCTAAACGAGGATCATACGTGTGGTACGATATATTACCGAAGCTTATAAAAGAATACAATAACAAGTTTCATCGCACTATTGGTATGAAACCTATTGAAGTAAATAGCAATAATGCTAAGCTTGTTTTGGAGCGTATTAAGAAAATTACTACTCCTAAAATTGAAAAATTAAAACCTAAAAAGTTTAAAATTAACGACAAAGTACGTATAAGTAAATATAAAGGAGTTTTTAGTAAAAGATATTTACCAAATTGGACTAACGAAATATTTACAATCTACAAAGTGCAACCGACAATACCAGAAACCTACATTTTAAAGGATAACAAAGGTGAACTACTTCAAGGCGGTTTCTATGGTCATGAATTATTAAAATCGACAGTAGGTGATGTATATCTTGTTGAAAAAGTTTTACAAAGAAAAAAGGATAAAGTTAAAGTCCGTTGGTTGGGATTTGATAGGAGTGAAGATTCTTGGATTCCTACAAAAGACTTGGTGTAATACTTTAATAACTCATTATGTGTTTAACCTTTAAACAAGATGGATATTGTACAGCAAAAAGAACGATTTAATATTAATAATATAGATGAATTGACAGTGGATAATAACAATTTAAACCATGGTAAACATGGTGAATTACTACCAAACTCTATAAGATGTTTAATAACTGGCCCTTCTAATTGTGGAAAAACAAATGTTGTTTTTAACCTTATAACTAATCCAAAAGGGCTACGTTTTAATAACATATACATTTTTTCAAAATCTTTGCAACAACCTAAATACCAGTTGTTAGATAAGATATTAGCAAATGTACCAGAAGTAAATTTCTACAAGTTTAATGCTAGTGAAACTATTATGCAAAAAAATGAAGCTAAACCATTTTCTATATTTATATTTGACGATGTGTCATGTGAGAATCATGATACAATAAGAAGTTATTTCGCAATGGGGAGACATCATAATATTGACAGTATTTACATTGGTCAAACCTATAGTAAAATTCCAAAACAACTTATAAGAGATAATGCAAATTTGTTGATAATATTCAAGCAAGATGAAACAAATTTGAAACATATATATAACGATCATGTGAATGCCGACATGACATTTGATAAATTTAAAGAGATGTGCGGCAAAGCATGGGCTGAAAAGTATGGATTTCTTGTTATTATGAAAGATGAAGCTATAAAAGATGGAAGGTATCGAATAGGGTTAGATAAATTTGTATTAATCCATTAAATGAATAGCAGTATGTCTAGTAATGAATGAGACTTCATAGTGTAAACATGGTAAATCAAGAAAAACTATTGAAAGAAATAAAATCACTCAGTGATTCTATTAGGATAAAAAACCGTGCATTAAGGATGGGTATAAGCGAAAGAGAAGAATTTTTAGAGACTACATTTAAACCTATTACAGAACCTTTAAAACAAATATCAGAAACCATTAGTAAACCTCGTTATGAAGGAGATGTTTTACTACCAGTTTCTAAACAAGAAGTACAAGCATTAAAAAAAGAAGACAATGATGATTCATATACAAGCGCTAGTGACCAAGAAGAAACAAAAGAAGAAGATGAACCTATTGTTGAAAAGGAAGAAGAACAGCCAATACCTGAAGCAGAACAATCTATTCCAAATTTAACTCAATTGAGTAGCGATATATTACAACACGGACCTCTCGGAAGAAAATATATATTGAAAATGCTACATGATATAAAATCAAACCCCAATTTAAGTAAATCACACATATACGGAGCAAGAATTGATGGGAATGAATTAAAAATAGGTGATTCAAAACTTAAAATAACTGAAGACGATTATATCATTATTGGTGAGCATAAATATAAGGGAACAAAAGGATTATATGAATTAATTTTTAAAAACATACCATTGAGATATTCGACCAAAGATTTAAATACTTTTAAGGAAATTTTACAAAATACTAATGCACATAAAAGGAATTACTCAAAGGATGCAATAATTAATCGTTCACGCGCAACAAAATATAACATTGTTATAAAAAAGTTGTTTCCCCCACGAAAACTACCAACATTACGTACCGCACCAGTAGTGAAACAACCGCTAAAAAGAAAATCTTTATCACTTATGGATTTATCACTTCTTGAACAACATGGTAAAAAGAGTAAAGGAGATACTTCAACATCTGGCAAAGGACTGATGAAAAATCTGTACAATACCAATGTAATTTATTACAAAGACATTAATAAATTAGTTGACAGAATGAGACTATTACATGAAGCTATGGAAGCCGGTCATACAGGTTTAAATAATGAATGGGTGGCTCTAGTTGATGAACTTAGAAGTCGAGGTGTCGTCGTATAATTGTCCGCAGATATAAAAGAACGGCAAGCATATAATGTATCATTTTTAACATGAGCGTCGACAAGTTTGGACGGTACTCCGCGTTAGGAGTGCAAGTTGGAGAAGACAGAAAAAGAAGTGGATTGCCGCAAACACCTGAAGGTGACTATAGCATAAGTAATAAACGTTTAAAACTAGTTAAAGATCCAAAAGAAGATACTGATGGAGCAAATTTAAAGACAGTAAAAGAAGCTACTTCAACATCATTAAAATTACTTAAGGATACTTACGATGTTAAATCACATAGAATAATTAATGTTGGTAAACCAACTGACAGTTCTGATGCAATTACTAAAGAGTATTTATCATCTGAACTTTCAAACACTTTAAAATTGCAGTGGGGTAACAATTTAAAAGATGGACAAACATATGATGCTGGAAATCATAGGATAACCAATGTGGCAAATCCAAAAAATGATAAAGATTCAGTTAATAAAGAATATTTACATTCTATAATACCGGAAAAGACTCAACGAGGATTTTCTTTTTATAAGTTTATTATAAATGACATTGGATACCCAAAGGAAGACGGCGATGCTGTAAACCTGAAATACATCAAGGACAACTGTATTTTACAAGATGGTGATGAAATCGATTGTTATGGGAAAGTGTTGTCAAATGTAAAGTTCGGTTCTCAACCAAAAGACGCTGTTACTATGGAACAACTATCTAAAGAATTAAAAAGGGGAACATCGAATTTTGTAAAACATGAAGATGCCGTGCTAAAGCGAGGAGATACATTTATACATGGAAATGAAAAGTTTGATTTAATGCAAGGAAAAAATGATGAATGGGATGCAGGACATAAAACAATAACAAATGGAAGATTTGGTATAAAAGATTCAGATGTACCTTTGATGGTACAAACATTAATTGCGAGTGGTGGTAGATTAGATACATACAATGGTCGTAATAGAAGAATAAAAAATATTTATCCTGGTTATGAAGATGATGATTGTGTTACATTGAGACAAACAATAACTTGGGATAAACACTTTGGGACCAAATATGATGCAAAGATGAAGAAAATAATTAATATTTTACCAGGAGAAGATTTAAATGATGCTGCTACTATAGGACAAGTTATAACAATGTCAAAAAGTGATTCAAACGCTTACACATGTAATGATAAACGTATTATGCAGTTACACGATCCTCAACATCCGAAAGATGCTGTAACTTTAGATTGTTTAATAAGAATAGTGGGCAATTTACTTATTGATACCCACAATCATATAGCTAGTACAACAAATCATGTGATGATTCAACCCGATGAACGAGAAGCATGGATTAAAAATAGAATCATAAATCAATATATAATTAATTTGAATGATTAATTATTTAAATATAAAAATTGTGCATAAGTTATTCATTTATATAAAGCATCTCGTTGAGTAAACACGCCGGTTATATATAAAACAACATAATGAAGATCGCACCGCTCAGTCGTCGTCAAGTCAGCGGCAAGAAAGGACGTGGTATAACATCGGCTGCGTTATCCCTTCTCAAACGAATTCCTGTTGGTGCTGTTGTAAATCGGGCAATAGACGCTCTACCATACGAATTTCATCTGCCCGGAGGTTATCAATATTGCGGACCCGGAACTAAATTGGCAAAACGTTTAGCAAGAGGGGATCCTGGAATTAATAAATTGGATCAAGCTTGCAAAGAACACGATATAGCGTATTCCAAGTTTGCTGATTCAACAAATAGATCAATAGCGGATAAAGCGCTAGCAGAAAAAGCTTGGCAAAGAGTTAAATCAAGTGACGCAAGTATTGCAGAAAAAGCAGCCGCTTGGGCAGTAACTACAGCTATGAAGGCGAAAACAAAATTTGGTGGCGGAAAACGTCGGAGAGGAAGACCTGCAAAGAAAAGAGCTCCTAAAAGAGGTGGAAACATTAAAAAGAGACGTCGTAGAACTCGTAAAACAAAGACAAAAAAGACTTCCGTTTGGTCAATGGTAAAAAACGGAGCAGGTCTATACCTAAGACCGTACCGTGTGTACTAAATAAGAAAAATCAATTGATAATTCCAAATAAAGCCTTAACAAATTATCAATTATCAAATTATGTAAAATGTTTGAAGATACCATTTTTTAGGGGAGTTTTTATGAAAGACGCATTACCAAAAAACATATGGAAAAATGAAACTGGAATAGTAAATTTAGATTCCTCCTATGGTCCAGGAACACATTGGGTATGCTATAAAAAACTCGGACAAAGCGTTTATTATTTTGACAGTTTTGGCAATCTACCACCACCTAAAGAACTTCAACACTACTTTAGAAACTCTAAGAATATATTTTACAATTATAAAAGAGAACAACCTAACAATACAGAAATATGCGGACATTTATGTTTGGAGTTTTTAGCAAAAAGCGTCAGTCAGCTTTAAGATGTCATCGTACACAGTGTCACTGAGCGGAAATTCATCTACATTAAAAAGTACTCTTTTCCCAGCACTGCGTCTATCTAAAGATAGATTATGGGAAGCGGCATTATTAGATTTCACTACATACAATTCAATTCCCAACATTACAGAGGGTAAAAACAATTTACTACATTATTATGAAAGTAAAGATAAAAAAGGAAACTATTCAGAATTAAAAATAATCACCTTGTCTACAGGAGCATATGAAATAGATGATATAAACCAGCTATTACAGAAGCAGCTAGGAGAAGAAAATATCTGTATAAAAGGAAACAACAATACTTTAAAAGCGGAAATTACCTCAAAATATTATATAGATTTGAGTTTAAAAAATTCAATCGGTAGTTTACTCGGATTTTCAGATAAGAAAAAAAAAATCTTAGATCCCGGAACTACTCATACGGGTGATACCACAGTAACAATATTAAAGGTTAATAGTATTGATATAACATGCAATATTATACACGGATCGTATAGAGATGGGGTAAACCAACATATTTTACATACATTTTATCCAACAGTAGCTCCTGGGTTTAAAATAGTTGAGAAGCCACAAAACCTTATATACCTACCGTTAAACACCAGTTTTATTTCAGACATCGTACTGAACATATCAGATCAGGACGGTAATAGTGTTGACTTTAGAAAAGAAACAATTACAATACGGTTACACATAAAAGCGGTAACTTAAGTATAACATGGGATTAACATTTAAACCACAACGGAAAAGCCGGGAGCTCAGTAGCTCTTCAACATTGGACGAGTTAACACCGGACAACATACATTTCCTACAAAAAATTGGGTTAAAACTAAATTACAATGGACATTCTGGATATATCTCAAGGTCCGACGTTCGACGAAACCCTATGGGAGAAGGAATATCACACGCACAACCCTTACACTTCATCAAAATTAAACAATAATGATGAAATAAGGATTCCCATTCAACAACAAGATATTTACACATTACCCTGTGAGAGTTATTTATATATTGAGGGACAAGTATTAAAATTGGATGGAAAAACTGGTTCGTCTGTTCCTTTTATAAATAACCCAATGGCATATCTTTTTGACGAAATAAGATATGAAATATCAGGAGTGACAGTTGATTCAACAAAAAAGGTTGGTATAACAACAACACTAAAAGGATTAACATCATTAACACCACATGAGAAGAATTCAATAGTCACCGCCGGATGGGTTACCCCCGATAAAGACAGCATAACACCAAATTCCAATGGTCATTTTGATTTTCACATACCTTTACGATTGCTTTTGGGATTCGCTGAAGATTACAAAAGAATAATAATAAATGTCAAACAAGAATTGGTATTACTCAGATCTTCAACTAACAAAGACTTGATACTAGCAGCAAGTGGCACTGAAGAAAGTAAACTAGAATGGCAGCTACAATTAAATAAAATCGTGTGGAGAGTACCTCATGTAAGATTAGCCGATGAACATAGAATCGTATTGTTAAGAAAGTTAAAATCTGACCGTGATATTGTAATGCCGTTTAGAAGTTGGGAATTCCATGAATACCCCATATTACCTCAAACAGAACGACAAACATGGACTGTTAAAACATCTACTTATTTGGAACGAGCAAGGTACATAATACTAGGGTTTCAAACCAATCGAAAAGATGTTATAACCGCACACGCAGGTCAATTTGACCATTGCAATATAAAGAATTGCAAAGTTTTTCTAAACTCTCAATTCTTTCCTTATGACAATTTAAATGTCATGTTTAGCAAAAAGCGTTATTCCATCTTATACGATATGTATGCAAGATTTCAATCGTCATATTATGGAAAAACTAATACACCACTGTTATCACCTGAACAGTATTATTCAAAAGCCCCAATAATCGTTATCGATTGCTCAAAGCAAAATGAATCAGTAAAATCGTCAAGTGTGGATATAAAAATCGAAATGGAATTTGAAGATAAAATACCAGAAGGTACTTCGGCATATTGTCTCATTTTACATGACAAAATAGTAACATATACTCCACTAACTGGAATAGTTAAAAATGTGTTATAAAAAACGGTTTTTAGGTGGGGGCGATTGTTATAAAAGGAGGAAAACGAAGTAAAAATTTCATTATTTGTTTGACCATCCTATGGGAAACATCGTTAGCAAAATGAGTTCACTTAATGCAAATACTAACGAAGAAGAAACTACACCGCTTATAGCCGACAACAGTTCCGATATAGAAAAACAAATTGAACAAGAAATGGATGAGTTCCTCAAGTTTAAACATAAGAAAAGAGAAGAGGAAGTTGAAAAAGGAATTAAAAAAAGAAAAGTCGATGACATTATTTCCACCAATATTTTAGCAGAGGTATTTCTTAGAATCTACTATCCCATCTCATCATGTATGACAAAAAGCGTATCTGCCGGAGTAATAAAATCATTGGAGTATTCACCAACTATTATTTTGAATCATGGATCTAAAATGGTGTTTTTCTCTGAAATTTCCTGGGAATCGTTTATGAAGCATATACATCTTTTAGAATGTTATTTAAGTAACAATACATATGGAAGAAGAACGAAATTAAGTTTGCTAGAATCAAATATTGAAATCGATATAGTAAAACATCGGGGAGGACAAATTGTTCGTTTTAGAGATTTAACTAAACATGACATAAAAATACACCTTACAAAAGATGAATTCTACACCCTCAGCTGTGCTACAGGTCCTATCACAAGATATCTAAAACAACTAATATTTTCAAGCGCAATCATAAAAGAATATTTAACCGATACATTGGATAGACAACCATATGTACCAATCCTATACGGTCCCGTAGATACTTCCATTTTCAATAGAATACCTCACGAAGTTGATATGTGGAGACAGTTGCACAACTATCAGACTAACTTCGGTATAGATGAAGAAGCACAAGAAATGAATGAAGAAGCATCTTGCAGCAACCAACCCGCAGTATAAAAAGACGCCCTCCATAATTTTACAAACAGTCCCATACCGACCTTTGTCATGAATAAACAAGTTTCATTTTCAAACCAATACCAAATAATGGAGGTAAAACGAGGTATAATTGAATTTCAAGCGTTTCGCGGTAACGACGGACATTTTATCATTAAAGAGTTAGTTATTCTAGACATGAACACATCTGTCGTTTATCACTATTTATTCCAACCTCCTATACCGTTCAACAGATTAACTACTAAAGCAAGAGTGACAAACAAATGGTTGATGAAACATTTTCACAACCTGAGATGGGATGAAGGTTTTATCCACTACAGTATGGTGCCGCACATTATGAATCATTACTGTAAGGAATTTAAAATTATCTACACAAAGGGATTGGAGAAAACCGCTTGGATACAAGCATTTACAAACCATGAAGTGATAAATGTGCAAGTGGATAGAGATTTTCAGTGTCACTTTGCCAACATTTGTATCTCTACCAAAAACTTTAAACATCGGCAGTCCCAATGCGCTTTAAAGAACGCTTATCGTTTGAATGCATATCTACAACAGAATGGTGGGGGGTGGGAAGGATATAAAAGCGACAACGCAACCATGACCCAGCATGAGTATTACTCTAGCCTCCGAACAGTCAACACCTCCCACACAGATTCGCAAGACTAAGAATAATATTAACAATAAATAAGAAGAAGAAAAAGTAAAGATGACGTCACAAACATTTTTACAATCTCTTGTCGATCAATTTAACAAACATTCAAAATCTACCGTCTTACCGACTAAAAGATGTTCAGAATTAAAAGAAGAAAAACATTATGTTATCCACACCATTAAGAAGATGGAAACTAGTGTTGGGGACGCCATCAACGTTACACTGAGTGAAGCGCCCTACACGCCCGGTGATGAACCAAAATTTCAAACATTTCTTCCTAAGCGCTTCGTGCACCTCCTGCAAAACGAAGATCTACGCCTTATCCACCCCGGCTCTCTGTACTTGGCATCCCACGGTCCAAGCGGAAGCAATTCAACGGAACTTACACTTCACGTCATGCCTACTGCCAACAACTAATTTATTTTTTGTAATACTTTTGTACACCTTTGTGAATTATTTTGAAAATAAATAAAGATGAAAAAATAAAAAAAAATAAAAAGCAATATATCACTATGTGTCTTTGCACATGGTGATATATTGCTTTTAAAAAAAATAATTTTAGATGACCTTGACCTAGTTACAAAAACTATATAAATGGAGTAATTTTCAAGGGGATTTCCTCAGTCTACAATTGACTTCCGTGCTGTACACATCTCCCTTGGTTGTCCAATTATTTAAACGACAACATGTCTCTCAAAATCAAATGCGCATCATACGATACCTCCACCATCACAACTTTTGAACAACTCGACAATTTCACTAATGAATTGCGAGTACTTCTTGCAGGCGGTTATCACTTAAATGCCGATGTTTACGTTACAAATAAGAAGATGTTTTCAAAACAAAACTACTGCGATGATGAAGTGTACTTTTCTACACAAACGGCAACAACATCTAGCCCTTCTACTCAAAATAATGTTAAATTCCACAAATACTACTAATGTTAAATTACAATAACAATACTCCATCAACTTGAGGCTTCGCTATAAAAAGGCTATTCAACCCAGACTAAATCATCATTTGCTTTTTGACAACCGCAGCGATAACAACTACAACTACTATGCTGTACCGAATGATGATTGAATTTAATGGTAAAATATTTGGAAAGGACTATCAAACGGTAGAAGAGATGAGCTCCGATCTTGATGTATTAACTAAAGAAGGCTTCCAACCAAAGTTAATTCTAAAATTTCCAGAAGTACATCCACTATCCACTGAAGATCTCGTCGCAATGGCTAGAGCAAAAAAACAAGAACATGAAGTAAATATTAAAAAAGAGAAAGAAGAAAAAAAAGACGAACCTATATCTTAAGTGTGCAACTTTTTAATATTTGTACCCCATTCTTTTTTAAAACTCCATTTGGTTGACCTTGAAATTACCCCCACCACTTTTTTCTTTTAATAAAACTCTCTATTCTATACTATACACCTTCATTTCCCAACTCCACTTAGAACCGTCAACATGGAAAAGAAAAAAGAAGACTACAAACCACGCTACTGTTGTGAACAAAAATGTACCGATATAGGAAGATGGATGGTAGACGGATTAGCTTGTAGAAAATGTGAATTCTTCGGATCCTGTTACTGCAAATGCAAAACAAAACAACTACCACCACCAGAATTGCAAACCTTCAAAATTTATAAATCAAGATACTTCCACACTTGCTGTCCCCAGAGATGTTTCAAATTTCACCCAGAAAGACTTTTTAATTGCCGAAAGTGTGATGCATATTATAAAGACGACTTTTGTACATGCATCAAACATTTGTGCAAATATAGATCAGATTGGTCTTCTGATCCTATTCAAGCTTCAGATGTATAGCTGTAGTCACTGACTGCAGCTTTTTTTTAAAATTTCATTTGGTTGACCTTGAGATTTACAATATATATTCTACATACCCTTTAACATGCTTCTCATTTACACTACATTGCTTGGACTAACACCAACATGGGTGACAGATTCATTTCTTTTGAACATTTAATTACCGAAAGAGATGAGATGGAAACTCTATTTCACAACTTACTCACACTTATAGATAGGTATCCTTTGAAATGGATCAACATCAAAGTAAAATATGTGGATCCTACCAGAATATTTTCATCATCATCATCATCATCTTCCAACAGTGCAGGGGAAGAAGAAGAACCAACTTATGGTATTACAATTATTGAATTAAACAGCGAGGAACAAGACAATCAAATTCAAATTATAAATAAACTTAGTATTTAGTTTACAAAAGTGATTGGTATTTCTATTCTATATTAATGCTATTATTATTTTATTTCTATACACTTCCCACAACCTACCCGAACGGCGTTTCGCGGCAAACTGCGGTAACCGAAGTTCTCTCGCTTCTCGTTTTGGATTACCCCCACTTCTTTTCTTCCCCCCACCACTGTTCCCTGTTTCCATATAAGCGACCGCCTTACCGTCGCTCACCATTTGTTTGCCTACCGCCGAACGATGAGCCAGCCTCCATTAGCAAAAAATACTACTACTTTTGCAGTAACATCGCAACAAGATTTACAGGATATTTTTCAAACTTTAACCGATGTTGT
The DNA here is from genome assembly GCA_030545055.2 of Neoaliturus tenellus. Classification (NCBI taxonomy): domain Eukaryota; kingdom Metazoa; phylum Arthropoda; class Insecta; order Hemiptera; family Cicadellidae; genus Neoaliturus; species Neoaliturus tenellus. The sequence goes on from CM061532.1 coordinate 217,000,255, forward strand.
AAACACACCAAACAACACGGTTACTATTACTGTTGAAATTACCTACAATTGTCCAGAGTGTGAAAGGATGGAAAGCGATAATGTTGAAGAATTAGAAATGCCAAACAACAGTCCTTCATCCGCCCACGATTCGACACCAGATGATGAAAGCTAGTCCTACACAAATATTCTTTTTCAATCCCCCACCACTTTACATTAAATATATATATCCTCCCCTTATTTGCTCTCCTCATTCCATCGCCTACTTTTACACCATCTACACCGCTCCTCTCTAACCTGTACACAAACATGATGGACGGCTTTTCAATCACATCACAATTGGAAGACGATAAATTAAAACTCGAAATTAACAGAATACAATTGGAAGCACAGAATCAGGAAGAAATGATCCGGCTGTTAAAGCTCTTCAAATGCGTACTGTGGTTGGTATGCCTCTATCTGCTCATCGCCATCACCATCGGCATTTACCAGACCGTCACCGCCAAACATCGCTTCGACACCACTTCCAATAAAAATTCTACTTGGCTTTCCTAAAATAAATTATTAATTCCCACAGCCCCACAGCCCCCATCCGCTCCCGCCACACTCCCGCCCGCCCCACTCGTCCCCACACTCCCCACCTTTTTTAAAACCCCCTCCAAATGACCTTGACACACTTACCAACCCCTCCCCAAACCCCCCAAAAAACCCCCAAATCAACAACACACACCTGCCAGTTACAACCGCTGACCTTGACCTGCGCCAGAACCGGCAAATCCCTTCTACTTGCATTGCCACACCTGTAACCCCCATGCAAAACAGTTTATTTCCGGTTTCCGTTTCTTTCCCGCTCTAGAGCGGCAATGATTCTTTACCGCACGCTAGATCAAACAGCAATGTTAAATCAGCTGTTATTACAAACCATGCTACAGCTGTTATTCATTGTTGTCGTTTAGTAATTGCTTCTATTTTAGTTTGAGGTTATGTTTGATAGTTAACATTATGTTCCAACAGAAACAAATCAAAAATAATCTAAATGACATTTTGTATACAATAAAACATGTAATATGTAACAATTATGTTGGTAGGAAAAATCTTGTGTGCATTACGAGCGCAAATAGTCATTGCCGCTCTCGAATTGTTTGGCCGCACTCAGCTGACGCTTCGTGCGGCCATCTACAATTCTCAAGTGGCAATGACGTACTTTACGCTCTTATTACACAAATAGCTATTTCCTACCAACATCATTGTTATACATATTACATGTTATATTGTATAGGTCACTTAGATTATTTTTTATTTGTTTCTGTTGGAACATAATGTTAACTATCAAACATAACCTCAAAGTAAAAAAGAAGCATTTACTAAACGACAACAATGAATAACAGCTGTAGCATCGTTTGAAATAACAGCTGATTTAACATTGCTGTTTGATCTAGCGTGCGGTAAAGAATCATTGCCGCTCTAGGGCGGGAAAGAAACGGAAACCGGAAATGAACTGTTTTGCATAGGGGTTAAAGGTGTGGCAATGCAATTATTTCCATGCAGTGGTAGGAAAAATTAGTTGCATTGTTGTAACTTACAGAATGATTGCCTGGGTTTATTTTAAAATGCACATGATTTAATTAATTTCATTGAATTGTTATAGCACAAAAATGAATAACCCCCTTCCCAAAAAAATTAACTTTTGCACAGTTTGCTAAAGTAAACTAATAGTTCAAATCGAGAGTAACAAACATTTTGAACAGATAAACAATAAACTACTCGTGTACAAACTAATCAATGAATAGGGTTTACTGTAGAATGACAATCACCGACTACAAGACAAGAAGTTCCGATTCCATGGGCTTCAACACTTTGTTGTAATACTTGTATGTCAAGAAATAGCTGCATTTTGGAAGTAAGTTGTGTAATTATGGGGTTCATTATGAATAAAATAATTGTTTGTCAATTCAACTGTAAAATTTCCTCTATTATATTTTTTAATTTTAAACAAATTGTTTGGTAAAGCTTATCCGTTATATGTATAACTGGGAAATTCGTTTTAGGTGTTCTGTATATATACTTTTTAGTTAAGTGAGTTTATTGCCTTTTTCTGTAGAATAAAACATGAAAAGATTCATAACAGCAAAAAAAATATTTGTATGATTATGATTTGCGCTCTGAGAAAATAATATTATTCTACTTGTATTACACTTACAACAATATGTTATTCTTATTTTGTCACGAAAGCCTTGTAAAAAGTAACAAAACATTTTGCATGATCGATTTTTCCATTATTGCCACTGAGTAACATCCCCGGTAAATATTGTATTGTCGTTGCGAATCAACACTTCTATTCACTTGACGTCTGATTGTATATTCAAGGGGCTTATTGTAGTGACAACAATTTACCAAGATTGACAATGAAAATATGAGTCAAAAGTATAAAGAGGCGAGATTTATAATGTTTTGCCTTAAAGCTGTAAAATTTAATCTAAAAATTAATAAAACAGTGGAACAGGTTTATTTTTTTTACATATTACCTAATGCGCAGTAATACTGTAATGTACTTTGGCGAATTCAAATTTTGTCAAATTTAATCAATTCAAATTGTGACGTTGGATTATTATTTTAATTACAAATTATTTTAGTAAGATAGAAAATGTTTTTTTTAATAACAATGTTTGTTATAAAAATAATTTTACCTCTTATAGATATTAAACTTTAGAAAAACACTTTTATGTGGTGAAAATAGTTACATAATAATAAAATAAATAGGTTAAAATAAACTTGGATAAAAAACAGCAAAGAATGTAATATATCAAGCTATTTTTATTTCATTTTTTAATATTTATTTTGATTTTTTAAAGAAAGCTAGGACATTTCAAAACAAGCGGCGTTAATGATAAAAAATAACAACCCCGTCATAACAAACCTGCATACTCAGAAAATTTTCAATGGATTTTGGTATTATTTTTTTATTTCCCCATAAAAAACCATGGGATTGAGTGCATAGGTTTGCTACCATATGGGTTTTGTTAGTAAGTTAAACTCTAACTAGTATATGTACATAAAACATTTTATCAAGATATTGTACTCTTTTAAATTTCTCCATAACCGCCATGGAGGCGAGTAGCAGGTTTGCCGCCACTGCCACTTGGGCTTTGTAAGCAAATATAACCTTTCCTAATAAAGTACATACAAAATTTTATCAAGATATGTCGATAAAGAACAACAACAATGTTATTTCAAAATTAAATAGCAATTAAATTAATGTTATTCATGTTAAATTGCAAATAGAACTATAGTAGCCTACATATGTTTAGTCACAATTGCTCAAAACAAATAAAAATACTCTGTGAGATTTAAATAAATTGTTATGGTGTAAATCACTACTTTTTCCTTTAAAATATTAGTTCACTTTTATTGAATTGAACCTTTTGCAGCGGGTAGCAAATGTATAATTTTCTTACGTTTAAATAATGTAATCTGCAAATATTGTAATTAAATGTAGTACAGGCTTTGCCTTTAGAGACCCAATTTTTTCTCGGAGAAAAATATATATGTTTTTCTTTAAGCTAAGATATGATTAATGTTTGTTATTTTTTGTATATATGTAAACCATTAGTTTTATGTTTTGTTTAATGTTTAGTTTATGTTTTATGTTAATTTATGTTATATCTGGTTACAGTGAACAGTACACAAGAACATCCTTAACAGATACAATTATAATTATAATTTTAGCGAATTTCCCATAGGGAATAAGCTATTACCGTAGGTCTCATGGTAAGACCTAAGCCCGGGACCATGTTACTTTTTCGTTTTGAGGTGCCCAGAGACCAAAAAAAATAGTCATTAAAATTTATATATATATATATATATATATATATATATATATATATATATATATATATGTATATATATATATTCTAAAGTTTATATATATATATATATATATATATATATATATATATATGTATGTATGTGTCCCTAGGCACGATAACTCTCGTAAAAAAGGTCCGATCGACACCAAATTTGGTAGAGATGTGTAATCCTACGTTTATTCGGATGAGTTCGTAAACCAGACATATCGACCTACCGGAAGGGGTAGTTTTGGGGGTTTTGTACCCCAAAAATGGGGTTTTTGCATTTTTCATGTGTAAATTTTAAAAATTTAAAATTTTTATTTTGACCATTGGATTTAGCTCAAAAAAACACACAATTTAGTATTTTGAAGCTTTGCTCTATCTCCATTGGTTACCGAGATATTACAAAGTCTAAAGACAGTACATTGTCTTTTGGGGCTCCAATGTTAATCTTATGGAGAATAAGGATGTGTTAATATTTCACGTATTAACCAATATTTTTGGATGAAACTTGGTATTTAGCTACATTTGGTTGAGATTCATCCATTTAAGGTAAAAAATCTTGGTTTTTGTACTTATCATGGCAGCAAACCTGCATACTCTTTTCCCATGTTAATCATATGGAGAATAAGCAAACTCTTTTATTTATGGACAGATATTGATGAAACTTACTATATAGCTTTATATGGTCAAAATAAATTTCTTCTATGCTAAAAACCTACTTTTAGTGTCCCCCATGGCAGCATACCTGCATACTCTTTCCCTATATTTATCTTAAGGAGAATAGACATTTATTTCCCCATTTATGAGCACGTGATGAAATTTTGTTTACAAGTTTAGCTGGTCAAAATTAATATTACTAATTTGGAAATTCGCTGAGTACGCAGGTCTGCTGTGACGGGGGGTATTATTATTTATGTATGTGTTTTCTTTTGTAGCTTTGTTTTTTAAAAAAATCTATTATACTCTATAAGCAAGATGTAAGGTTTTGTTGATTCCCTCCGAGGATCGAGCCTTTGCCAGCTCCATCCGTACCATTCCTCCTCCGCTGCCCATCCAGCGTTCGCCACCTAAGGTAGCTTTGCAGCATCCTCAGGAGTTACGGGGGAATGTTAAAGTTGAGCTGTAAGGCGCTTGACATGTTGTCCCATCTTGCCAAGTTGAACGAATTCCTCACGTTGAGCCGTGACGTTTTGCCCACCATGTGTGATGTCACGCCTCATTTGTTATAGTGTTGTTTTTTTTTCCTGGCCAGTGTTTTCTGTGTGCAGTATTCTGGAATATTCGGTGTTGTTTTTCTTCTTTTCACCAGCTGTGACGCAACGTCCTGAAAAGGATCATAGGTGCCGTTGGTGAACGTGACTGCAAGACGCACAATTTCGTCACTCTGGGTTTTCAAGAGTAATTATAGTAATTTTGACATTTCAACCAGTGATTTTTGTGCTATAATGCGGTAATTTAATCTGCCCAACGCAGCCTTTCGGGTGAGTCACGAGAATTTTCCATTTTAATTCAGAAATATGTTCGATGCATTTGGATTCGGTCGAACGACCACGTTGCAAAAATGACCAGTCTTCTGAAAAATATTGTTTTAGGCCAGAACCAGTGTTCTGTAAATTTTGTTTCATTGTTTCAAGCAAAGCAATCAATTTTGTTCTCCTTTTGAGACTGCATTTTGGGTCATCCACGCTTTTGCTCTTAGAGTTCATTTTTGTTAGTGAGCTGAACACATGTTTTTCAAGTTCCTGTAATAATTAAGATGTTTCAGTGTTTGTTTTGCATTAAATATTGTTTGTTATTGCTCAGTGCAACTTTATATTGGCCACCCAGTGGTCTGATGGGGATATTGTAAGTTGTAGAGTCAAAATAGGCTCATGGCCTAAAAGGTGATGCTGCAAGGTTTTTCTTTTATAACTCATTTTCCTGTTTAGTTTACTAGGGTTTTTGTGTTCTCAAAGTGGCCTAAGGCCCTGAGCTAGGCCTATGTAAAGTTTTATCAATTTTGGTTCATAATTAATGGATTAGGCCTAGTTTTTACTGTTGGTAGCACACCAGTTTGGGGGTAAAGTGTCAGGTAATCTTAGGTCCACAATAAAGTAGCCTTGGAGTTAAGTTCTGGTTTATATTTTATTTTGAAGCCTCACTTTTGGCCCAACTTTTAAAGGTAAAATTTTTAAATTCGGTCAGTAACTTTTTGAGATATGAGCCAAATAGAAGGGCAATGTCCGCCAAAACTGAAATTTTGTTGTGATGTTAAAAATGGATTTATTTTATGCTTTAAACCTAGTCAAATGTTTTCAACCTGTTCAATTTAGCTGTAGAATTAATATTAAGATGTAGTTTAACTGTTTTCCATGTCTCAAGTATTTTGCTTTACTCACACCCCCCTGTTTAGTAATTTTCTGAGTAGGCCCATTGCCTATCTCATTTCTTTTTGCTGTAATTTCTGTAGTCAAAGTAAAACTGTCTGTCACATTTAAAATGTTTTTCTGTCACAATTTTCATGAAAATTTGTAATATGGATTAAAACTGAAAAGTTAGCATTTTGTGGTTAGTAGTGGCAAATTTTCCAAACTGGAACAGTGGATATTTTTTGTGGCAATTCTACCCTTTTGCACTGTTGACACTAATTGCCTACTGAATGTGTCTTAAATGGATAAATATTGGCAAATTTTGGGGTTTACCAGGGTCCAGCTGGGGACTTGGTCCCACCGACAATGCCCTGCAGATGATGGTTCCGGCCTGGTCCGTCCGCCTGCCCACCTAGGGGACATACATGGCCTTGGTCCCCACTTGCCGAAGCTGCAGGCCGCTCTTCTTTCCAGTGCCATGAGGCCATAAACGAACGACTGTGATATGCCACTCCACCAATGAACTGTGATATTTTGTTATTTATGTGTGACAGTATTTATTTATTTATTTGTAGTCTCTATGTTAGGTTAATATCCCATTAGGAGCCCGCCCTGCGCCACAGGTCTCCGGGTGGAATTATATTTTTGTCAACCTCAAAATTCGGCACGCCAATTCTTTTGTGTATTTTGTGTTTGTAATTGTTATGTTTATTTATTGAAATTTATTTGTTGTTATTTATTTATTTATTTAATTTATCAATGCCAATTTTAAAGTTAAAGTTTCAGAAGGGGGAATTTTTTTAAATACTGTTGTTCTTGAATTTTGAATATCGATAATCTGGTTGGCCAACCTTGGTGACATTGACTTCTGGTAAAATTCTTTTGTTATCAAATTTATCACTGTGGACCTTTGATGTTCCGATTTTGCTCTGTTTTGCTGTTGTTAAATTTTGCTGTTAATTTTGGGTAAAATTAAATTTCTGGTTCCACAGTTTGTTTTTTTTGTTCTGAACTCCTGAGAGCGTTGGTGAGCCCCTCCCGTGGAGCGCCTTGGGCAAGCACGTTTCCAAAGGTCGGGTGCGCTTCCGCGGGGGTGCGGTTCAACATCCGG
>CM061532.1:217007566-217027308 GCA_030545055.2 Neoaliturus tenellus
ACATGGAAAGACGTTCATGTGGAAAGAAAGTCCACAGAGGACTTACAGATTTTAACAACAATTATCATATGCAATTTCATATTATTTTGTAGTTGTAATTTTTTAGAAAGTTTTGTGGTAGGGTTTGTGGCTACAAATGATAGACAAAAACACAGGGGAAAACTACTAACAACTACGGAGGTGTAGTGGTAAAATTCTTGGCTACAGTACAAAATATGGGTAGTTTAATTCATTGAAACGAACAAAATACTTATGGTTTTAAGTAAGAGCCTTTTTTTCTCTCCATAATAAAATCAGTACCAGGTTAACCAAGCCTTGTTCGTTGGTTTTAATTCACTTTTTTTAAAAATTTCTACCAAAAATAAACTATACCTCTTCACAAGTAACAACTGTTTCAAAAAGACTACTTAATATTAATGTTCCTTTCTTTTTGTATACATTTCGTTGTTATTTCGTTAGAAAAATTGCAACCCATAAGACAAGTGTTAAAAATGACCATTTTTAACTTTTAAACCACATTTAAACCATTTTAGACCAACTTCGATTTTTCCTGGGATTGCGACTGTTTCTTAACTAATTTATGGGCCAAAACACCCTTAAATGCAAAGTTTAAACGAAATCTACCCGCTAGATTTAGAGATCATGGAACACACATCCCTCAGACAGTGCTGGTATTATAGTACAGGATTGGATCAATCGGATGTTTGGCAAAATGTCTTCGAAATGCAAGACCCATGTTTTAACCATGTAGCCAGTTTGTGCTTTGAAACTTTTAATTCGAAAATGTAAACAACTCATCAAACCCTAAATACGTTTCAAGGGTTATATTTAAGCTGCTGGCAGCTTTCATGTTAGGTAAGCAGAATCTTAGGTATATAAATCTATACGTACTAAGAAACCTTACTATTTTTTAAAGCACTACTACTTTTTTTATATTTGTAACAAGGTGTTTATTGTTGGCAGAAAAACCATACCTTGCCTGTCTTTACAGTTTCTTAGCTGTTCTTTAGCTAACAATTTCTACCTGTTATAGCTCCTTCGCTTTTCCTTAGCTAACAATTCCTTAACTGTTAAAATAAAACCGAATTTTAGTTTATTTATAGAACCAAGAACTAAAAAGAGAAGACTATACAAATAATGATATCTTGGTAAACGGATCAACACTCACAACAGTCTCCCGTGGGCGACATGGCCTCGCATGTTTTAGTAGGCCTACGAATAACTATCTGAATTCAGACATTGCATGATTATGGAGATTTTTCTGTAAGTGGATTTTCATTTGTAGATGTCACGCAAACATTAAGTACTCTTATCCTTCCTTATTACATGCAAACTTTAAAAATATCTAAGGTTTTTTTGTGTTGAGAACTCCTCCTATATTTCAACCGATTTTCAAGATTTTAGTGTCGTTCGATGGGGCTGATTGTAGTTGTTTCCACCAAAAATTGATGAGAATCAGATTGAAAATAAAAGCTATCCACCATTGAAATCTCAAAATTTCCTATTAAAATAACATTGGATTGAATAAAGCATTTTAAAATCTGTTAATGTACAGCTGTAAATACATGTAGTTTTTGGCCATTAGGCCTAATTATCATGATGGAAAAGAGTAGATATAGAAGGCCGGATCTGGCGCACCCTCATAGTTTTTTTGACCGCTTTCAGCTCCAAATTGACCGGTTTTTGACCGTATTCCGGCCGGTTTTGGCAAATATCAGCCCATTTCAGGGCATTTTTCAGGATTTCAGACAGTGATTTCAAGGAGCATTTAAAATATAATCCAGGGAACTATGAGATGCCCTCTTAAGTTAACCATAACTTTTAAATGAAAAGCTACCGACTCCCTTAAGGGTCAATTTGGAGCTGAAAGCGGTCAAAAAACTATGAGGGTGCGCCAGATCCGGCCTTCTATATCTACTGAAAAGACTAGATATGATATTCAAAATATTGAATTGGTCGGATGTCATTGATTTAATACTAAATGTAACTTTTGTGTTGTATCAAAATAAATTGCTCGACTTTGAGCAACAAGTACAATAGTTTAAATTAATATTTTTAAATTCTCATAATGGGCAAAATTCTTTGAATTTTCTATTTTAAGTTGTTCTTGAAATGGGTTGCATGAGCATGTGTTTATTTTGTTTTTGAGCTATTGCCTCAATTACTATTAAAACAATAATGACCTATAACCCTAAATGTCATTACGTAAATACCTAAATAACCATTACCTATAAACTAAATAAATTGAAAATGCCTAATTTATATAAGGTGTCCCTGAACTCTCACCGACCTTTTAAGGTATTATTCCTGACCTAATAAAAGCCAAAATATCATATTTAAAATTTCCAAAACTCCATAGTTAACTACACAGCAACAATATTTTATTTTTTATAGAATAGTTTTTTATTTGAAGACGGCTATGTGCAATAAGTTGAAACTTGGTATACAGATTTTTGACGTAAAAACCTAATAGAAGAAGAATAACCAATGTTTTAAAAGTTATTTGATTATAATTTTAAATGATCTCTAAAAATACCACTGATATTACCTTCATGTTTGTTTCTACCAGAAGGACTCTAAGAACAGCCTTTACACCCTTTAAACTTGAGTTATTATTCTCAAATTACGAAATTTTAATATTATTGTTTTAATAATTTCATTTCCAGTGGATGACCATCACGCAAGACAATACTGTACCCATTCTCACAAGATAATTGATATAATAAGAAACTTCCCTGAACCGATTACCCCCGGGTGATATCAATCATTTAACAGCTGGAAATGCCACAGAATGATGGATAGGTCTTTGGATTAAAACATGCTGTAATGATGACCTAATTTATTTCGTTCGACGGTCCCGAATATATGTTAAGTGCTTCGACACATCAAAGCACCATGATGATTATTAATAGCTCAGCACTTAAACCAGGTAAACTCTGTTATTTAAAAATATTAATTTACAATTTAATTTTTATTCAAAACATAACTTCTTTTCAAATATAAAAAGGTGATATAAGTCTAAGATATAAAATTATTAAACTATGTGATCCGATGCCACCATGAGATTAAGGAGCCTTGAATGAAAGTTATTCAGTGCACGAGTAAAAAATACATGACACGCAATGAGAATTAATGCAATAATCGTTATTATACGAATTGTTTACTTATAAAATGTGACTTTATTTAATCTAAGATTCAGTCTCAAGATCAAATGAAGATTATCTGTAATGAAAACATTTATCAGTGAAGGGATTGTCATGATCAGTTTATAAATTTGTGAATATTTTTTTAAATAAGGAATATTAACTGCTATCGAAACATTATATTAATAAAGAATCTAACAAAGAAGAACATTTGGGGATCGTATATTACAACACTTATATTCGTATGTTAAATCAAATAGAAGTATTTCAAACTAGGAACTAAAAACTAAAATCGAAGTATTACACCACAAAAACTTTACCCTGTTGGCGGCCGTGCCATTTCCTTTCACGATCAAAGTGTGAAGATTGCTTCCGAAACATCCTTTGGCTCCTTTTCCGGTGACGTCTGACAATCTTTTATACATCGGTTCAACTGCTTGGAAGAGAAAAGCGTCTTTTGTCTACGTCTAGTATCATAATGTTTTGTAAATAATTAAAAATAAACATCCATTGTAGTTTATTTTCTGAAATTGCGTTGTTCAGGTTTTAGAAATATAGTCTTCAGAATTGCATAGTTTATTAACCATTTACTCTGATGTGATACTTCATCCACAAATATACTGTTAAATTTTATGCTTTTTATATATTGTCATGCAATTTAAATAAGCATTAACAGATTTAATTTACCTGTGAATCTGTCAGTAAACCTCAGGTAATTTGATCCTCCTGACTCTAATCCAGAAGTGACCCAGAGGCTAATCAAGACCCACGACACTACAGGCCGGAGTCGCCCCCTCCATTAGGGGCCGCTACGTCACAGCAGTGGATCGGTCCGAGCGGTAATACATGGGTATGGATCAGTGGGGTCGATCGTTTTAATGGACTTTACTGGACGCGAGCTAAAATATTCGAACTTCCTAGCTTGGTTTTAAAAGTGATACATAAGTATTTAATATTACTGTAATCTTCATTATATGGTGATCACAATGGAGCAACTCTTACATGCATTTAAACAATTTTGCTATTTTTTATTGTTTTAAATTATTTATACTGTATGTAAACTGGATTCAATATACAAATATCGTGATTATACTTGAGCACGTGGTTGTTTCTTTGACTCTATTAGCTCTTAGAAACTGTTTTATTTTATTTTGTTTTTACTCTATAAGTTCAACGTAATGTTTTTCAATTTGGACTTAAATGAAAATAGATTTTCTCTCTTTTGAAGATTTGTATATAATATTATTTATACCAAAGAACTAAGATATCTATCTGCAAAGTTGGGAGACAACCTATGCAGTTTTGCGATCTCTGTGTATGCATGTGTAATACTTTTCTCACATTTTAGTACAGGAGATTCAACTATTTAATTTAGACCACCTGATATATTTAGTGAAATCACAATTTTACTTCCAGTCTTACGTAATGTCCGGTGCCTGTCAGTCAGGCAGAGCTAATCTCAAACGATAACGTGCTCTGATCTTGAAATGACTGAAAAGATCAAAGACGACTACATGGAACGGCTCACGTTTATAGATAAAGCGTTAACAAATCATAGTTTTGAATCCCAGCACGGGCATTTTATCACCACTTATTTTAACTCCTATATAGCTAAAAAATTTCATCACTTAATATAATGCCTGTTTTACAGTTTGGTTGTTGGACTGAATTATACATGTTGAAAATATGATAAAACGATAAAAAACATATTGGTTATGGTGATTTGTATATAAAAAATACATCTTACAAGTATTTATGAAAGAAATTATAAAAACAATTCTAGATATAATTTTCTAATCCTTCTTATTGGAACAGAACGTATTACTCAAATAATTCACTAATACAATTTGTCAACAGCTCTATATTTGAGTAAAAATAACTTATAATTATAGCACCTACTTTTAACCATAGAAGTTCGTTTTTAAGTAATACTTTTTATCTCCATATGTAAAATATTTATTCGGAGTAATTACATAAAATGCATAGAAAAAAGTCTCTAGAGCAAGGAAACAACAATTTCCACTTAAAATACATTATTCAGACTTTTATGAACAATCAAAACACAAATTCAATAAAATCAAGCTAAAGAAAACATTTTTATATTTAAACTCTGAAATTTTTTTATGGGGAACACCAAGATTATTGGAATGTTCCAACATCAGCCACAACACAACAACTTAGGCCTACATAAAATTGTTACTAGTAAAGATTTAACCCTAGGAGCGGCCAGGCCAAATCGGTGCGTGTGCGCTAAGCGGCCAGTCAATTTCGGCCATTTTGCAGACGTTTTAAAAAAAAATTAACAGTGTCCAAACTACTAATGATAACCTAGTCATATGCATATTCATTTTGTTCGGAAAAGACGAAGATTATTTCTAAAATAAATTAAATGAAATCCCTGTTGGTATGTTTTTTACAAAATGTGAAAAAAACCAAATTCTTTTGAAAAATTTTGAAATATTTTTCAAAATAGAGTGCTAGAACTTTTACAATAATTTTTATACAGAAAATCGAAGATGTACAAAATATAGGCAATTTATTTCCCTACGTGTGAATATGTTTAGTTTGTTAGAAATATTTTTTTTACAACTGTTACAGGGGAAATTACGGCAAATGGAAAAAATTTACAAACGTGCCCTGTACATTTGAAAGATATAAATAAAGTAAATAATATATACATACTAGCAAATAGCCCGTCAAAAATGACGGGTAATTTTCATGATGAGTATTCGTGAATTTGATGTTTACGTTTTAAAATGGTCACAGAATTTATTAATACACAGACAACATAATATTAAATCTAAAATGTTTTAATTTATTTAGCAATGTGAACAGTTAACTATATATTAATAGGCAAACATGTTTATTTTTCTCCTTTATTCTCAGCTTGTGAGCAACGTAAAGAAACCCGCGCATACCGTTTGAAAGGTAGCATGAGCAGAATGGCATTTCAGTTCACATCGGCCCCCGAGGCTACGCCCTACAGACTTTAAAAGTTTCAATGTTAATCTTATGGGAGGAGGCTAATTGAATGATCATGAAACAGCTGTTGTACCTAATAACAAATTATAGCAAATGAGGAAAAACAGTTTGTTCTATCTATAATTTTTTCTAAAACTAATTAGCTCAAGATCAAATAAATATTTTGTCGAATTTCGACCAGCGGGCGATTTTGTAGTCCTCTATAATAGGCAAGCATGTTTCTTTTCCTCCTTTTTTCTCAGCTCATGTGCATTGTAGGAGAAATCTGCGCATACCGTTAGAAAGGTATGAAGTAGATGAGCAGAATCCTATTCTAATTTACGTTGGACTCTAGGGCTACTCCCCACAGGCTTTCAAAGTTTCAATGTTAATCTTTTGGATTAAGGAAAATTGATTGAATTGTTAGACAGCTGTTGTAAAACAACTGCTAAAACATGAAGAACGGATGTTTCAGTTATAATTTTTTTCAACTTCTTGGGTCCAGATCAACTAAAATGTTCGTCTAATTTTAATCAGGAGGATTTTGATCTCAAATATATCAGTAATAGTTTATAAGTTTAAATAGTTTTATAATACTTACTATCATTGGTTTTACAATATAGTAGGCCTATGAGACTAAAAAAAATTATTAAAGGTTTTTACAAATCAAACAAATTCCAAATTCAATGGACTCTGAGTGAGCGAAATTATCCCATAAGTTAATTGGCCGTACAACTGTAATGGAATAAATGGAAATACTGTTACCAATCTAATTAAGTGTGTATTCAACTTCTGGCATTTTAGCCTCCTTATGTTCTTGTTTAATTTTGTTAGATCCACGCAGAGTCTAACGTCCCAATTAGGTTTTGGTATCACCACCATCACTGATCATCATTCTGTGGGCTCTTCCACAGTGTTTATGCATCTAATTGAACCTTGCTTTCAAGTTCTGACTTGAATTTTTTATGCATGTTATAGAAGTACATTCATGTGTATGTATTAAGTGTTACTGCATTGTCCTCTAAGACAATCGTATAGTAGGTTTTTTACCTTCACTAAAACACTAATCAAAATGTTTATTCTCTTTCTTTTGTTTCTACTATATTTCCTTCTCCTTTTCTTATTCTTGTTACCGTTCTTCTTGTACATTTCAAGACTGATTTCTTCTAGTTCATAGTTCCACTTTTTTACATTTTATTACTCCATTATATGTGGGAACAATAACCCAACTGTTAAACATGTAGAATCAAAAGCCTACACGACCTCTAAAGGATAAAAAATAAGAATATAAGGATGTTATATGACTTAGTTACAACATAAATCAATGGATTAAAATATGGTGGGAAGAATTTCACGATCTAAAGATTATGTTTATATATTTCAAAACATAAAGCTCATTAGTTGATAGTATATAAAACATATGTGTAAACAAATATTAATAATTAACTCGTAAGTTTAAATACATAAATTAAATCATCTATGTTAATTAAACTCTTTATAGTATAGCAACCCAAATCTTATTAAAGCATCAGCTGTTAAATATTTATTTTACTGCTTTAAAAACCACTGCACATTACTTGCTTGCCCTTGTTTTTATTTGTATCTGTCAATTATAATAGAATTGAAAATTTGTCTGTTTTGTTTACAAAAACACTTTATAAGGCAGCAGTGGTGTCTAATTTCAAGGTAAGATATGGATCACCTGGAGCAGTAAACAAATGGACAAAATCACGTCTTAGATTGGTCTAAATAAGGTCTAATTTTCATTTTGTGGCTTCATAAGACACTTTCCGAGGGATACAATATTTTTCCTATCATCTAGGGGTCATAAGAAATCCATTGACACCAAAACGGCCTCGATCCGTTCAGTAGTTCTCTCTCTAGACCCTTAAATGCACTCTTTTATTATATAAGATTACAGTAAATGTGCAATATTACTAAACTGTATGATGTATTTATTGGAAATAATGCGTTTTTGTACTATAAAAAATTTTGATCTTTGCTTTATATGTGTTTAAAATTTTTATTTTTATTTTCAAAAAACTTAATTTAGTTACTCAAAGCTTCATATAATTTTTATACAACATGATAATATGATCAATTGTACATATTTTGTAGTACAGATCATTCTGAACAAGAAAATATACATAAGTATAAGGAAATAATAAAAAAAAATTCTTAAGACATTTAAGTGAATAGATGCGCGGGTCGAATTTCGAACAAAAATCTACCCCTCAGGCCGTATTCCAGCAAAATCTGCAGAGGTTACTTCAAACCCTCTCTGTGACTTAACCTTACAAGATAAACCTATCATATGCATACTCATTTTGTTCTCGAAAGAACATAGCATTTAAATAAAATAAAATCAAACTAATCGCTGCTAGTATATCATTAGCAAAATGCATACAATCAATTTTATAAATCATTTTGAAATATTTTTCAATTATACTACTATAACTCTTACAATATTTAATTTAAACTCAATATAATGCATAATAAACTGTATTTAATTTATTTCTCTACATATAAATGTGTTTGGTTTATTGGAAATAATTTTTTTATCCTCAGTTATTGATAAAAATAGGTAAAATGGGCAAAATTGACAAACTTAGGTTGCCTGTTTGACACAAAGAAATTAAATCAAAGCATAGGTAAATATAAAAAGGACTTGTTATTTTACTAAACTTTACAATATATTCTTTGGTATTAATGAACAAAAAATAACTGTTTTTCTTTTTACTTATCATGAGTAGGAAAACATAATTTGTTCTTGACAAAAACCCTAATTTAGTTATTAAAAGCAGATATAATTATTTAATATTTTATAATAAGATAACTGGAACATTTATTTGAAGTGCATATCTTCCTGAACAAGAATATATACATATATACAAGTAAAATATAAAAAACATCAAGGTTCCTTAAAAATGTTTGGGATGAGACGTGTGAGGTTTCACACCGGCAATAGATAGAATGGCCTAGGAATACAACTATTTCCGTCTTCTTCCACAGACCACCGGACGCACCATAGAGGAAGGATTCACTTCTAATATGTATAACTTTTTCTCAGCAACAACATTATATGATTTATAACACGCTAAATTCATTATTAATTGTTTTAATAGGTGATTTATAATTTGCCGTATTTCCGGCAAATTGGCCAGACTATGCACAGCGCATTTTAGCTGATTAAAAAAATTATTTTTCCTATTTTCCGAAGTCATATGACAAATGTTTATCACTGGAAACGAAAGAAGACTTCGTGCTCTTTTCAATCATACCAACGGCTTTCTGATAGTAAAAAAAAATACAAAAGTAAATTTTTTTTAAAAAACATATGTTTTTAGACGTTTCGCCGTTTTTGAGCCGGAAATGGTTCGCGCGCTAAATTTCGTTTAAATTATAATACGAATTGCGTCGATCTCTTAATGCTACAAGGTTCGATTATATACAAAAATGAAAGTTTGGAATATCCTCTTTAAAATGATATCAATATTATTACATTTATTGATTGTTTTCCATGTGTAATGAGTAGTTGAACAAAAATTGACCTATATTGCCGGGATCCGGCAATTGACGATTTTCGCAAAAATGAAATTGCCGGATATCCGGCAATGGCCGCTTCTAAGGTTAAAAAAAAAAAAAAAAAAAAAAAAAAAAAAAAAAAAAAAAATAACTTATTTTTTTAAAACAAAAAAAGGAACAAAAAATAACCTATTTTGATATATGTTAAATAGTATGTTTGTTTGGTCACTTTTTCGTATGTTTAAAATTGAACTTCTTAAAAGGTTGAACATTATTTGAAAACTGGCCCATAAAATAAAATATTAACCAAAATGAGAGGTTCCGTGATGTTTTCATAAACTAATAATGTTATTGGTAGCTGATGTGTACTTTGTTTAATAGGCCGCTGTACATAATAAAAATAATAATGGAATAATAATATTGTCCCTGGAAGTCTTTAGTCTTTGCTACTTCTATTGTTAATAAAAATAAAAAAAAGCTTTTGATTAAAAAATAGTTTTGAAAATGTTACAAAAGCTAAAAAAATATAATTACTTTGTTCTGTCTAAAAAATAGAAAAACTGTAATATTATGCCAACATAAAAATATATATATATATATATATATCATTTTTCTACTCTAGTAATACTGCACCAGCAGTTGAAATAGTATTCATTTATCGGAAATCGTATACTATGATACGAGCACTGTCTGAAGGGATGAGTGTTCCATGATCTGGAAGTCTAGCTGATAGATTTTGCTTAAACTTTGTATTCAAGAGTGCTTAGCCCCAAAAATAAGTTAAGTTTATAAACAGCCTCGATCCCAGGAAAAATCGAATTTGGTCTAAATTTAAGTTTAAAAAACGTAATTTTTGACATTGGTCTTAAGGGTTGCTATTTCAGTAACGAAATAACAACAAAAGGTATACAAAAATAAAGGAATATTAATCTTAAGCAGTCTTTCTGAAACAACTGTTAACAGTGAAGAGGTATAGTTGTTTGTTGGTGGAAATATAATAGCTTTATTACGATGACACTATAAGAAAAGTGAATTAAAACCAACGAGTTAACCTCTCGATTAACCTGGCACTTAAGTAATTAAAGCAATATTTTGTAATTTTTATAAACCTTTATTTTTTGTTACTGGATAATGAATACCCTACAACATTTGAATCTGAGTACCAGGTTAACCGAGCCTTGCTCGTTGGTTTTAATTCAGTTTTGATATAGTGTCATTAGAGCTATTAAATTTCCCCCAACAACCAACTATACCTCTTCACAGTTAACAGCTGTTTCAAAAAGTCTGCTTAATATTAATGTTCCTTTATTTTTGTATACCTTTCGTTGTTATTTCGTTACCAAAATAGCAACCCATAAGACCAATGTTAAAAATTACGATTTTTAAACTTAAATTCTGACAAAATTCGATTTTTCCTGGGATGGAGGCCTTTTCTAAACTTATTTTTGGGCCAATACACTTTTAATTGCAAAGTTTAAGCAAAATCTGACAGCTAGATTTCGAGATCGTGGAACACACATTTATAGTATAGGATTTCCCGAACAATTTACGAATTTTAGAGTGGACACGTTCGAAAACACTAAACCTTCTTCTTTTCCTCCGCAGCCGCCGGATGTAGTTAGGGATCTTCCGGTTGCCTGACACGTGCAGTTCTTGCAGGGGAAGTCGCTCCCAGAACCGCCGGTCGCTCAGGTCGTTCGTGGACGTGGCCGTGATGCTGTCCCTGTCCATGATAAGCACGTGGTCCAACTTGCCCTTTATAACGATGTTTTTAGCCACCGGGGGCCATTCCTTTTCCAACCCCAACATTTTCGGTTTTCCACTCTCCATGAAGCTCTCCCAAACCCCCACCATTCGTTTGACCATCACCTCGTCTCCTGTTTCTATGGGCTCGAATTTGTTCATTTTTTTTTTAAAATGTACGTCATGTCATCGACATGACTCGCTCCTAAATCCGCGTTAGACTTGGATAATATCTCAGAATAACTCTTGGCCCCTCGATACCCAAACATGTAGAAGTAGACGTTGGAAGGACTCGCTTTAGCGTGGAGCCTCACCGAATTCTCGATGGAGGTCATGAACAGACGGTCACCGATCATTTTTATTGCTGCGTTTCTGTTTGCCTTATTAACCGGATGGCCCATCATGTAATGCTGGGATATTTCTTGAGCGACGGAGTGAAATTTTTCCTTGTTACCGCAGTGCTCATACATCAACAGGTACGGGAGGATCTCGTCCCAGTGAGAGTTCAAGTCATAGAGATGGTCCTTTCGGTCTATGAAGTATCCCCCGGGTTCGAGACCCTCAGCCGTCGTGGCACTGGCGACCCAAGGAGCGACCTTCACCCTTTTCTCCGTAAGGGTGAAATACGGGTGCTCGTACAGAAAAGGATTCGGACTCCACATGTCAACCACCGGACCGAATGGCGAATAAGCATTGAATGTTTTCCAGGGAATTTCGTCCTTCACGATTTTCTCGACAAGCTCTCTGGCAGGTTTTTCTTTCAGACATTTAATCATCTTTTGGACATCTTCCCGAGTCATATCTCTGTCGCCGGACCCGCAGTCGACCAGTGAGCCCATGTACTTGGCGGTCTGCTCCACGTCTTTCGTCTTAAGCAGCGGACTGAGGGCCACGCCGCTCATGGAGATGCCTTTGGTGAACAGGTGCCTGGACATGGGCGCCAGGTAATGCAGGTGCACGCTCACAGCGCCGGCAGACATCCCCGCCAGCATCACTTTGTCCGGGTCCCCGCCGAAGTGACGGATGTGTTTCTTCACCCATTGCAGGGCCATCACTTGGTCTTTTAGTCCCATGTTGCCGGGGACGATGTCGTCGCCTGTCGACAAAAAGCCGAAGGGACCGAGACGGTAGTTGATAGAGACGAAGACCAACTTTTTGTTGTATTTCAGCAGGTATTCGGGGGACTGCGCGTGCCCCGCGCCGAAGACGAATGCTCCTCCGTGGATGAAGACTATCACATCGTACTTTGCGTTTTCATCTAAGTTGGTGGTGTAGATGTTTAAAACTAGACAGTCTTCTTCCCCTTGAACCGCTCTCTCTAGATCTTTCATGTGCGGCATATATTGAATGCATTTCTTAGGATTAGTAGCTTTAAAAACGCCATCTTTATATTTTTCCTCCCATGGTTCCGAATCAGCAAATCGTTCCTTCACTTTTGCGTAAGGCACGCCGTAAAAAACATTGTACTTTGAACTCGTATCATAGACATTTACTGCTTCCGAACCAGAAATAGCACCGAACTCCGTATTCACTATAATTTCTTTTCCTCCTGTTGTACCACCTAGCGTAATAAAAGACACAAGAAATAGTTGAATGAGAACGAGAGTAAAAATCAGGGACATGTCGTCGTTTGAAATCTAGCGAAAAGTCACTGATAACTACCAATGTAACATATTTCCACCTAAACGAACAGAATGTGATACAGCATGGCACACATGTGGCAGCACATATGCTGTATGCTTCTCTAATTTGTGATAATTTTAATGAACATCATTAATAACCTTCTTTCAGAGTAACGACGTCATCGAAATAACAAATTACGGAACTAACAACTTAACGATAGTGGTGGAAGATTTTTCCCCATTAAAACAAACTATCCGTTTTTGAGAGTGGGTAAAAGTTGATTCAAAATAAATACCAAATCAAGGCATGAATTATTAAAAGGATGAAATTTTCTTTGGAAGATAATAAAATGAGCACGAGTAATTTAAACTGTTTAAAAATCGTGATTAAAAAGGTACATTTATGATATCAATGTACAGTAACCAGTTTGAACAAAAGATATAAAAACCAAAACGAAGAAACAGTACTTCGAAATAAATAGGTCACAAAAGACTCAACAACGAGATTAGGTACTCGTACTTCAGAGTCTGATTCAATTTAGTGTTGAAACAAAGTTATTTACTACATAGTGAATAGTGGAATATTCAATAAAGTATATTGGTGTTTTATATTGTTTACAAAATAGTGTCTTCAATCTACAGGGTGAGTTTCCTAAATAATAGCTAACTTTTTATTCTATATCTGACAGCATACTTCTTATGGGGGACCCCCTTTACTTTTTTAAATATCTTTTATTTATGTATTTTACTTTTCAAAATTTCTCGCCATTTTTCCAATATGGCGGCCAACTTAAAAAATTTCTTATAGAACACCCTAAATTTTATAGTGTTTTTGAAATTTTCATGTAATTTTAAGACTTTTTTATTTGATGACATTTTTCTCTAAAACTAACGGTTGGGGAGCTAGTGGCAATTAAAATTAATTTTTAGTCCATAAGAATAACTCGGGACAATCTATATCTGCCCATATCACCGAAACAATTCGGTAAATTAAAAAGTACTCTAGAATAAAAATGTCTTAATTTGATGTTTTAAGAACATTTATCTATCATTACATAATTTTTTTTGAAATTTTATTTTCTGTCCGCCATATTGGAAAGAAGTAAATTTATGCGTAAATGATAATTTTTATATGAAAAATGTTCTCGAAACACAATTCTAAGACATTTTAATTCTTGAGTACTTTTTAGTTTACTGAATGGTTTCAGTGATATGAGCAGATAAAGTTTGTTCCATGTTATTCTTATAGATCTAAATAAACGGTATCAGTTAACTGACACATACTTTCTCCCAACAATATAAAACAAGATTTAAAAGATTCAAACATTAATGTCTTCATGACTCAGTCTGATAGCTATCAGCTGAGCAGCGCTCATTTAACCCTACACTCGTCTGTGACTTTTAACAACGTACTGCGTTTACCGCTAAACGAAAAATTGAATTTTCCCCGCAACCACTTGACATAGAGCAAAAATACTGGATTATTTAGTTTTTTGAGCTTGATTTAATGGTGATAAGTAAAATTTATTTCAAAATAACAGCTATTTGATTTTTGATATACTTATTATGCCATAACTTTTGAACACGCATTTTCTCGGAGATGCGGGTGGTGTCTTTTTATTCAGCATTTTAATCTTAATAAACCACAAAATTTTAATCAAAATTGTTAGAGCCGTTTTTGAGAAATTGTAATTTTTCACGATTTTTGAGGGTTTTGGGCCGTAAAATACCCTTAAAAATTAAAAAAAAATGAAAAAAACGCCTGGAATTATCGTGAGTTTGGACCTGGACCATTGGGGCATTCTCTAGCTCTGTTTACATCCAGACAGACACACGGACACACACACACACATACACACAGACATCACTCTGAAAACCACTTTTTTGTACTCGGGGGCATTTTTTTTAAACATTTTGCAAAATGTTTAAATCCACAAACAACTCAAATTCGAAAATTTTGACGAAAACAATACTTTCTCCATATACTATGGTATAGAGGGAGAAAGTAAAAGATTTAAAAGATTCAAACATTAATATCTTCATGACTCAATCTGATAGCTATCTGCTGAGCAGCGCTCATTTAACCCTACGCGCGTCTGTGACTTTTAACAACGTACTGCGTTTACCGCTAAACGAAAAATTGAATTTTCTCCGCAACCACTTGACATAGAGCAAAAATTTAAAATACTGGATTATTTAGTTTTTTGAGCTTGATTTAATGGTGATAAGTAAAATTTATTTCAAAATAACAGCTATTTTGAAAATCCAAAAAATTAATTTTTGAAACACTTATTATGCCATAACTTTTGAACGCGCATTTTCTCGGAGATGCGGGTGGTGTCATTTTATTCACCATTTTAAGCTTAATAAACCACAAAATTTTAATCAAAATCATTAGAGCCGTTTTTGAGAAATTGTAATTTTTCACGATTTTTGAGGGTTTTGGGGGGTAAAATACCCTTTTTTTTTTTTTTTTTTCTTTAAAGAGGTTGGCGGACCTCTTTTTGCCTTACTTTGCCCCGTCCACATAGACTATTGATCTGTGCGTGGAACGTATTAGACAAAGTAAGGGGGTGAGCCGCTACAGTACAAGGTGTAAGGTACTGATAAAAGTCACTGGCAGAACGCGGATTCGAACCCACGACATCACTGCCATGGTCCCGAAGTCCGGCGCGCTAACCACTACGCCACCGACTCACCCAAAGCGAGTCTGGTTTGATTTTTACCCTTAAAAATCAAAAATTCAAAAAAATGAAAAAAACGCCTGGAATTATCGTGCGTTGGACCTACATACCAAATTTCACCAAAATCGGACCATTAGGGCATCCTCTAGCTCTGTTTACATCCTGACACACACACACACACACACACACACACACACACACACACACACACACACACACACAGACAGACATCACTCGAAAACCACTTCTTTGGACTCAGAGGGCACCAAAACGAATAAATTTACCAACAACTCAAATTTTAAAATTTTGACGAAACCAATACTTTCTCAATATATACATTTATAGGGAGAAAGGAGGCTCCAAAATGGATATATACATCATCAAACTAATGCGAAGTGTTTTACGAAAACAATACTTTCTCCATATACAATGGTATAGGGGGAAAAAGTAAAAAGGTAGCTACTGGATCACTTTAGGAAACTCACCCATAATAATAGGCAATCATGTTCCGTTTCCTCCTTTTTTCTCAGCTCGTGTGCATCATAGGAGAAATTCGCGCATACGGTTAGATAGGTATTGTCTTGTAAATGAGCAGAATCCCATTCCAATTCACATCGGACTCCAGGGCTATGCCTCACAGTCTTTCAAAGTTGCAATCCTATACTTTAATACGAGCAATGTATGAAGGGATATGTGTTCCACGATCTTAAAATCTAGCGGGTATAGATTTTGCTTAAACTTTGCATTTAAGAGTGTTTTGGCCCAAAAATAAGTTTAGAAACAGTCTCAACCCCAGGAAAAATAGAATTTTGTCTAAATTTAAGTGTAAAAAATCGCAATTTTTAACATTGATCTTATGTGTTGCTATTTTGGTAACGACGAAAGGTAAACAAATATAAAGGAACATCAATGTTAAGCAGTCTTTTTGAAACAGCTGTTAACTGTGAAGAGGTATAGTTGGTTGTTGGTGGCAATTTTGGAGGGCGCATGGACACTATAACAAAATTGACAATTAAAAATAACGAGCAATGTTCGGAGGAAGGATAATTTATTTACTTTTTAGACAGCAGTTGTAACATCAACAGCTAGGAAAAAAAGGAAGAACAGATGTTTCCATTATAAAATATTGTTTGTAAACTTCTTGGGTCCAGATCAACTAAAATTATGGTAGTATTTCGATCAGGATTCCATCCCTAGTACGGCAGTGATTAATTTACAAGCAAAGTTAAATGTTAAAGTTCTTGTTTGTGGTTTTCTAGGAATAATATTTTTGGTCTGTTTATTCTCTACTTTATACCCCATTTGACATTAAATTTGCATTGTTCATTACTAATTCTTGGACTAATTTTTCTAGATGTAACTTTATGAACATAATTATTTTACATCGACATTATAAAGTATAACTAATAAAAAATTAACAACTTCAAGTAATCCAATATTTATTTTTTATTTTTGATGAGGTCTTTCGTTATCAAAGATAACATCATCAGACCAACACTATAACCAGCATGAAGAGCTTTGTAAAATGAATTATAAAGTATAGTATAGAAGATTTTAATGTAGTGACTAGTGATGCCAAATAGACGTTTTAGTTTAAGCAATTTTGAAAGTTCCTAATACAAAACCCCTTTTCATTTTACGAAACACAAAACTTCAGATCTCTTCTGTTTGTGAGCTCATTAGCTTACTCCCTCAAGTTCACGCTGCCATCTTTA
The DNA here is from genome assembly GCA_030545055.2 of Neoaliturus tenellus. Taxonomy (NCBI): domain Eukaryota; kingdom Metazoa; phylum Arthropoda; class Insecta; order Hemiptera; family Cicadellidae; genus Neoaliturus; species Neoaliturus tenellus. Next base: position 217,024,960 of record CM061532.1, read on the forward strand.
ACTAACTATAGCTTACGCAAGCTATTAAGTTAAAAAAGAAAATAAATATCAAACGTAATTTTTCTTTTAGCGAATTTCCCTTTGGGGAATACGCTATTACGGTAGTAGTCACGGTAAGACCTAAGCCCGGGACCATGATACTTTTTCGTTTTGAGGTCCTTAGAAGCCAAAAACACCATTCGTTCAAATTTATTTATCTATGTGTCCGTGAACACGATAACTTTTCAACGGAACCTCCGATTTTGATGAAATTTGGTACAGGGGTATAAAGGCAGCGTCTACTAGGTTGAGTTCGCGAACCAGAATGATCGGACCATGGGAACGGGGTTTTATGGGGTTTCAAAAAAGTTAAAAATGGGTTTTATCTTTTTTACTTTTATTTAGAAAATTCAACAATAATTTTAACTTAAACCATTTAAAAGAGCTTAAAAAAACAAACAATCTAGTATTTTGAATTTTTTACCTAGCTTAAATGGTTATGGAGAAAATCCAAAAAGTATGTTTTTATATTATTCTTATGGGAAATCAACAAAACCTTTATCTTGATAAAATTTGGTATGTACATTCATTAGGAAGCGTTTAACTTATATTTGCTTAAAAAACCCATATACAGTAGCGGCAAACCTACATACTCACCCCTATAGGGTTCATGGGGAAAATAAAAAGAACACCATAGCCTTATAAAATTTGATATGTACAATCACTATGTAGGGTTTAATTTATATTTACCAACAAAACCCATATGGTGGCAAACTCTCATCCCCAAATCCATGGGGATACTCTCATCCCCAAGATGGATTTTTTGGGGAAATAGAAAATATACCAAAATTTCATTGGAAATTCGCTGAGTACGCAGATCTGCTGCGACGGGGATATTTTGAAATTTTGTTTTGTATTACACAGTTGATACCTAAAAACGTACAGATAAAGTAACGTACAGATAGGTACAGATAAATTTAATGGAAATAATAATGTCAAAACATAAAAGAATATTTATTTTTAAACAAATAATATGCCAAGGAATACTTTCTTTTTATACTGAATATTTACTCAATGCTAAAAAACACTTATCTACTAATACATTTGTCAAATACCACTCACTCACGTATCAGAGTATCTAAAAAACTATAAGGCCTAGAGGGTTAAAACTTGGCATGTACGTTCATCTTTGCTAAAAAACGCTCACTAAGAAACGGTTTTGCAAAATTCCGTCAGGGCTCCGCCCCACACGACTTAGAAATTTCCTTACAATGTTATTCTTATGGGGGATTTTTAATACAAATAAAAGCAACAACGAATCTCGAAAAGTAGAGAGCATGCAGGATTAAAATTTGGTATAGACGTTCCTTTCTACCCATTGATGCTCACTAAGAAACGGTTTTACGAAATTCCTGCAGGGCTCCGCCCCACACGACTTCAAACTTTCGTTACAATGTTATTCTTATGGAGCATTTAACATACGAATCTAGGAAACAACGAATCTCCAATACCACAGGACCTACAGGGTTGAAATTTGGAATGGAAGTTCCTCTTTGCCTATAGGTGCTCACTAAGAAATGGTTTTGCGAAATTCCTTCAGGGCTCCGCCCTACATGACTTTAAAGATTTGATATATTTAGCTGTTGAAGATTCAAAGCTATCAGCTGTTAGTGAAACAATACATTTAAAGGATGACATAACCATATGACAATATTTATCTTTGTAAACCATTTAACTGGTGTAAAAAAGTTTATTTAGAGTTTAGGTTAGGTTTAATTTACTTTGTCAAATACCACTCACTCAATATAATCGAATCTTTATAACCATAGGGTATAGTTGGTTTAAATTTGCTATGGACGTTCCTCTGTGTTAAAAAATGCTCACTAAGAAACTGTTTTGCAAAATTCTATCAGGGCTCTGCCACACACGATTTCAATTTTGGTCTAATGTTATTCTTATGGCCAATTTTAAATATGAATCTAGAGAACAACGAATATGAAAAGCCAGATGACCTAAGGGGTTGAAATTTGAAATGGAATATACACTTTGCCCAAATAGGTGCTCACTAAGAATCGCTTTCGTAAAGCATCTTTAGGGCTTCGCCGCGTGGGACCTCAAAATTACTTTTGGGGCCTACAGGGTTGAATTTTGGCATGGACCATGGACGTTCCTCTTTGCTCATAGGTGCTCACTATGGAACGCTTTCACAAAAACCCCTTCAGGGATCCACCCCACATGTCTCGACATTTCAATATAATGTTACAATTATGGCCAATTACAATACGAATTGAAAGAAACAACAAATCTATAAACTATATTGCCTGCGGGGTTGAAATTTGGAGTAATCTCTTTGGTCATAGGTGCTCAATA
>CM061532.1:217027408-217162404 GCA_030545055.2 Neoaliturus tenellus
CGTTCAATTTATAGTCTACAGTGGATAACTGAGACATACGTATTATGAGACAATAAGTGTTTTCATTCGTGTTTTTCTATAGTTGTAATTAAAATGCAAGAATAAAAGTTATCACAGAGGCAACCCTGTCGCTAGCTTAGCCTTTAAAACACTCAACAGAGAATTTACAACCTATATACATACAACAACAACCTTCAAAATACTGGACTGTGACCACCCACCCGCACAAATAACAAATCTTTTGAAATGTGAGACACAAATCTTATTTCGGCACACATAACAGTGACAGAACGTTAATGGAAGTTACGCTGGAAACGGTGGTAGGGTTAGATGAAAATTATACGCTTTTAATCAAAGGTTACAACATATACATAACAGTAAAAGGTTGTTAATGTTAAGATTTCAGTCTTGGCACCAGTGCACTTTAAGGTTTATCTTTATATAATACAAGTTAACTGTTTGTTTTTTTAATAAGGCTCACTTAAAATCTAGCCAATTGGTTCCAAGACTGAACTCATTAAATAAATTAGTAAGCAAGGTGCACGTGTGTAAAGCATACAAATATTGCAAGTTAAAAATATCAGTCTTGGGCGCAGTGAGTTAGTATGATTTGTAACTTGTACTGTTATAGTATTTCTTTGTTAATGCACAGTATATTCAAATAGCATATTTTGCATGAAGCTAAAAGATTACTAAAATATTAATAGAATAACATATTATACGATTATTTTATATTGCATTAATAAAATGTGATGAACACAGAGGACGATAAAATATATTATGTCTTTATTAATTATAATATAAAATCAAGTTATTTTAGTATGATACCAATTTGTGAACTCAAAATCCTGCATGATAGAAAAAGTAAAATCCAACTGATTTAATACTTTTGGTTAGAAATAATTAATTAATGTTACTTAGTAATTTCATTGAATCAACATATTAAATACAATTATTTTTTACCCCTTTTATTATCATATTAATTTAAAAAATACATAAACAAATAAGTTTGTACCAGTTTTCAATTAAGAAAGGGCAATTATGTAAAATGAACTGGCATCTCATCATAGACTATTTAGTTAAATTTCAACACCAGCTCAGATATTAACCCACATGCTTTTTTAAGGAAAACGAATGGCTCATACATCAACTGACAGGCTGTGTTGAGAAAACTAACCAGCTCATAAATGGGGTGGCCTTTCTATATTTGGGATAATTTTCTTAAAATTTTCGTACTAAATGTGTTGAATAAATTTAGTTTTAAGTGGAATATGCTCTTAAATAATTAACTAGGATGTTGAATTTTTTTCTCTTACTGAGGTAATATGTCCACAAACGCCTAAAAAATGCATTTACTTAATATCATTTTTCTGATGTTTATTTCACAAAACTAACAAACAAATAAAGGTAACTAGTTCAAACCGATTTTCTGTCCATTATTTAGACAACAACCTGACTCTAGTCTAGTTTTTAATAAAAATTGTTAAACCCCTAAATTCTTTTTACAGATTGAATGTCATGTTAGAAATGTTATGTACAGTCCAAATTTGAATTTCATAAACCTGATGAGAGACTTAACTACTGTACTTAAAAGTTATTTTTCTCCACGTTAACTTAACTTGTTTGGAATTGCCTATTATTGAAAAAATTTCAAAACCTTAATTTACGTTTGCAGAGTTTAAATCCCGATGAATTCTAATGAGTTAAAAATGATATTAAGAGACAAATTCTTCAAAAGCATTATCCATGTTAACTCGTGTATATGGTATCGATGAACGTTTCTGTCGTTGGGTTTTAACTGACGTGCGTGCTCTCCGCCTCGAGTGGCTGCTCAGACTCCTGTTCCTTGACTGTGGTGTGGATGACACGGTCGACTAGACAGTCGGCATACTGCGCGAGCGGTGGCGGGGGGAGGGGCAGGGACGAGGGCCTCGGCGGGGGCTCCTGGGGTGTGCGCACCGCCACGATGTCCGTCTGAGTGGCAGTAGTGCTGCCAACCACCGGGTGACTGGGGCTCACACACCGCAGCACCTCCTGCATTGACTCTTGCAGTTGTTGCACCTGCAATGGCACACATTCAGTTGGGATGTCGTTGGCATCTTGAGAATTTTTGTATTTATAATCGTTGTTGCACGGCTATCTCAATATGAAATTAATGATGAGCTGGCTAGGTACAAAGTAAATTGCAACCATATGATATTTTTGACAATCTGTGTAGGCACTAGTGATTCTATTAAAAATAAGTAGCTTTTTCTTCCTCTTAAATGTCTTAGCCTAGTGCTTTTTCCATTAAATATAAACTCCATGCCAATATACCAAAATATTTATTAAGTTCCCAAGTAACCCATGAGTTCTGCTTACTGAAACGTCATAATATATTCTAACATTAAATTTAAATATTGTCCATACATTTAGACGCTTAAATGAGTTTAAGATATTACTTAAACTGCAGATCCGACAAAATACAGTAGAGTCAATTATCCTTAAATTTATCTCTAATTGGGATCGCGGGTGGTTTGGCTAATCAAATTGTTCTGACAATCAAACATGAACATTATTTATCATTGACTGCTTTTTCTTAAAATAAATCTTCCAAATAATATATGGACTTTGATAAAAAATAGATCAAAACAAAAAATAATGCATATTTCATCAGCCTGTTCATGTAGATTCTTGCACTCTGCTGTTTCTTATTCTAAAAAGGTTTTTATATTACTTTGTGCTGAATAAGTGGGCAATTCATGGGTACAGATAATTCATTGTTCGCGTAATTGACTTTCCACTGTAGCTCCCATAGACAGCACGCCTGGACCTTAGGATCTTTCAGTGCTGGAATGTCACCTTCAGGTGCTAAAATGCAGATAACGGCCTTCATTGTACAAGCTGCAGATGACGTGCTAGTGGAGAATCAAGATCTGACCAGATGTCCCAAAATCTTTTTGAGCTGTTCTGATGAATCTACAGCAAATAATAAGGAACTATACAAATTTTTTTTTAATTACATGTTGTTTTTGTATCAAAATTTGGTCATTGTCTGACCAAAAACGAATGCTGTTCTCTACACATGAGTGTAAGGGAGATAGAGACCATTGTTACATCCATCTAATATCAATTTGAATAGTTTCCAGTTTTATTTGCAATTGTGCTTGTTTTGTAAAATTAATTAGCATGTAATGTTTCCTTTTATTATGTGTTGACATGTACATTTAAGAGACCATCACTTTCATCATAAGTAATTTAATAAACTTTTAAAACCAGTAAGTTAGAACGTTAGTAAGGCGCCTTGAAGCACATTAAAAATTCACAAAGTAAAGGTGATTAACTGAAGGTTATCAACTGAGTTGTTGCTGAGGTGATTAGCTTGCTGTTACCTGAGCGTTGAGCCGGGAGCAAGTCTCTGTGAGGTCTCGGACGTCGCCTCCCTCTGTCCTCGGCTGCAGGCTTACCACCTGAACACAACAAAAACAATGAAGAGCATTGCAAAACTGACAAACTGTTATAGTTTGTAAGGATTACAAGTGGATAACCTTAAGCCAATGAAGACAACGCTTGACAGCTATCATATTTCAGTCCATTAAATTTAGCGGTTTTAGGTCATGGGCTCCAAAAACCCTAACATCAGTTTAAGGTATATCACCTACTTTTTCCTTACACACAACTGGCTTCCAAAAGTATATTGACCTTTTAAAGTACAACAGTGTTATTTTTTTTGACTGACATTCAACATCATGACTGGAATTTGTATTCTTTGTTTTGTATGTTCTACTGAGAACTATATTTTGATTGATAAGTAAACTGCTCATTGAGTTCATCGCTGTATTAAAAATGGTACACCTCAACTGTGCGAAAGGTCCAAATAATTACTTGAAGCAACTATGTCACCCTTTTGTCTCCTTTGGACTTCACTACTTTGAAATAAGACAGCTGTAATCCTTTCTAACCTAAAAAATTCCCAACCCTTTGCAGTTGTTCTTAAAACAAACCTTTATCAAAGAATTAAAAAACTTTTTTAGAATAGCCCTAATTTGAATAGTTAGAATTGGTAATTATTGAGTACCTTTTTCCAAAGCGCGTTGATGGCCTGCATTTGCAGCAGCTGCATTTTATGCTCGTTGTCTAAAGCCTCTCTGGTAGCCTGCATGTCTTCGGACAGTTTCCTAAAAAAAATTTTGTAATTAAAATGCTTGAAAATAATATAATTTTGCAATATTTCATATGATACAAAAAATATCATATTAAATACATTTTTAATTTAATAAAGTAAATTTTGTGAAAAGGCCTCGTTTTTAAATGACTTGGGAGGAAACACAAAACATTACACAAAATTCACCCCCCCCCCCACACACATACACACAAAAAGCTAAAGAAAAAGTGGTGAGGAAAAATGAAAAATTAATTATAATTTTGCAACAAAGGGTTCATGCTCAATACTTAACAAAAATTTTGTTATCTACTGAAATATAAATTAGCATAGTTTTAAGCGACAGACTAAATAACAAAAGTGATGTGTTGATACCACTTTTTCAAAGTCGGTACCGGTACCTGACCAATATAGATTCTCGGTCCTCAGTACAATCATAACCAAAATAAATAAACTCATAAATTACAAATAAAATTAAAACATTTTGTGCTTTATATTTAAAAAAATAACAATTTTCTAAAATCTAAGAAAAATAATAGTTAAATTAAAGAAATAATAATTTATATGTAACTAATTCAAAAACAGCCTTGACACCTATATGTATAATAATAATAAAGCTTTATTATCAAGAACACATTATTACATTTGTGCATAGACATAGTCAAGTCATACAAATTGCATCATATAACAATAAGATAAAAGAAAGATTGTTGTAACACCTTGAGTTTACTGAAAATGCTATGTATTGACCTTGTCGATTGCACTTGTAAAGAGCTTAAAGACAATAAAAAACTTGAATCTTGAAATCTTGAATCTTGATCAAATATTACAGTATTAAAGGCCCATAAGAACTATTTGAAATTTATGTCTAGGTTATAAAAGAACTTTGTTGATGAGGAGTGCTTTAAGTCTGTTGTTGAAAGCTTTTCCATTTAATCTTTTTTAGGTTATCTGGCAACATATTGAAATACATAGCTCCTTTTATGTACGGACTGTTTGAAGTGAAATAATTTAGTTTATAATTGTTTCCATGTATGGAGTACCTTATGTATGGAGTACTCACTTTGGTGAGTATTGTAATTGTAAATTTGATAATTTTTTTATTGAAAATTTATTATTATTTTTAATTAATAATATTGTTTAGTATATGTACAATCCAGAAATAGTAAGCAAGTAATATTTTATAAATTTTTTACAAGATGTTTTGAAAGCAACTTTTGCGATTAATCTCACAGCTCTTTTCTGTAAAGTAAAAACCCTCTTGGTGTATGTGTAAAATGTGCTACCCCACAGCAGTAATCCATATGAAATATAAGAATAGATTACACTAAAATAACAGTTTTTAGCCCATCAGCATCTAAGCTAAAAGCCAATCTTTTCATTAAATACAAAGAAGAAGAAATCTTATGACAAAAATGTTCTTCATGATTTGACCAAGATAAATTATTATCAATATACTAACCTAAAAATTTATTTTTGTTATTTGAGTACCGGTATATAAGATCATTCTCAATGTTAATCCCAATACAGTCCATTTCATTACGCGGCCTAAACAAAAGCAATTCAGTCAGCATTCATTGAAAAATGGTTTTCCTTAAAGTAGCCTAATGCCTCAGAGATAAAATTTTGCACCCTAACTTCAAGGTTATTCACACCTTTTGCCCAGCAGAGAGCTGAAGTGTCATCAGCATACATTGAGATAAAGTTTTCTGGCCCGATAGGGAAATCATTAACAAAAATAATGACGAGATAGGGACCCACAACTGATCCTTGTGGGACCCCACAAAACATTTGTTCTGGTGGAGACTGAATTCTTTGTAAGAAATTATGATTTTCATTAAATATTTAGGTGCTCTGATACCTAAATTCCAAGAAGGATTTTAATATTTTCAAAAGTTTTCCTTTTACCCCATAGCGTACTAATTTGAAGAAGGAGGTTGTGCTTGATTCTATCAAAGGCTCAGGAGAGGTTCAAGTGCACCCCGTTTGTTTCTTGCACTAGAGCCATCATTGATCCTATTCAATGTTGTGTGCATGAACTCCACAGCAGATTATATTCTAATTTCAGATTACGTAAACATGGCCTGCAGTGTCAAACAAATTCACGCTGTACGCGTGTCGAGTGTGCTATCGGCCATCTTCAACAGCGTCAGAGTTAATTAAAAACATTTACTCTCGGTTTGTGTAAACCGACAACTATGAAAAATGGCCTAATGTTTTATTTAACTCTGACACTGCTGAAGATAGACAGTAGTAGGCCTGAAACACATAATGCATGAAGATTGATTGTTTGACACTTCAGGCCATGTTTACATAGGTAAATAAATCTCAAATTGGATTAAATTTTACTATTTCATATTGTTTGACACTTCAGGCCATGTTTACATAGGTAAATAAATCTCAAATTGGATTAAATTTTACTATTTCATATGGAACACATTATTCAACCTTCTACTACACGCACCGCGGAATCGCAGTCTGCACTTAAACATAATTTCATTTTTACAGTGGGCCACATTGCGCAGGAGGGCTATCGGCCATCTACCTTCTCCTCCCCTCACCCTTTAGCCAAGACCAGTTGGTCGTCACCCTCAGTGCAATTGATCTGGCCCGGTGGACAGTTGCAGACTGACAGTCCGTGTGCGTGTGTTAGTGAGACTTGAATTTTGAAGAGCTCGTTTGAGCGAGTACATTACTTTTTATCGTTTTTGAATAACAAACTGCTTTTACATATGTTTTTTTAAATTAAATTTTGTAAAATTAATTGTTTTTATTAAGGCTTACATCAGGCAAAGTACAATTTGTCAAAGCAGCTGGGGTAGAATCTGAGTAGCGATTTGTATTGTATTCAACATAATATTATGTGTTTCTTATATTTTACTCGTATTTATAACAACTTGCAACAAAAATATAAAGTTTCTAATTTTATAAAATTTATAATTTTTGAGAATTCTAACTAAAATGAGCAAAGAAACTATCTTGACTATCTTTATAGATATTTTATTCTACCCTAACAAGCCACTTTTTAATTGTAACTTGCAAATATGTTACTAACTAACTTAAAATACATAATTTTGTATAATATTTTACTGTCTTACTATTTATTTCTAACCTAAAAATAAATATAAAGTGCAGAAAAGCAATTAAATACACATGATATACTAAGTTATAGCGGATGGGGACTTGAAGTTTGTGGAAGTAAACGAGATTAAAAATTAATAAACATTTTTAAAATTGTGGAAAGGATGGTGACCTGAAATCCCTCTTTGAATGTAGGGCCAACATTGAGTTGAATACTCACTTGATGTACTGGTTGGTGCGCAGGGTCTGTATCTGCTGGTAGGCGCTGAGCACCCGGCGATCCGTGGTGCGAGTACGGTAGCCGCGCCAAACCTTCTGTATGCAGACGGCCGCCTTCTCCATTTCTGTGGGTCAAACCACCATTATGGTGGGGTGAGAACATCTCAAAAGGCTAAACTAAAATTCTGTTCAAAATCAAAAAATCAAAAATTCCTTTATTACCATGAATTTGTACAAACAAGCATTGGATGCGTCATACAATTGAAATTGGAATAGCATAATACAATTAAATAAATGAATTAAGGTAAACTAAAAATAAAATTAACTAACACAAGTTATCTTACTTAGTTAACTGTACATAAAATGAAAACTTAACAGACTGACTTGAGAACTTGTCTAAGATGGTGCAAATTTATCACAAAACTCCTGCAGAGAGTAAAAAGCATTCGCAGTGAGGTAGGCCTTAAGTTTTACTTTAAAATTTTTGAGTTCATGTATTTCTTTAATTTCATTTGGCAAAAACTTGAATAAGTGCCTTCCTGCTGGAAGAGGTAATTTTCCATGCATTTCTAATCTATGAAAGTCTATTGTTTGTAGTCGGTGCCTAGTGTAATAAGAATGTTGGGGTGTTTGGTGTAAGGACAAATTTTGTTTTTTGTAATATTCAAGCGTTAGATAAATGTAAATACATGGGAATGTTAAAATTTTAAGTTGTTGGAAAGCCGATTTACATGAATCCTTCTACTTCAATTTAGCTATTACTCGAATAATTTTTTTTTTGAATTTTGAAGATTCTCTGTTGGTTTTTTAAAGATGAATTCCCCCATAACTGAACACCGTATGTCATATAACTATAACAGTACGCATAATATACAGAAAGAAGTACATTTTGGTCACATAACTGTGACAGTCGCCATAAAAGAAATTTTGAAGAATTTAATTTTGAAATTACAAATTCAGTATGTGTATTCCATCTTAAGTTGAAGTCTATGTTAAGGCCTAAAAATTTTAATTCTGCTACTTCATCAACCTCACCATCATCAACCATTAACTTTAACTGAATTAAATTTCTAGACTGCAATGTGTGAAAAATTAAAACTTTGGTTTTAGAAACATTTAGGGAGAGGTTAATTTTTGCCAAATATTGAACCAGAGTATTTATTTCAAAATATATATGCTGTTCATAGTTAGAAAGATCCATGTCATCGGGCCTAACAAATGATAAGGTGATATCATCTGCGTACATAGTTGAGGTTGAGAGTTTTAAAACTTTAGAAACATCATTAATATATAGAAGAAAAAGAACTGGACCTAAAATGGAGCCTTGAGGGACTCCATAGTTCAATGTCAAAGTAGATGAAGTAATTGGGTGTGAAATACTTTTAATGGTTGAATCTATCTCCACATATTGAACCCGCTCTAACAAATATGACTCAAACCATCGGAAAGTAGGGCCTCTAATACCATAATCATGTAGTTTATCCAGAAGAATGTTGATATCTACACTGTCAAAAGCTTTACTCAAATCAAAACATACAGGTACCGGATGTTTTTTTTCCTCCAAGCCAGTAACAACCCTAGAAATTACATCATTAATTGCATCTATTGTTGATTTGCCTTTTTGAAATCCGAATTTTTTGGGGTCAATAATTTTGAATTTTAAAAGAAATGATAATAGCTGGTCTAAGACTATTTTTTCAAATACTTTTGAAAAGGACGATAGAAGAGCAACGGGTTGATAGTTTCCTACTTCCCGGGGATTATCTTTTTTAAACAGAGGTTTAACTTTTGCGATTTTTAGTTTATTGGGGAAACACCCTTCACTTAAAGAACAGTTAATCAAATGAGTGAGAGGTGCTGATAGATGTGCACCACATTGCTTTAAAATAAAATCAGAAACATCGTCAAAACCAGTTGAGTGTTTATTTTTAAGATTAGATATTTCAGCAAGAACCTCCTTTTCTGTCACCTCTCTAAAAAACATTGAATTTGACAACACTTTATTTTCAAATAGTTTTGCACCAGATTTACCACACATTTCTTGATTTTTAAATGAAGAACTAAAGCCCACCTCACTATAATACTGGTTAAATATATTGGCAATATTAAAAGGATTTCTTTCTATGCTGTCTTCAAAATTTATTTTTGTAATTAATTGTTTCTGATTTTTGTTATTTTGCTCTTTTTTGACAATTTCCCAGGCAGTTTTGTTTTTATTGTCAGAGTTGAGAATTAAACTATTGAAATAAGAGGATTTGGCAGCTTTGAGGACTCTCCTATAAATTTGCTTGTATTTCCTATAAACATTTTTAAATTTCTCATCTGTTGAGGTCTTATACAAACAACTAAGAGATCTCAGGTTATTCTTAGAGATGAGAATGCCTTTAGTCACCCATTTATTACTCAGGTTATTTTTATTCGACCTTTGTTCCTTAACTTTCCTTTTTGGGCAAGCTAAGTTATAGTAATAGGAAAAAATATTTAAAAATGACTGAAACTTACAATTTAAAGAATTTTTAACATATACATCTGACCAGCTTTCTTTACTTAAATACCCTTGTAACAATTTAATATTACTGTCCTTATTCAATCTTTTCCAAATATATTTTGGCCTTGAATTTTCTTAAAAAAAAAAAATACCTTCTGAAATAACAATCTGTACACAGTAATGGTCTGAAATATTAAGATCGAGTACAAGTGATCTAAATGACTCACTGTTAAAATTATTCAGTATATTGTCGATCCCCGTACTTGTTATCGGCGTAACTCTTGTAGGTGCAAGTGCAAATGTTTAGTCCCTGGCTACTAGCGAAATTCTTTATTTTTTATTTTTTTATTTGAAGTCATCTACTAAAATGTCAATGTTCCAATCACCAATAATTACAATTTTGCTATTTCTAAAACGATCGTGCATTAATAATTCATCAAATTTTTCAAAAAACAGGTCCAAATTACCCCGAGGAGGTCTGTAAAGCCCAGCTATGAAGAATTTAGCATTGCCATTGTTTATCTTAACTAAACTTATTTCTATATGGCCCTCAAGGTTACAAGTGTGTACATTTATCTTACTTCCCGTAATATTTTCTTTTAAAAATATACCTACCCCGCCCCATGATTTGAATTCCCGACTACTTTCAGATACCAACCTATAACCATCTAAGTTGATTTGAGTAATTTCATTACACTTTAACCCGTGCTCCGATACAATAAATACATCTGGTCTTTCTTCTTCAAGAACAATTATTGAAATGTGATCTATCTTATTGGAAATCGTTTGAACATTTTGATGGATTATATTTAATTTTCTTTTTGAGTTCTTACTTCTAAAAAAACAGAATTTTGAGAGGAATTTTTTGGTTGGGCGCTTACATTCTTACAACTACTTAGACTATTAAAGTCTATTAAAGACTACTAGAGATCGCCCATTGGTCGAAATTCGACCAAAAATTAAGTTGATCTTGAGGAGTATAATTTTAAAATGTTTTATAAATGAAACATCTGATCTTCCTTAGCTGCTAGCATTTGTTATTATAACGACTGTCTTATGATTCAATCAATTATCCTTCTCCCATAAGATTAACATTGAAACTTTGAAAGCTTGTAGGGCGTAGCCTCATGGGCCGATGTGAATTTAAACGTGATTCTGCTCATCTACAGCACAATACCTTTCTAACGGTATGCGCGGATTTCTCTTACGATGCACACAAGCTGAGAAAAAAGGAGGAAATGAAACATGCTTGCGTATTAATATATAGATTAGACTGTTTTAAAGTTAATCAATCTAGGTCTAATTTAAATTTGTTTTTGCTTGAAAATTATTTGACTGACAACAGGACGAGGAATTTTATAATTTATAAATTGAAATTTGGTTTAAGGAAAAAGTGATAAATAGTCCAACTACTTAAGGATACTACTTAAGTACCAGGTTAACTGGGACTTGCTCATTGGTTTTAATTCAGTTTCGATATAGTATCATGATAATGAAGCTATTAAATTTCCCCCAACAACCAACTATACCTCTTCACAGTTAACAGCTGTTTAAAAAAATTTTCTTAAAATTAATATTCCTTTATTTTTGTATGCCTTTCTCTTGTTATTTTGTAACCAAATAGCAACCCATATGACGAATATTAAAAATTACGATTTTTTAGACATAAATTTAGACCAAATTCAATTTTTCCTGTTGTTGAGGAGGGTTATGGACTTATTTTTGAGAAAAAACACTCTTAAATGCAAAGTTTAACAAAATCTACCTGCTATATTTAGAGATTGTGGAACACACATCCCTTCAGACAGTGCTCATATTATAGTATAGGATTTTTGTTTAGGATTCAAACTATTTATAGGTAAAAAAAAGGTAACTTAAACTCCTCTCATGAGTTCAATTGGGTTGATATATCTCCCAAGCTCATTTTCAGCTCTGCCTTCAGCTTTTTTCACTCCCACAAGAATACTAGAATTTGTGGGCCCAGTCAGATTTTTATAAATTTTTTAAATGTGGGGAGACAGAAATGAAACAATCTATTTTCACCGGCGCAAAGATTGCATCAACGTCTGTGTTGCACAGTTGACTTTAAAAGGGTCAAAATTGGAGTCTTGGCATTTTTTCACCTCAACTTTTAAAATTAATCAAGTTTAACTGTTTTTAAAAAATAATCTAAAAGAGCTTGAAAAAACAAACAATTAAGTATTTTGAATTTTTAACTCTAGTGTAACTGGTTTTGGAGAAAATCCAAAAATGTGTTTCCCATGTTATTCTTATGAGAAATCAACAAAACCTTGTATCTTGCTTATTTATTGACATAACTTGATCAAATTAGGTGTGTACATGTACATTACCTAGATAGGGTTTAACTTATACTAGCTTACAAAACCCATATGGCGGCAAACCTAAATACTCACCCCCATAGGGTTTATGGGAAAATAAAAAAGTGCCAGATCTTCGTACAATTTTGTGTTTAGCCTCATCATTTATTGATTAACCTACATTTTCTAACAGCACCCCATGGCAGCAAACCTACATACTCGATCCTATGATGTTTTGATGGGGAAAGTAAAAACATCAGAAATTCCATTGAAGTTCGCTTAGTACGCAGGTCTGCTGCGACGGGGGTATTTATTAATACATGTCTCAGGAAACAGTCCAGGAAAACAGCCTTTTCACATTTATGTTTCTAATTTTCTTAGAAATTGGCATCTTGAAAGTGCAATGGAAGGTGTTTCCATTAAGCTTTTTAAAAACAAATCCAAGGTTTTTTTTAATGATACAGAGTGAAGTCTCACTTCTTGTATATTATATATTGCATTGTCCTTCAGTCAGCGTAGTAATTTATTCTAAAGTTGGAACTTCCCTCCTTCCAAAGCACTGCAATATATGGTGTTTAATAGCACTCAATTCAAAATTAACTAAACCTCTCACTGCTTGTTTCCTTGTGGTCCCTTTCGGATTTTCCTTGGTATTCCAATTACACCTTGCCTTTTCTTTGTTGGTGCAGTGTACTCTCTGTATTTCTTCGTTTATTCTTGTGTATTTTCTTTGTTTTCGTCCTCCGTTACAACCCCTTTGCAAACCAATCAATGAAAATCACACCTATACCAGCTGCCATGATAATTTGACAATAATGCACACTCATAATAAGAAAGGGAAATATTAAGAATGTTTAGAAGTGTTGAGATCTATATATCAACAAAAACCGATCCCCAGAACCTACTGAAAGAACAGACATCTTTTAAATCTATTATGGTTAGCGATATGATATAACCACATTTAAAGTGGAAAATACCGATCGGCTAGATGTCAACCACGTTCATAGCAAAGAAATGCAGCCGCAACCACTACTAAATCGCGTCTATAAAGACTGAAAATTCTGTCTGATTTTGTTGATTGTAACGTGAAATAAACAGCGATTAGGGAGTCATGTAATGCACATTTAAAAATTGTGGGCACCAACAGAGGTGTCGAGTCATCCAGTATCGAGTCATTGGGAGTCGAGTTTGCAGTGTTTTACTGTAATAAATTAAGGCAAATGTCAATAAAAATACACACTTGGAGAAGTAAAAAAATCGATCATAAAAAACAAGTAAGCTCACCGTGGTCCACCTTGCGGTCCCTCTTCTCCTGGGCCCGGCAGCGGATGGTCTGCAGCTTGTTGCCGAGGGAGAGGGGGGCGGGAGGGATGGCCACCGAAGGGCTCACCAGACTCTCAGGGACAGGGACCAGCTGGGAGGCGGCAGGGAGGGGCGCGGGGAGGGGCAGCGACGGCGGCAGCGATGGTGGACAGTGCATCGACTGGCCTGCAACCACACAACTCAACATTTTATGGAAACAAAATTAAATAACTTTGACTGTTTCAGTAAAATCTTAGGTGCCAAAGATGCCAGTTTTCTCAATCCCTGTGGGGTATTTGATTATAGTAGAAAGCTGCCTCTTTCTACGCTGTTCACTGGAATGTATACTTTTCTGTTTAGTGAGTGCACAGATATTATAACTAAACAAAGACCAATTTTCACACCCCACTGGAATATTGTGAGGGATTGCTGGAATTAGAACATTAAAAAACCAGCTTTCAAAGATTTCGGAGTTCATCTCCTTGTGATAATCATGAATAATATAAACACCTACAGAGGACATATGGATAAACCTATGGAGGAAATATTTTTATGACACTGGGGTCAGTTAGTAAAAAAAAGAGGCATAAATTTTCATACATTTAATTTATTGACATCACAGTGAACTAAATTAATAGATATTTAGTTTATTCCGTTCAGTTCAACATAGTTTTTATATTTAAATCAGATAAATAAAAATTATTGATTAGTTATTTTAAAAGTGAAATTTTCTCAAATATTAACTGGAAAAAATTATGTGACAATAGAGTCCCAGTTTCCTGAGCAATTTGACACTGAACACTGTTTGATTTAGTGATAATTTCGGAATATTCCGGGTTAATGCGCTTCATCATCTCAATCACTCCCGTCATTAACGCTTTCAGGACAAGATATCAGCACTCAATGATCTGACAGTGGAAAAACAGCCCCTAGTTATGAAATAACATTAAACGATGGCAAATTGAACATTGAAATGCTTGCCAAGGACAATAAAACCATGAAAAAGTGCCCACAATAATAATGAAATGGAGTATAACAAAATGTTTATAAATTGAAGGCCATATTGAAAACTGGGATTTCCTTTTTTCCGGTGTAAAGTAAAAATATTTATGGTCTTTATATTATGTGTTTGGAGTAAAGGTACTCTACTATACGTAATTTACTTAGTAACTTGCAAAACTAAATGAATGTGGCTAGCCCGCCTAGGTTTTAGAATATCTTTAAATTTATAGGTGTGCGGATATCCGAAAAGTCGGTTTCGGATTGGATCGGATAACAGAATCCGATTTGAAAATCTTATTGATATCCATAAATTCAAGTCGGAAATCAGATAAATTGTATATCAAGTGTTAACACTTTGAACCCTGAGCCCGAGTATAGCTCGGGGCATAGCGTATGTCACCGCGAACGAAGCCCGAGTATAGGTCGGGCCTCGAAATAAAATTCCATAGCAACCCGTATTCGGCTTATATGCGCTATTCGTTGCTACGGAACGCTTCCTTGATCATCTGGCATTGATTATAGTATCCTCAAGTCTCACAAAAAGCCATCTGTTTTGTAGCAGAAAAATAAATTCAAATGCCTGCAGCCGATGTTTTGCATCGCCAGCTGACGACGCAGTATTGTTGTCTGCAGTAATGGCTGACTTTGTTTACGTTCATTTTCGTGACAAATAAAGTGTAGTTTTACTGTTATTGTAAGTGTTTAGACTGTGAATTAGCTTTTAGATTCACAGTAAATATTAAACTATGTTCTAAATATAAGTGTACGCACCGTCGCAATTTTTATTTTCTTCAATTTTTTTTGGTAAATTTTATGTGGAACCCAAAAAAATTTTTTTTTGTAATTTTATTAAAAGTTATATTATTAGAAAGGTTATATTTTTCTCTTTATTTTGATATATAATTTATATGGGTAAAAAATATGTATAGCAAGCTACGAATTTTAATTTTAACCCCAAAATTGGCCAGTAACGCACTTAAAACGGCAAATCAGCACCCAGGGTTCAAAGTGTTAAAGACAAGATCAATACACAAATATTGTGTTTTGCACAATGGCAATTCTGCATAAAATGGTGACGACGCAACGTCTGTCGAAAATGACGAATGGAGAAAATTAAGTCAGATCATAAACTACACGGGAAATAGTCATTACAACAAGCCACCTAGGTTAAGTGTTTACTAGGGGTGTGCGAGTACTCGAGTGGTCGAATACTAGCACTATTCGGCTCGGCTCGAGGTTATGCCAAACTATTCGAGTGGTCGAGCTGAAAATAATTACAGAAGCAACAATTCCACAAAAGAAAAAGAGTTAAGAAGAAAACTCTGTACTAACAATTATTTGATTTATTAATTAATGGAAAAACGCAGAGAAACACGGCAATTATAATTGAGCTGTGTGATCGCAAACAGGGTTAGGGAGGCAAGACGATGGCAGGTGCGGGGCGGGGTTTGTTTACGACGCAATAGGACCACGCTAATGACCTTGACTGGTGGAGTCAACACACGCACACACGCACGCACTCTTACATGCACCCACACACACACACACACTCTCACACACCCTCGCCCAAAGAAAGGTCCTATTAGTTTCCACTTCATTGTGTAATTATCGTTTTGATTCGTGTGCTGTTCAGTGACCCTTAGTAATTTTGGGTTATATTCTGCAAAACAACACATTTCAAAATGCATTTGATTTGCATTCCAAGAAATGTTTTGATAAGTTACATTAACATTTTATTTGACAAATTTATTAGATTAATTTGGTAACTAAACATTTAAAACAATTTATTGTTCTTAAATTTTTACCACTTAGACAAAAAGATGAACAATAACTTGTTTTTGTTTGCGTGCTCTTATCTTGAATAAATTATCCCAAGCGACCCTCCCTCCCCCTCACCCAGCGCTGGACCCTCTCCCCCCTTCACCTTACCCACCCATCCCAGCTGACAGATGCCAAACAATAGAACACCTGACCTTGGTTTTTTGTCCACATTGGACCCTTTTATTATTCCTTGTTCACTCAATTAGAAGATTTTTTAACCGTGGTTTTGGGTTATCCGGGATCCTTCAACCAGTCATTACCCCGGTTAATCGGGAGTTGACTGCGTTTTACTTTTTTCATTTAATGGCCAATAAATGGCCTTTTGGGAAGATAAAAGATAGTATTTTTACAAAAAAATTATCTTTTTTTTTTTTTTTTTTTTTTTTTTTTTTTTTTTTTTGCTGTCTGGGCTTGGCTCGGCTCGGCTCGAAACTCGAATATTTCATTACCAGCTCGGCTCGGCTCGGCTCGACCAGAAAATTCACTATTCGCACACCCCTAGTGTTTACCATTCAACTGAGCAATTGACAAAGCGTCAATTATGAAACCTCATGCTTGGAGCATTAGCAGTAAAGAAAGATACAAATGTTTCAAGGCTTGTCCTATCATGGCGATTTTAGACGCTCTAATTTTGATTCTACCCTCTTGGATCACTAGTGTAGTGGTGTTTGTTTCCTTAACAACTGACTTGGAGCGTTAGTAATTAGGGATTATCATTCTTAGTTTTGTGTCTTAATATAACATTTAATCCTATGAAGATTACGATCATGTTTGAAACAAACTTGTGAAGGCAATGGATGAGTCGCGATTGCAACATACCGTTCTGTTGTTGTCTGTGTTTGCTCTGATTTTGATGTTAGGTTATGTCTTTATACCTCTGATCGAATTTTAAACTAATTTGAACATTTTTATTGTCTCTTAATTATTGATGTCTAAATGGGCAGGAACTGAAAAAAGACTGTGCAGAATGCAAGCTGAAGCTAGATTATGTTTTATACTATCATTCTGGTTGCAAATAAAATTATTGTTAAAAGTCCTACTTTTTCATTAGGTACACTGGGACGTTTGCCTGGTGAGTTGTTTTAGCCTATTGCAACTCTCTTAAGTCATAGCCTAAGTTAGTTCAAAATAATGTTGACATGTTCATTTAGGCTTAGGCCCAATTAGGCTAATATTTATATTGTCTTCCTCCAGAAATTAAATCAATTGGCAATGAAAAAAGATTAAAAAACTCATTAAAATCTTTTTTAATTGAAAATGCATTTTATAGCCTTCAAGAATTAACTGGTGATTAAGATTTTTTTCTTTGTAGACGGTGGGATTTGATCAGGCTATCTCTTTTGTGATCTGACAGAGTTATTGATTTATTTCTTGACTTTCTTTCTGGTTGTATATTATTTATTTTACTCTGGTTGTATAGTATTTATTTTATTGTTATTTTTAGCTCAAGTTTTCCAATTGACAGAAGTTTGACAGAAGTTTTGTATGATTTAGCAGTTTTTTATTTAGTATTTTCTTTTACATAAAAGTGTATAGTTATACTTTTTTATGAAATTAATATTATTGGACGCTTGTCATGCAATAATTGTATTGTATTCTGGCAATAAAGAGAATTGAATTGAATTGAATTGAAATGTTGATCATGACAAATTATAAATTTACTTTGTTTAAAGTTTTAAAATAGCTTAGTTGAATTTTTGTTAAATTAGTTGATTTTTATATTCCTAATCAAGGCCTAGGCCTAACTTAAAAATATGGCCTTAATTTGCCTGCCTGCTTGTATTTCTGTTGACTGCTAAAAAATACGAATCCGAACTTTGACTATCCCAACCGAATCCGATAAAAAAATTTCACTATCCACACACCTCTATTTTAATTTTAAGATAAGATAGCATTGATGGTTGGCACTTACTGAGCAGAACGTCAGTGTCGGTGTGGTCAGGCCGTGGCTGGGAGGTGCAGGAGTCCAACAGACTCGGGTCCAGGCTGCGAGTCATCAGTTCACTCATGTTGGGCTTGCCTCTGCCACCTGTACATGCCCGCATGATACAGACAAACATAGACAGGAAACTAAAAAGTGAATCATGATGAAACAATCAGATGATGTAAAAATTTTGATTACAACACTAATCTCCTCAAATGTCGGGGTGTCACTGATCTAGAACCCATTTTACAATGGGACTCCTGTATCATATTGGACTTACTATCCAAAAGGTTTTTATTTGGTTTAATACCTCTTTACGATGTTACTTGTTTATATCATTATTGGCGCTTATTGCAAAAATAATAAAGAAGTCAAAGGTAAAGAATTTTCCAATTCACATTCTGAAGAAGCCTTGAATCCCTTTGTCATTTTGGGTTGGTCAGATGACACAGAGTTTAGCTTGTTATGTGATTTATTTGACCAAACAGTTGGAATTCTTTTGACATTCACTTCTTGATCAAATAAGATTGACAAGCACATTCCCGCCGTGGTCAGTCGTACCTTTGCCGGTCGGCCTCTCCAGCCGCAGCTGCTGCTGATGGTGCTGAGCTTTGCTGAGGATGAGTCGTAGCTTCCGCTCTTGTTCTGTCTCCAGCTGATGACGCGTCAGCGGGCATGTCTCCATCAGGTACTGCACCAGGGCGTCGTGCTCACCCACATGGAACTGCCGCCCCCGCCCCTGGCTATACAGCCACTCCGCCTTCAGGCTGCCAACACACAGACACACACATCACACCCACGCTCAACATGGCGGCTGTTCGAAAAGCGAAACGAGTTTTTAAGTTTAAGTGACTTCCTCTTTGGGACATTACTAAAAGGTAGTCAATGAGAAACATTGGCAAATGTGTTAGAAGCTTTTGCATTTTCAAGCTTTACTAATACAATTTCAATGCAAAGAAATTGATATTATACTGCTATTGCTATTATTAAAGCAAGAGCTTGAATTTCAAGTAAATATCAACCTATGCTTGCAAAAAAAGATTTATTTTCTGACTTATGTGATGTGATGATTGTGAAGTGACCCACATAAGAGATGGATTATCAGTAAAAACATTACAAACGGTTTTTACCTTCCAATTGAATTTGGAGTTTTAATCTTCTATCTAAAGTAATGGTCAAAATACTAAGCTTTCTACAATTGTTCAGAACATGTGTAATTAAATTACTTTGATTTTGTCTCCGACTAGCATTACACACTCACCTCTCAATATCATCCACTGCATAGCCATCAATGACCTTGAGCCCCATACACCAGTTGATGAGGAACGGCCGGTAGTCGAATCCACTGATCAGGGTTAAGGAAGACATTATCTTACAAATTTAAATTTCTATTATTAAGATTTCATGTAAAGGGGACTAGTATGTCAAAATACTTTTAAAGGAAAAGAAAGAACAAAAATACACCATAATACAATAGACTCTCATTCACCCGAAATCAGACTGGGGTGGTGCCAGAGAAGTGGAAGAAGTCAATTTGTTGTATTGGAGCCAGAGTCACTCCCACCGTTTACTCTACTAGACCACGTGATATCGGCATAGATGATGATCAGACTGAGGAAAAATGGCCGCAATGATCAAACCAAGTGATAAATGAATAATAAAATAATAATAAATAGACCCAAATCAGTACTTTTATAATCAGGTTAGGTTTGCCACCTGTGTGTGTAAAAGAATTACTTCTACTCTCCCTAAAAAAATGTATTCTTGGTATTCTGCTGATCTTCAACATCCATAAATTCCAATCAAAATTTGTAGTTAAGTCAACCTCGATTTAATTGTGAAGTAATGGTAGTAACAGCAATCGAATGGCATCCAATGACTTGAATTCCAAGTAGTATTGAAACCACTAAAATAGCAATTAATTACAATTGTCAATGATAGGAATAATGATAGGAATAATACAAGTAATAATGATAGGAACTCATTGCATACTCTTCACCAAGATAACTTTCAGCCTAGTTTTCTTGTTGTTAAAAAATCTTCATTTGTTCTGAGACGATATAATATTGCACATTTGAGTATATCATTTGATATTTTTATAGTTTTTGTTTTTCCATAGACCTCATTGCTCCAGAACATTTTGTGTAAAGTTTGTATGTAATGATTCTCTGTTAAAAGAATAATAAATAAATCAGTTGTATTTTCTTCAGAGGATAACATTTCTCTCTTTCGGTGACTCTTAAACACAATAGGTTAACAGCTCTACAAATCTAAATTTAAAATTATTGAACACCAATATAGTTTTTAGTTTTTTATTAATTAATCTGTCTTAAACAAAAGACTATTAGGAGAATTCAGTGACTAGTAAACACAATACAAAATAATCTTCTTAAAAGGATACACCGGGGAGCCGGTCATGGAGACGCAAGGGTTGCCAGCGATGGAAAACTCTCGGAGGTTGACCAGCCTGACCAGGTGGGAGACGTGGTTGAGATCCGTGAGGTTGTTGGCTGCCAGCGTCAGTGTCACCAAACTGGGGGGCAGATAGACCTCGCAGTGGTGCAAACCTCCTATGTGGTTCTTGTGCAAAAACAGTTGCTGCAACACGACAACACGAAATACAGAAGCCTCTTGACTATCTGAGTCAGTAAAATCTGAAATTTAGATAATCCAAAATAATGAAGGAATTTTCAGTGTTCTGAAGACGTCCCTGCTGCTCTCCTGTGGCTGAAGGCCTTAGAGGATTCTTACTGCACTCCTTTGCAACACAAAAACATGCTGGATATTCTCTTTGTAAGAGCCTGCCCAGAAAACTATCCCTAACTGATGTGTGATTCGGGGCGGCTGGAGTCAAGACGCTATTAATTCATCTTAAGGTAAATATCAGGTACGGAAGCTGAGTTTATTGAAAAGTGAGTTGATGTGGACATCCCATCGAACTTCCACTTTTAAGAATTATAACAACTATAACTTAGCCCAGCTCAAAGCCCACTTGAATGAGACAGCATGAGATACAGTCATTCAAATGGCAGAGGTCAATGACTCCATATCAAATTTTATGATATTGCTTGTGCCCACATTCGACTCTACATGTCCCTACATACCGTCAAATCAGATAGCAATTTAAAATGTGCAGAGTATTGAAAAGTTGTTGGTACATCAGTGTGGAAACTTTATTTGGACTGAACTAACCGTGTCCTACATCATGATAATGAATTTTTAAAGTGTTATCTTGATCTTTTTACTTTATTGTTCACATTTTATAGGGCAAATAAAATTTTTAAAAAGTCGGATGAGACAGCAAAAGAAAAAAAAATTACTTTTAAGGGTTGCCTTTACTGCATAATAGCCTCTGAAACACACAACTATAGTCAACTGATTATCCGAGGACTGGTTGATGGGTCCCGGATAACCCAAAACCACAGTTAAAAAAAAAAACAAATAAATTGAGTAAAACACAATAAAAAATGAACAAACAGTAAACAAGTTTTAATGTTTTTTTCCACATAACTCTTAAATATCAATTCAATAAGTCATAAAATAACCATAGGTTATGTTTAAGTTTGCCATAGATAATAATAACTTGACAATGTTGTAAAACTTGTCTAAACAAATTTATGAGTGTAGTTTACAATTTGATTAACTAACATAAACTGTTAAATTGGCTCAAATATGTTGGAAATAGTCGGCAAGAGTTTCTTCTTTCTTGGCGGCTGACCCCTTAATAACAGTGGAACTCAGTTTGCGCCTCTAAATAGTCTAGCAGACACTCAAAATAGTGATGCGCTATGCCCTGCACAGTCTAATCCGTATACCTACAGTCATGACACTTATATTGAAAATTAGGGGTGGGCGAGTACTCGAGTTTTCGAGTATCTGTCGAGTATTTTTTGATACTCGAAGCTCGAGCGAGTACTTGTGACTACTCGTTAAAGTCGAGTCGAGTAGTTATTAAATTAAAATATAGCATTTCTGAAATGTTTTTCTATTTATTTAAACCCCATGTCTTTAAATTGTAAAATGTTTTTATTGTGAAAGTGATACATTTTAAGACCAAAGAAAGTTAGATGTGAAGACGATGAAAATGCTTCTAACGGTGCTTCTCAGACAGCACTCTACTGCTGACTGAACTCTTTGTCTTGTCCGTCACGCACGCAAGTGACGGGCACGATTAGTGGTAGAGTCAACATTGCTACTGATTAATAAAATGATTCATTTGTAGACCTTCATAACACTGGGGAAAAAAATTAATAGTCAATTATAATTTGACATCTAATTGCATCAAAACAATGATTTAAAACTGATTCAAATAACTTTAGACAAAATAAAGAGCTGTGTTGACATTAGCAGTAAGAATAGTACGGCAGACAGAAGAGTAGGTACAAGAGAACAATCAAGTTTACCAATGGCTAACCTCAAATTGCCAGAGTAATACCATTGACTTTAGATACTAAATCAATAGTATCAATAGTCTATGGTAATACAATTTTATAGTTGTATGTTATTTTTCTAATCCAGCATTCACAAAAATATATGTTTATTAATTGATAATAAACATATTTTTCTCTCAAATTGCTTTGATTATAAGACAGACATTGAATTTATTGTCCTTTGTGATTTTTTAAGTCCTAACAAACAGGCTTCATGGCTGTTCACTAAAGATAGCCTTTACTCAGTTAAGAGACATTCTGCCACTAGCAGACCGCGAGGGAATTAGGTGAATTTCAAAACAGTGAAAATTATATGTACATAGCTTGAGTATTTCGGAGAAGTGAAAATAATTCCTAAACAAAATGAGTGGTGAAGATTTTCTTATCAACAAAGACAAAGGAAGTAGATAGAGTTGAAAATGACAATTTAAATCCACCAATTACATTTAGTGATTCTGATTCAGCTGTAGCATCCAGGTGTCTAGGCTAGGCTTCTGACTCAAAGTAGGCCTAATATGCCAATTACAAAAAACTGTGAATAGGGAAAAACTTTTATTTGGTAACATCTTAAAGTAAGTGAAACATATGAAAGTGAAAAGTTAAGTAAGTAACTGTAACTGGGGATTTTCTTTTTTTCATTTAATGATGGTTAGAGGCTATTTTTCAATATTTTATTCTGTCATTCCTTAATCCCTTTTGTTACTAAACCAAGTTTTTAGCTTAAGTTTTTTTTAATAATCAGCGATTTAAAAACCAATATTTTTTCCTTCACACAGTTTTTAAACAAATTAAACTTAGGACTAAAGTTCATTATCTTTTTTAGCCCTTGTAGGATAGGCTAGTTATTTTAGTATAGTAGGCTAGTATATTTTTATATTTGAGTATAGACTAGTTATTTTAAGGCAATGTTCAATATTTTTATGTTCACGTATTACTCGACTCGACTCGACTCGAAACTCGAGTATTCTACTTACTACTCGACTCGACTCGACTCGTTCCAAAAATGTGATACTCGCCCACCCCTATTGAAAATACATGTATTTGGATGTCGCCAATGAGACCATACTTGTAACATACGGGTGGCTTCGAGTACTAGTGATGGTTCATTGTGTGTTGGCTGCAAAGTTAACTCGGATGCCATTCATAACGGGTGTTAGCCATCATTAGCAAACCAGTGAAACACACTAGTGAACCATCACAACTGCCTGGTAGTTGCAGCGAAAACCTGAAGTGACCCCGTGTGTCATGACTGTCTCACAATTTTCTAAACATGACTATTGCGTACCTGTGCATGACTTATGTATTAGACTGTTGCACCTTTTGCATCATAATGTACAGACCGTTATTTTTAACTCCAATAAAATTTGAAATAACTTTATAACTTAAAATAAAACAAAATGCCACTTTATCAGATGTTTCTCAAAATTCGTTTAGCGTAGAACAACACAATTTACTAAGGGTCACTGAACAGCACTACGAATTAGAGCAATAATCATGCACTAAACTGGAAACAAATCGGCACTTGTTTTGGAGAGGACAGAGTGGTTTTATCGTGTGTTGTGACTTGTTTATATTTTTCACACATTGAGTTGCCGGGCGAGCAGGTGTTTCCCTTAGTCAAGGTTATCCCAACCTGCCACTCCATCGCTCCCAACACTCATACCTCCCCGATCCCATGTATTACAAAGGTACGATTTTGTCACCAAATAATTTACCTATAAATTGCTGTGTTTCTCTGATTGTTTGAATTGAGCAAAAAGTAATATAATATCCTATGATATCAATAAATGAAGGTATGGTTGTTTAAACTGACAAGACAAATAAAATTGAAATTGGCTTTTTATGTGTCAGTTAATCCTCATCTTGGTTTACTAGCCCCCAGATAATTGGGAGTTGACTGTACTTGAACCAGTTTGTACTAAAATATTTAGTATTTTACTGATTCAGCTGTGAGTTACTGATCAAGTTCCTTTTCAGTAATATTATAAAAGATTTAATCCATTAAAACATTTAAATTAAGTAGATAAATGAGTTTTGAACTAACCTTGAGATGTACAAGATGGGAAAGATTAGAAATGTGAGAAATGCTGTTCTCCGACAACGACAAGTATTCTAAATTTGTGTTTGTGTGCAGATGTTCAATAGTCTGAAAAATATAGTCAAGGTATTAACAAAGCTGTCATGGATCAATTCACAGTCAATATTCTTTAAGGCTTAAAGGAACATTCCTAGATCCTTAAATAATTATAATTTAAGCAAATATGGTAAAGAATCCAATGAGGATGGCCCATATAAAAGGCATAGGTTAATACATTTTAAATATTCTCCACAACCAAGCACCTTAATTTTACACCTAAGAACTTGAGCAAGTTCTAAAAATTTCCAACCATGAGAAGCCTATCATGATTGAACACTTTTTCATTTATGTTAATTTTCTGTTCATTCTGTAATATTTTCATAGTGAATGGACAGAACTATGTATTTATTTTTTATACTCCACTGTAGTAAAATACAAATTGTAAAAACATTGTTACTTTTCAAAGTTATTTAAATTCATCAGAAGTTGCAAACATTGCTATTGAATATTGCAAACACTGGATCCCCAGGACATCAATATACTAGCACAATTTGTTCAAAACAACATAGCCTAAGCCCTAACAGTCCTTTTCAGATAAATGAACCTACTTTGATATTGTTCCCTGACAGATTGAGCCACTTAAGGTACTGCAGATCCTTGAGCCCTTCTATGCTGAGCAGATTGTTGTGTGACAGATCCAGGCGGACCAGGTGATGCAGACGATTCACACTGTGCATCCGCAACAGCTGGTTGTGGCTCGCACTCAGCTATGCCAAACAGATACCAAGTTATAACATTAATAGATGTTTTCAGGCTACCAGCTTATTTCATTGAAAATTCAAGATTTTCTACTTTAAGACCGATATAGAAATAGGATTTGGGTCCGTCTAATTCACAGAGGACAGGAGATCAGCAATACTACGATGAAAATCCCATCCTGCAATGATGGACAATGGTCTAGCCTGAGTACACCTTTAGGCTTTAGTCATCTACTTTTAGACATTTCAAGCAAACAGACATATTAAATAAAAAAATATTCCAACTTCAATGCCCAATCATACGAGGTACGTTTGGAAAGTAAGTTCCGTTATTTTCCAACATAGCTCACATGAGTTTCCAGGAATTTGTCATAGCGTGGCACAAGTTTTTGTATATACCCTGTTAGTAGAATTTTGCTGCCTGTATCATTATGTAACATATTTTTCATATTTTCATCACTGTTTAACCGCTGACCGCCAAGGACTTCAGATGCCGAAACAAAATGAAAGTCTCTAGGAGCGAGGTCGGGACTGTACTGTACTGAGGATGGTCAAACACATCCCGGCAGCCAAAAGCATGTCACTGAAAAAAGTTGCAAGCACTTTGAAGGCCTGTATGTAGGCCAAATCCATTTTGTAATTTGCAAGAATTCTGGAGAGCCAATCAGTCTGAACTTACACAGAAGAGCTCAGATGTATGCTAGTGGCTTCTAATTTCAAAAGACGGACTTTTACGTGATTTTAAAACCCTGTATATGTTTAGGATCTATAATTTGAAATCAATTTAGAGTATGGTAACCTTTGCTTATTAATTGAAAGAAAATTTGTTTTGCCTTCAAGATTAAGGCCTACATATAACAGGTAGGCTACACAACATCTCTTTTAACACAGTGGCATAGTTTAGTGATCGCTTCCATATGGAACCCTAATGCCATCCTGGTGGGTGTGAGCCCTCCCAAGCTGCAGTGTGATTTAATTTTAAACCAGGATCTGAGATAGAAATCTGAAACCTTGTACAGTACTGCTAAGTAGGATGTTGTATTAAGTGACCCCGGTTTTCTTTGGACAGTGCTGCTGCTATGGTAGATGTGTGACTGTTTCAATAACTTAGGATGGTGATGAGGCACAAGAAAAATCATGCCGTCGCAAACCTGTTAAGTAAGACCTCTATGGTAAGATGAAATTCTTTATAAATTACAACAGATTTGAAATTATTACAATACTGCACTGATCGTTAATCTTTGACTGTGATACCGGATGGGTGTACAAAGCGAGTGACAATATTTTCTTTAAACTCCTTCTTGAAATCTTCTTTAAAAAAATGTTCATACCGGGCGGCTCATATATGAGGTAGCGAACAAGTTAAAAAGCTTTTTGAAAACGGTAAAAGACTTTAAGAGGTGAAAAGTTGAAAGGTATATTTTTAAAAGCCTATGGCCTATTTTAGGAAAGTAGACAGATAAGAATAATAATTTTATTCAGCCATCAAATAAGTTATTTCATTCAAATACATTAGCACGTCAAAACTAACACTACAAATATAATACACCCCGTCGCAGCAGACCTGCGTACTCAGCGAATTTCCAAATTAGTAATATTAATTTGACCAGATACATCTGTAAACAAAATTTAATCACGTGCTCATAAATAGGGAAATAAATGTCTATTCTCCTGATAAATATAGGAAAGAGTAGGTATGCAGGTATGCTGCCATGGGGAACACTTAAAGTACGTTTTTAGCATGAAAAAAATTTATCTCGATCATATGAAGTCATAAACTTAGTTTCACCTATATCTGTCCATAAATAAACAAGTTTGTCTACTTTCCATATGATTAACATGGGAAAAGAGTATGCAGGTTTGCAGCCATGATAAGCACAAAAACCAAGATTTTTTACCATAAATAAATGAAGCTCAACCAAATGAAGCTAAATACCAAATTACACCCAAAAATATTGGTTAATAAGTGAAATATTAACAAATCCTTGTCCTCCATAAGATTAACATTGGAGCCCCAAAATACAATATACTGTCTTTAGACTTTTTAATATCTCGGTAACCAATGGAGATAGAGCAAAGCTTCAAAATACTGAATTGTGTGGTTTTTTGAGCTAAATCCAATGGTGTAAATAAAAATTAAATATTTTAAAATATTATATGTGAAAAATGCAAAAAACCCATTTTTGGGGTACAAAACCCCCCAAAACTACCCCTTCCGGTAGGTCGATATGTCTGGTTTACGAACTCATCCGAATAAACGTAGGATTACACATCTCTACCAAATTTGGTGTCGATCGGACCATTTTTACGAGAGTTATCGTGTCTAGGGACACATACATACATAACATACATACATATATATATATATATATATATATATATATATATATATATATATTGATTTTCGTTACTTTGAAAATAGGTTTATTGAACTCCACGGGTCTGAAAACATACAAAAAGAGTCATAAGATGTAAGATTTGCACCAGTAGTTTTCAAAATATTGATTAAATTCATTATTTCCGAGTTTTCATTCATAGCGGCTAAATTATTGATTTTCGATAGTTTGGAAATTGCTTTATTGAACTCCTCGGGTCAGAAAACATACAAAAAGAGTCATAGTTTATATTGATGTATGAATTGCTGGATTTGCACCAGTAGTTTTCAAAATATTGATTAAATTCCAATTGTGGAGTAAAAAGTGTCTATGCACCTCTAAACTCATTACTAGCCTATCGTGTTATTTTCCCGTGTAATTAGTCGTGGGTTGGCACTACTGAATATGTGAGGACGAAAGTGTTCATGCACGAATTGCGTATATCCTTGCCATCTATCACAGATCGCTCAAAATTTAATATGGACGGCACTTTTCACTTTTGCAGTGAATTGTGTTTATGTATGCCAATCGTGGAGTAAAAAGTGTCTATGCACCTCTATATATATATATATATATATATATATATATATATATATATATATATATATATATATATATATATATATATATAAATTTTAATGACTATTATTTTTGGTCTCTGGGCACCTCAAAACAAAAAAGTAACGTGGTCCCGGGCTTAGGTCTTACCATGAGACCTACGGTAATAGCTTATTCCCTATGGGAAATTCGCTAAAAATTAATGGCAATAGTTGTACCTAGCAGGAACTAGTCACCTGTGTAATATCCTGCAATCCCAAACAAATAATAATATGCCTACAATAACAATAAAATAATACAATAACAACAATAACAGAAGTTCTAAAAATTGCATTTGTAGGCCTGTATGTTGCGCTACATGATAAAAGTTATAGGTAGGCCTACAAAAACTAGGAACTCACTTCCATTAGGTTAGGAAATCCATCGATGTTATCAAGCCTCTGAAGTTCATTGCTGTCGAGAGACAACGAATTGACTTTGTATGCATCCTCCGTACAATGACCTCTGGTAAGTTTCTTAAGGCCTTGTCCAGACAAATTAAGCGTATGCAATTCATCTGAAGCAAACATTTTTATTTATAAAGATAGGTAAATGTAAAACAAGAAATTTTGTTTAGGCTATGATGATGATACAATGGTTTTATTTGGCCAAACAACAATACAAAATTGTTGTAAGCTAAGTCCGCATAATACAAATAAATACAAAGGCTTGTAACTCAAATAGGTAGGCTACCGTTTATAGCCTACCTATTTGAGTTAGGTTTATAACGACCTTTAAAACAACTAAGGGTACAGTTTCATATAGCGCCTACATTTCTACCGAATGAAAATATCGATCGATACGATCGATATATCGTATCGGATAAAATATCGACACGTCACATCGGATGAAATATTTTAAACATATGTTTTTTGAGAATTTTTTATGTTTATTTACTAAATATTATTGTTTGTTTACCGTATCTAACATTTAAACCAAGATTTTACTAGGTGATTTCATATTCAGTATTGATAGTTTAGTTATTTTGATTAGCCTAATGAGCAGGGTTACCACCCGTCCCGATTCTGTTGGGACAGTCCCGACATCGGACCCTTTTGTCCTGCGTCCCAACTGAGCATTCGTCGGGACGCATTTTGTCCCGATTTATTGCTTTACACAACAAATTTATATTGTTCATAGACATTTTTATTAATTCTTTTAAGTTAATATTCCACAGCTCAATGATTAGATTTGATTCTGGCAACGCCAAAGCGACCTCTTTCATAGTTGTAGTAAATAACTTACCAGCACTAATGGCGCTCATGTGAGCGCGTGGCTGCCATGACGCTGTTGTGCCGACTTAATTAGAGCATAACTACTAATAAACTTATATTTAATTTAGACACGTCTTGTGCTGACTTACAAGAGCAACCAAAAATTGATTAAAGCTACTATATGAGCAAAGAGTAGTTTGTTTTTAAGATGAAAATTCTAAACAATAGGTTATGAACTCAATTCTTCTTGTACTAAACAGTTCTGTGTATTTTATTTTTCTATCTAACTTTGTTAGTATTGAATAAATTTCAATTGTTTTGGGTTAAATTTTTTGTACGATTTCATTATGCCTTTCAATTTGTATCAAACTGTTCCACACATTGGTCGAATCAAGGCAAACAGTAGTAATTAAATGACACTTTTATTTACATTAGTGTTAATAAGTTGATCATTTACATTATTTCAACGAATTGTTGGATCCAAGATTTGGCCATGTTGGTTTTCCTGGGGGGGGGGGGGGGGGTTCCGCCCCGATTTTTCCTTAACCAAAGGTGGCAACCCTGTAATGAGTTTCAGAGAACTTTCTATTTAACCTATTTATAATAGAAATTTTACACTAGATAGTTGGGTCATAGATATGAGCAATGTGATAGATTTTTACAAGATAATGAACTGATACCAGTGGTGTAGTGGTGCACACTGGTTTTCAAGAACCCGGGAAAATCCCAGTGCCCCGTTCAGGGAAAATCCGGGAAAATAGCTAGTATATTTCTAAATACAAATATTAATTAGTCTAAACAGTATAAAGGTATTAATAAATATTTCTATGCCAATAATAAAGTGCAAACTTTTGGAAACACGATTTTACCAATGTATACAGAACCAAATAAGTAGGGACATCCCATGTTAAAAAATTTTAGTTTTGTCCCTGGAAGCGTTCTTTCTACCTCTTAAAAATGTCAAAATGAGCGTATTTGTTTACAAGAAATCAAAACAATAACAAACGTCTGCAAGATTATTCTAGCCATCTGTTTCCATTCAACCAATCAGCATGATCCTTGAATAAAAATTACGTCTTAATGGTGCTATCTGTGTTTTGGGGGTGGCGTTCTCACTTCCCCATAAGGATGTCCCTACTTATTCGGTTCTGTATACATTGATTTTACTCCATCTGTTTCCAAAGACAACCTCACTCTCGCTTGAACTTTGTATTGTGCACAGAGTACGGTATACGGTGGTGGGCATCACTCTCCCGTCCCTCCCCAACCCTTCCACACCTTTCGTGTCAACCACGCGAGCGCGATATCGCTATCCGCTCTCTCTCTCCCTCCCCTCACTAGAGCCTTCAGTCTGTACCTGACAGGCGTTCGTTTGGCGGCAACACCAACACCACCGATCGGCTGATGACACCCCGGTCCGACCCAGCCAAAGCATAAGAAAACTACAGAAGAGGATGCATTTGCCGACTACTTGTAAACATGATTTTGTCAATCTGTCAATGAACTTTCATTGATTAATTACTCTGATTTTCCTCTGTTTTGTGGATTTAATTTATTTTAGTTCTCTGCTTTTACTTACATAGAATATTTCATTTTTAAATTAGGTTATGTATGTGGCTATTTTAGGAGTTAACGTACATAAAAGGAGTTAATAAATTAATTAATAACCTTTTCTAAAACAACCTCCTTTTGTAAAATAATAAAGTTAGTTAAATATAAAAATATACTGCATTTTTATTTAGCTTTTCGCAAAATCATCGAAACTATTAAATAGTTTCTTGAATCCTCTGTAAATTTGGTTAGCTTAAAATACATAGGCCTAGCCTAATACGCCTAGCTATTGCTATCATACGCATTCAGGGTAATTTTATCTTTAACTTTCCGGGAATTTGACAAATATATTAAGCGATCCCACATTGGAAAATTTGCCACTACAACACTGACTGATACCGTACCAAAGAAAATGATGTGTGAGCAGTGTGGTGCACTAGTGAGGGGATGAAAATGGAAATAGATATAGTGTGTTCAGTTTTCATGTTAAAAAAGAAAAATCAACCATCATATAACTTACATTGACTAATAAGTTTTTTGAGGGATTTAGGTTTAGATTTTGATCAACATTTTAACTATTTTACTTTTTAGCAACAATAGGCTATACCAAATTGTGAATTTTGATGTGTTAACATAGTTACCTATATGATTAGATATACATACATAGAAATTTTGACCCGATGCGATATATCAATCACATTGATCGATCCGATGCAATATATCGATCGATATTTACATTCGGTTGAAATGTAGGCGCTATATGAAACTGTACCCACAACGAATTGTAAGATATCATATTAAAAGTCAATTAAGAATACCTACCTACCTTGATACCTTCTTCTTCGTCTATAACCAGCACTGCTGGATACACTGTGTCAATTATTTTTGCATAGACATAAGTTATTCGTTATTAATAGGCCTATAGGCCTATTCGGTATTAATGGCAAAACCCTAAAGTCGCTATTGGAAACATCAAAAAGTTAGTATAGCAATAGTGTTAGATAACAAAGATTCACACTAACTGGTGGTGATATTTAACAACTGGGCGCCTGAAATATAAAATACGAGAAGGCTATTTAAAGTTGATTTCAAGATCAATTAGCCTACAAATCCCAAATTCACCCAGGATTACGCGCATTAAAACTTATTGCCCGAATAAGAATTTTAACAACATTTAAAAATTCATTTAGAATAAGAATAATAAAACAAAGAATAAGTCGAAATATGAAACAAGTCAAAACTTAACTAAACAGTTCAACAAATCCAGTGAATCATTGCATATTTAATAAAAAACGGGCATTGTAAGTTTAATTTTCTCTTTACATG
The DNA here is from genome assembly GCA_030545055.2 of Neoaliturus tenellus. Classification (NCBI taxonomy): domain Eukaryota; kingdom Metazoa; phylum Arthropoda; class Insecta; order Hemiptera; family Cicadellidae; genus Neoaliturus; species Neoaliturus tenellus. The sequence continues at coordinate 217,060,033 of CM061532.1, forward strand.
TGCAAAACATAGGCTAGACCTGGGGGCCTAAGTTAGGTAGTTCCAAGAAGGGGGCCCTTGTAGAACTGGGGTTAGCCTAACTTACCCTACCCTAGGCTAAGTAAGAAAAATAAAAAGTTAGGGCCTAGGATATAATTACACAAGTTTTATTTTAATGACAATTTAATTAGAGTTGTTAAAACCTGTTTAGTAGATAGGGGCCAAATACAAAACATAAGTAAAACTACTTGACTTACCACTATTCAAAAAGTTGTGGTCCATCTTAGTCAATTTCGCATCAAAGTATCACTTTAAAAATACTTATAGAGATAAAAAATACAAATTTATTTAAGTTATAATTGTAAAATACTATCCCATTTTCATTGAGCGATAGAATCCCACAAAAAATTATAACAATAATAAAATTGACTTAGTTGACTTTTCCCCTTTGAGAGGTTAGGTTTAAATTAGAATGTTTTTCTTTTATTTTCTTTAGGCGAAAATAACTTGGCTTAGGATAACTTCCGTGCAGCCGTTCTAACACTTATATTTCTGATTTCTCTCTCAGTAAGGTCTTCTGTGGTTGCCTTTATCCAGGGTGGGTGGTTCCACACAAGAAATCAAGAATATAAAATATAAATATTATATTCTATCAGTCATATATATTCCTGACTTTCTCAAATGCAACTTGTATAAGGTGCTTTTTCTGCATCCAAAGTTTAAACTACCCAGGGGTGCCCACAGGAGGGATTGATGGCACGTTTTGCGCCATTGAGCCAATGTGTAAGCAGCCATGTTCTTGTTTATATCAATGCTAAAATGGTCTACTATCGCCGACACTTATCGGTATTAATTAAAGAGAGCATGACCTATACATTTAGAACATTTATTTCTACTATTAGATAGCTAAAAAAAAAATCTTTTGTAGCACCTAAAAGTGAAAAAGACTCTTAGGTCTGACAAATTTCTGTATACGTCTATTATCAACGACTCAACATAGCCACTAAAATAAATTTGAAACATATCGCCATATAGGCTAGCACCTACAGAATCGTTCTGATTGAACAGCTCTTTTATATAGAACAGTTCTTTTAAACAACTTCCTTGTTATGACATCCGTAGCCATCAGTGTTGCAAAGAAATATAGTATTTTCCCCGTGTTTGCGGATTTTATGGACCTTTCTAGAATAAGCGGGGAAATTTAGTAAGTTTTATGGAATTTTGATGTAGGATGACATGAATTGAGTTCAAAAATTGAAATCGGAGGAAAACTGACGACAATGTTATTTACAGTAGATAAAGATAAACTAAGGAGCCGTCCATAAATTACGTCTTCGCTTTTTGGCCATTTTTGGACCCCCCTCCCTAAAATCATCCTACCTTCATAATTTGTCTGACCCCCCCCCCCCTCTCGGGAAAATGACTTCATTTTTAACAAACCTCCGTTTTAAGTAAAAATAATGCTTTTTAAACGCTACATGATAAACTAAAAAAAATACCAATCAAATCTGAATTTACCTTCAGAAATAAAGCCAAAATGCCTTTCTCAATGGAAAAATAAATTATAAAACAACGCCTTAAAATAGTCTAATGCATTTTATAGATAATTATTTTATAATAGTTGAGTTGTGCTAGAATTTATCATTGTTTTACTGTTAAAATTTGATGTCAAACATCATATTTAAAATGACGTCATATCATGACGTCAATTTTTCCAAAAATACTTTTAATAAGTCTATAATTATACCCAACAAGCATGACCAAATATCACATTATAGTAAATTTTTTTTTCCTTTGTCCTAAATTAGAAAACTTGTAAAAAATAAGCAAAAAATACCCCATTAATTTAATGTTATATAATTTAGTTTTAAACATCGTTAGAAAAATGTAAAGTTATAGGCCTACTGGAAAAATGTTATTAGTTAATTAATGCGTCGTTGAAAAGCTCTCTCACTGTATATATGTGCAAATAATTATGAAATTTTGTTTTTGTTAGGATTTATGGCAAAAAAAATAAATAAATCATGTTATCATAATAAATAAATTGAAAAGGGGTCTTTCACATTTTTTATTTGAAGTCAAATTTTAACTGCTTTTATTGAGTATTTTGAGAAATGCATGATATAGTCGTTTGTAGGAAATTTTATCCTCTTTCAGAATATCACCATACACAGCGTGCCAGTGCTGAGGTGTCTATCTGGGCGTGGCGGACTGGTGGAGGGGAACAATGGAATGTTACCTCTGGCAGACCTATATTGGTCATATTGACCATATGTTCCTTGGTCTATGTGCTTCGCATTATCATGTGTAAGGACCCTATGGTTAAGGAGGATCCGAAGGAAATTAGAAGTTTACTGGTACTTCAAACAGGACATGGAGGAGTTCCAAATTCAGAATTCATGCCCTGGTACCAGCAGACTCGACTCTATCATCATCCCTGAAGAAGCAAGAAAACCTCTCTTGTAGAGCCATAAAGCCGCCCTAAGAACTTCGCTAAGCAGTTCTTTGAGTCGAAGACCTGATCAGGAGAAGGTCTTCGAGGTGTCTTGACGTAGCCGGGATTCAAACCAACTGGTAAACGTGTGCTCGAAATCGAGCAATTTATTTTAATACAATACAAATAAATAGCACTAAATCAATGTCATCCGACCAGTCCAATATGGTGAATACTGTATCTGTAATCACAAAATACTACACGTATTTACATATTTAACACTACTGATTATTAACATAGGTTTAAAATGCTTTATTCAATCCCAATTTTATTTTAATGGAAATTTTTGAGATTTCAATGGTGGATAGCGTTTTTATTTTCTATCTGATTCTCATCAGTTTTTGGCGGAAACAACTACAGACCAAGCCCTATCCAACGACACCCAAAACTTGTTAATCGGTTGAAAATTGTAGGAGGAGTTCTCAACACAAAAAAAACCTTAGCGTATTAAATAAGTACTAGTCCCGTACTTGTTGCTCGAAATTGAGTAATTTATTTTGATACAATACAAAAATAACATTAAGTTCTAAATCATCGACGTCCAACTAATCCAATATTGTGAATATCAGTAATCACAAAAACTACACGTAATAACAGCTGTACATTAACAGGCGTTTAAAATGCTCAACCCAAACACAATACTATTCAGGGGTCCACACACTATCGAACATGTCCGTCGAGCTGTTGGTTCCGACGTCGGGACCGATGTCGGGCCCGACATCGGACCCGACAGCTCGGCGGACATGTCGGATGCTCGGTCGGGTGGTGTGTCGGTACCGTCAAACGGCTCGTCTGACTAGACCACTATTTCCATATAAATAGTGCAAAAATATATTGATCGAAAAATCTATTATTATTGGTTTGCATTATTAGTTTATAAAAATAATGTGGGATTTAAAACCTGAAAGATTATTGGCACCATCAGTTTTCCACATAAAATTTAAGATCAATGAAACAGTACCGGGAAAGAACCTCATGAAATCTTGAAACATAACCAATAAGTCTTTATTATATAACTTATATATAAATTAAAGAGTGTTAGAAAACTCACTGACGATTTTATATTTAATTTTGTGGAAACCAAGCATCTATTAAATATAGGTTTGCCATAATTTTACAGACTCAAAACGGGACGTAGGCCTATAGTGTTTTTAATTCCCCCCTCGCCCCCCCCCCTTCACCCAGGCCGCCAATGCAGAAGAAAAAATATTTGTATACCTACATTTATACGCTTACAAATTGTAAATTCAAAATAAAAAAGTATCTAACTATGTACATTGCTTTACATAGGAGCTTTTATGCGCCCGAGACGGTATATCGTTGAAACATTTATCATTGAAACTGAAGGTCTCAATATAGTATGCTTTTTCAAATACGTTCAGAAATTCGTCCCAAGATACCCTAAAAGTTTTCACCACTCATCATAATAAAGTTTTTGCAATCTTTAGGTTCCCTAATTGAAAATTCGTTGATAAGACCTATGTGGCTAAAATTGTCTCTTTCTAAAAACCAACGTTTTGACATTTTTTCTTTCTTTTTTCGGCTATTTAAAATAAAAATACCACCAAGAATAGCAACATTTCTCTCAAAATCCATTTTGTAACTGACATGCTCGACCGCAAAGCATCCAACCTGACATGACCACCGAGATGTCGGGGCCGACGTCGGAACCGACAGCTCGACAGACATGTTCGATAGTGTGTGGACCCCTTAAAGGGAAAATTTCAAATTTAATACGTGTATAGCGCCCTTATTTTATGGCCGATTTTCATTAGTTTTTGGCAGAAAGAACTACAGATCCTATCCAACTACACCAAAAACTTGAATATCGGTTGAAAATTGTATGAGTTCTCAACACAAAAAAAACCCTTATCGTATTAAATAAGTATAGATAGATTGATTATTTCAGGCTGCTAAGTACACCCAATTCGCTGTTTGGCGCTTCATTTTTAGTCGTGTCTCGGCACTGTTCCCCATAATATTCGCGACAATCACGAGGAGCATGGGGTATAAATGATAAAGTTGACAGCGAGAATGAAAGGAAAATTAAAATGCTGAATTCTTAAACTTTTTCTTATAGATTGTACGTAGGTGTACCACTCTCCTTGTCAATGGAATTTATTGTTTTAATATTAATAGTTTTATCAAATCAAATAAAAAACTCCTTTATTTCCATAAACTTACAATAGTAATATAATTATTAAGAATAACTGATTTATATTGTCGACTTTTCAAATTGTGAAGTAAAGTTATCAGGGCATGTCAGAGAAGACACCCTCCTCATATATTTATTGTTTGTAAATCCTATATATTGTGAAATTGAAATTGTTATGGATAAAATATTGCCAATCTTAGTAGTGGTGTATTTTTTATACATTTAACGAACTCCTTGAAACTTAATTAATGCTTCAAAATGTAAAGTATTTTCGTACACCAGATTCCAATGCATTGAACCTGACCTATAAAATATCACATCAAGAAGTTTTTACTTTTACTATCTGTTTATTTTATTTTATTTTTATTTTTTATAATTTATCACGCCTCAGCTGTAATTTCAATGAAGCGGCGTCAGCGTTTCTAGCTCAGAATCCGACATTCACTAATGTGCCACACAATGGGCTGTAACGCAACGTTTCGGTTATTGTTAAAGCTTATGTAGTTAAAATGATTAAAACCCATTTTAATTTCTAAGGATGTAACCTTTTGAATCAATGAATGAAGCCAGCATTAATTAAATACTACATGTAGTACAAGGAATCTAAGTTTCCTTGATGTAGTACAATATTTTCACATTAGATTTATACGGCACATTTATTGAAATGTACACTAATCAAAAAGTTCATTGTTCGTGTCCTGAACAATGGGTTTCAAATTTAATGCCAATTTTAGTCAATAATTGCATGATCGCATTGAGCACTAGATCAGAGTGGACCAGATTACATAATCTCTGCACAATCACCACTCTATGGCTCCCACCCACAATCACACACACACGCACATGCACACTCACTTGGGAACGGGAACACTATACCAGGACTGGGGAGAAAATATAATCATTTTTCCTATCACATAGGGACCATAAGAAATCCGTTGACATTAAAACGGCCAAGATCCGTTCAGTAGTTCTCTCTCTAGACCCTTAAATGCACTCTCTTTTATTATATAAGATTGGCTTACTTGGACATATGCCCGTTCGTACGCGCCTGTTATTGTATACAAAACGGCTGCAATTGCATGACCTAATTCATAAAACAGTAACATAAAAAACATGGTAGAAATAAGTATATAAATTAGTATTAAAAAATAAACATTATTATTTTATAGTTTTCTCATTTTACCTCATAAATGTTTGTACAAAGCAGGTATGTAAATTTTTCAATTATAAGTTTTGCAGGACATCAAAGGAATTAAAGTAACAATGTTATTCCAGGGATTCATTTGCAGATAAAAACTTGCAGCCTGAGCAAATGAAAACTTAGGTTAAATTAAAAGAGCGTGGACTATTTTACATATAAAATATCTGTAATTCTTTTAAAGTGTATAACATTTTGCAAAGACTATTAAATGTATAAATCCTTGTATTGTTTTTGTGCAAATTGTTACATTATAGTGCTTTATAAATAGGAAAGTTTTGCTGTGCAAACATGATGTAATCAACTATGGCATTTTTATATTAATACTATATTTAACATGATATTTAGTAGAATTTTTATCATTTAAATAATCTATTAGTTGACACACTTATTTTACTCTTAACAAAAAGAACAAGGCCATCCCTTGAAAAAGGTTTCCAGTGTTTCAAACATTATCAACTAAGTAATGACGACGCAATGTTATTCAATAATTTTAAAAGTTTTATTAATTGGTTGGTTTCTTATACATCTAATAATTTTAATACTTTTAATTTTTGTTACATTGAATCTGATTTGCTTCTAGCAATTAGTTATGCAGTTGTTATGCTGCACACTCTTGTTTATATACTACGCAGCATAAAACATTAACGTGATAATATATTAGGATCTTTTTAAATAAACAAAAAAGCGTTAAGTCTTTAGTAAGTATTGACAGGGATTGGAATATTGGCTTTAAAGTTAACAAATGTAACGAGTACATGAGATTGTCGGATTGAAACTTTTGCATCAGGTAATGGTGGTTAAATGAGGCTTAATGTTTCATACGTGAGTGTCCGATGTAAAATTTTTGAGATGAGTTAGAAAAATGAATAAGTGACATTTTGTCCCAGAGGGGGGTATTTCTATTACAAGGTTGTAGAATTCTTTTTAAACTCAATCGTGATTCCTTAGCATCGATATTCTCAAATCCTTATTAAAATAGTTCCTTGCGTAATAAAGTGTACGCTTTAGAAGTAACAATGGCGTATCCAACTTAATGGAAATAATCTTCGTTATACTCCTTATTGATGGTATACGGGGCTTGAAGTTTTAACTCCCCTAAATGAAGAACACTTTTCAGATATCTCGTATCTGGAATTGTTTTTACTATATAGTCCAGGCTCTGAACAGGTTGAGCATGCACGAAAGTCTAACAAAATTTGCCTTTGGATTATTGTTGAGAACATTTAGTAGATGTAAAAAACCGATGTTGCCACATTTCCAGAATGGGCACAGCACGGGGGACGGCCTCTAGAGGAAGTCGTAGAGGAAACTGCATTGGCCTATGTCATGTTGTATATCATTTAAAGGTCTTTGAATGTAGATTCGAATGCCACAAACCCGATCTCCAAAGGTCGAATATAACGCGAGTTATTGCGTTTTTAAATTTCGGTATAATGATTTTTGTGCAAAGTTTGACTACCTGCCATTTCTGACTCGAGCGTTAATTTAAGGGTCGGCTTTGCGGCATTGCTTTCTGTTAAACATGATCCTAAAGCTCACGTTAGATATTTCATAAAAGGTTTCATGGGTTGTACCCAATCGGGCTGAAAATCATAATGTAATCTTAAGTTTTCGGACAGCAATTGAAGACGGCAAATGAAGACTTAAAATAAAACATTTAACTTGATTTTCAGGATACTTATAAAGAGAAGATCGATAGAATTTAAATAGAGTTGAAAACAATGTTGCAACTCGACATCAAATGAACGTCTGACCCAAAGTGGCAGCCATTCTAATTTTGCATGAAAGGATTTTACCGAAATTTTAAAACGCAATAACTCGTGTTATATTCGACCTTCAGAGATCGGGTTTTGTGGCATTTTAATCTACATTCAAAGACCTTTAAAATGATATATAACATGACATAGGCAATACCGTTCCTCTTCGACTTCCTCTAGGGGGCGTCGCCCGTGTTGTGCCCGCTCTGGAAATGTGGCAACATATATTTTTTACATCTACTAAATGTTCCCAACAATAATAAAAAATCAAATTTCGTTAGACTTTTAGTGCATGCTCAACCTGTTCGGAGCCTAGACTATATCTACAGTAAAACATGAAATAGTTTTTATTTTTATCATTTTTTCTTTACATTTTAAATACATTTATCATTTTATCATTTTATCATTTTAAATACATTTATTCTTTAGGTTTTAGTTATAGATATGATACACGCAACTGCAGACTGTAGTAAAAACTGTTAGGCTATTCAAGGGAAAATAGTTGGAATCTCTGTAGTACAAGTAATTAGCAATGAACTGACAGAATTAAAAATAAAGGGTTACTACAAAAAATGTACAAAGCAAAATAATCTGATTTCAAACAAGGAGTCATGAAAACTGCACAAAACAGCCTGTTATATTAACATGTTTTTAAAGTTCGCAAAATTCGAAATGCGCCACAATAAATTGTTAGATATGAGTGTAGTATATCTGCAACCACACACTAAACATGCACCATGGGCTACGTGATGGTAGCTGCAATGTGAGTAGAAGGGATTTGCCGGTTCTGGCGCAGGTCAAGGTCAGCGGTTGTAACTGGCAGGTGTGTGTTGTTGATTTGGGGGTTTTTTGGGGGGTTTGGGGAGGGGGTTGGTAAGTGTGTCAAGGTCATTTGGAGGGGGTTTTAAAAAAGGTGGGGAGTCTGGGGACGGGTGGGGCTCCGGGAAATAAATTTATTCATTCATCAAAGCCTACCAGTGATCGTAGGATGGCTTCTACATCGTTTGCAGCCGTACTGTTGATTTCATTGCTCTGCACGGGTCGGGAGTCGGTGGTGGTAGTGTATGTAGGTGAATTTTGTGTGGGAACACCACCATTGTTATCGTTAGTAGTGGATGTCACTATTGGAGATTGTATGGGTGCACCCTGCCGCGTGTCCATAACTTGAAGAAATAAGAGCTGCTAGATGGTTATATTGTGAGTTGATAGAGTAGAATGAGAGATGTGTGTGATGAAGAACGGTTATATAAACCCGGTAATATAGTGAATAAGAATAACTGGATAACATCATCAATAGGTGTGACAAGATTGTAATGTTGATATTTCAGCATATCAGTTAAGACTGTTTGCAAAATAGTGTCAGTAGAATAACTGTTGCGAAGGTTGGATCTTGTAAAATACAAGGGGTGAAAGCTGAACTGTTTCTTAAGTTTAGCGAATGTATTACGAGGTCTTGAAACTGTGTAGTTAGACTGTTTTTGTAAAATATGTTTGGTGCGTAAAAGTTTCAGCTGTAAAGTGTGGGAAGCCATTGTAATAGTGGTGACTAAATGTGCACTGCGTAAAAAAAAAAAAAAAAAAAAACTGATAAATGGTTAGTGTCTGTAAATGTGTTTGAATATATAAAGAGTGATTAGCATATTAACCGCGAACACATGTTTTAGAGTAAGAAATGTAAATTAGAAAATTGTTAGAAAAGTAAAGACCGAAGTTTACCCTACGAAACCCGGCGAATAAATGAGACGCTCGCGGTACCGACCCCGTATTTAAGCAATTTGTGAGTCACGAACAACCCCTCCTCTACCCTCCCCCCTCAGCCGATGGGATAAAAAGGGTGGGATTGCGGTCACCCCGGTTATTTGTTCGGTAGAGTTGCGATAGTTTGTATTAAAGGGAGAGGGAAATACTTTAAAACTATTTTGTTAAAAATATTAAGATAACATCTAGTTGAAAAAAAAGGAATTTGTTACTCTGTATGAATTGGCTATGAGCTGCACAAGTGCAAACAACAATCTGTTAATAAGTTGATGCGGTAAGAACTAGTATTTGTACAAACATTATAGTTCAGCAATAATTATATGTGTTATTAATGTAAAAAATGGTAAGTTAACACCATGGATAAGACTAACAGTAATGTAATACTATAAATGTTTAAAAGGATTAAATATAATTAAGAGTTTAAAAAAAAGCAGATGTGAATATGAATAATTAGCAGCAGGTGAATATAAATATTAAATAATAACAAAAAAAAATATTGATGTGACGTTAATTTATGCAGTAATAAAAAAATTGGTAATGGGAGAGTAATATGTGTTTATAGTAAATAAAAAAGAAATAGTTGAAAACTAAGTTATGCATGGGGTGTTAAAAACAAGTAGACCTAATTGGAGTAAGTTAAAAGAAAGCATATATAATATTATTAGACGGTAGCGACTTACCGAGGTGTTGTGTCAGCTGTGGGTCCCGCGAGTGAAAAGAGGCGCAGCTGCTCGTGTAACGGTATTTATAACAGCAGGTGGTAATTATTATGAAAGTGACCCCCCCCCCCCCAAATAGGTAATTAACCCCCCCCCCCTTCTTTCACTTTTATTTTATGTTGAAATGGTAATAGTAGTTAAGCTTGTGTAATACTAATTTGGTGTTACCAAACGGTAACTATTGTGGTTAAGATAATACAACATATACTTAAGATAAATTAAACTGATAGAGTAACGGTAATTTAGGTCTGCTGTTGGCAATAGATAAGAATCATAGTTGAGCGGCGAAAGGGAACACATAATTTCCTACTGTTATTAAATTAATAGCAGTGAACAACTATGGTGTAATGCTATAAGGAAAATTGTGGTTCGATTAGGTGGAGATTATAATTAAATGTTGGCCAACATTATTGAAAGCCGCAACACTACACTTAAATTATCGATGACCTACTCGTAATAATCGCCGCTACGTGTATGAAACAGTGTTGCTTGGAAATTTCCTATTGAAGTTGTACTTCGAACGTTGTAAGCCCCTCAAACCCCTACGAGTTCCCCCCACCATCTTGAAAGTTTACGAATATTCTGTTGAGAATTTTAGAATCAGTTCGTACCGAAACTCCGGACGCGAAGCTTCGGGACGAACTCAAAGGGTAACTTAAATATATAGGCGGCCGATATATATTTGAGTTATTCTTGCTGTTAGGGTTCTAATATTAATATTTGTTGTGTGTGACTGTGTGTGTGTATAAAATGTTATTTATTTTTTAGTTTTAAGTTGTGTTATTTTTAAGTTTTAATTTGCGCATTGCGATGTTAGTATTAAGGTGTGTTATATTATTGCTAATGTTTAAAAAATGTGTTTATGCATTTAATGTCGAGTGTTGATGTAATTATTGTGTATTTGTGTGCATGTGTGTGTGTGTGTGTGTGTGTACTAATAACCTTTCACAGCTAGCTGTTAGGAGGGTAGATTAAATTTAAATTTAAATTATAGAAGTTCTGTTGAACTTCATTAAATATGGGTGGGACATGCGTGTTGTGCCATAGGCAGCGCATATTTTTATTTTTTTTAAATTTTTAATTTTTTGTTAGGAAATAATTATATTTGGGTGGGTTTAGATTAAGGGTGGGAGGTTAGAGTTGCGTTTTGCATTAACTGTTCCAGATTCCCTATTGTACAATTGGAATGGTCAGGTCCAGTGCCCAGGCCCGAGGCCGACCGCCCGTATCACAGCCCACCAAACTGGATCGCCACGTGCGTGCGGGCAAAAAATTGGGATCCCTTGCAAGACGTAACTATGGGGTTGGGATTGGGAGTGTTTGAGGAATACAGAGTGGTGGAGACGGCCGTGGCCGCCTCCATCACTTTGGATCATTATTATTTTTTGGTGACCTTGACCTAAATTAAAGTAATTAACCCCCCCCCCCCCAAAAAATTACAATTAGCCCCCCCCCCAAAATTACAATTAGCCCCCCCCCCCCCGAGGTCACTTTCACTTAGCATCCCTATATAAGCGGGGCTAGCTAACATGTCTGTTTATTCTGATTCCAGCCGCTAACGCTGCCACTTCAGAACCATGTCTCTATCAACAACTTCTGCTACTACTATCACTACGCCTGCTGCTCCTGCTGCCACTTCTGTGCCTGCTCCTACTATGAACATACCAGCTGCTAACAAGAAACCGGCAAAGAGACTGAAGTTGAAGAACGTCCCGGAGTCGATGCTGCGGCAGATGGATACACCACCATCTACATCTGCTACAACTGCTCCGGGAAATATTCTTCTCCAAGCCATGGCGGTTCTTGGGAGTATTTTTTCTCCACCTCCATCACCAACACACCCTACGGCAACTCCACCACTACAACCCCAACCTACACCTACAACGTCACCACAGATGGAGCTTCCTGTTCGTTCTGATACTCCTTCAATTCTAGAATCTATTCATAATTTCACCTCATTACCACCACTAATAACACCAATTCCTGAACCAAAGTCCATTAATCCTATCATTCCTAGTTCTAAAGTTAAAAAGTCTTTTTTCAAAATTGCTCCTTCAGAGCGTTTTCAATTATTAAAAGCAGAGCGTCGCAGGGCATTTAAAAATCCTCGTAAATGCACTGAGAAGCTGCTTAGGGGTTCTAAAAAAGGATCGGTCTGTGGTAGGAAATGTGTTTTTAATGAAAAGTATTGCCGTGTACATCTTGTAAAACATATTTCTGTGCCACAACCGACTGTGATTTCCAGCAAGTCCTACCCCGCTACTAAGTTGAAGAGATTGCGAGAAGGTTTAAGGTACTTTTTTGTAAGTAGAACAGAAAAGAGCAATAGAATTATAATAGGGTGTAACGGCTACAAATGGGTAATTAAGCTCTCTGTACCTATGAGAAACCAAAAAGCGATCAAAACACTTGATGCGAAAGACTATCTCTACAAAGGTGCGGATGGTTGGACTCGCTGGGGTCGTAGTAAAGAGTGATAAGAATTAGCTTTTTCCAAATTTTGTTAGAAAAATAATGGGAGAGAAACCAGCGCTATATAACAGTGCGCTGCGTTTCTCTCCCATTATTTTTTGGTCACTCTAAGTCCCATGACCTACTTTCACATGACCTTGAACTTTACCCCCCCCCCCCCCAATAAAAATTAACCCCCCCCCCCCAAATAAAAATTAACCCCCCCCCCTCACCTTTCCCTTTCCCTTTCCTTAATTTTCTCTTGCCTTATATAAGTAGCCGCTATGCAACTGGGTATGGGATATTGGCCGCTAACCTGGTGTACAGTGAACATGGCTCCGCTGGATGGTTCAAACTTTTACAACAGGCGATTTGAGCTAAAGAAAATGGAAGAAGTGGAGGAAGATGAATCTGAGCTAGAGGAAATGGAAGAAGTTGAGGAAGATGAATCTGAGCAAGAGGAAATGGAAGAAGTTGAGGAAGATGAACAATTGATATTTGAATATTTGCGTTGTGTAACTTTGGACCTGGAAGAAAGTCTTGACCCATACATGTGGGAAGCATTGGACTGGTTGCAGTTGGGCAGAACAATAGTAATTATATCACCAGTGTTGTTTCTTGGTAGCCCAATTTTGTATGTGACTGCAGACAACGCCGAATACATTTGGCAATGGGCGGAGTTGTTTGAGGATTTTAGGGGAAATGAGGAGTACAATAATTGGTTTAATATTTGTTTAAGATAAGCAGGGTTTTTTAACTCATGTGTGAGAGTTAATAGTTACTGGTTACTACATAAGTTAAAGTTTGTTGACCTTGACCTTGAACTTGACCCCCCCCCCCCTGCCTTCTATTAGTTGCATTATAAAAGCCCGCAGCTCACATATTTGCTCAGAACTTAACCAGTTGCTATATAGTGAACATGTCCAAAAGATTGGATTCATTCTTTGCTAAACATACAGAACTTTGGCCATTATTATATGGATTACATAGAAAGATTGAAGAAACAATTTTGAAAGATATGGGTGTAGGGGTTAAAGTGCTTGTATATCGTCGAGGTGATTACAAATTATTGTGTTCATGTACAGTCAGAATTGAAAATTTAAATAATTTATTTCCTTGGATGGTGCAATTACGTAATTTTGTAGAAGAAATGGAGTTTCAATTGGAAGTAGCCGCAATGTATTATAAGCTTGATAAAGAAGAGTAATTATACTATGTTACAAATGTTTAACTATATGAAATATAGTGGGGGAAAATAGAATATATATAAGACAGCAACTTCATACTCAGTATCACTTTGTTATAAGATATTACTTTGGTGTGAAGAGAAAAGGTTAATAATGGTTTTTAAGGATACACCTTTTTTAAATTATTTTGAAGTAAAAAATCAGTTTAATACAAATGAAAATATAACTTGGATAGAAGAGACAAATGAAGGTTCGGAAGAAGAATTGAATAATAGTCTGGATGATTCTATATTGGAAGAAGAAATTTCGTCCTTTGAACAAGAAATATTTGAAGAGCTAATAAATGATAGTGATGAAGAAATTGTTAAAGAAGCAATTGAAACATTCATTTTAGATTCGTCAATTGATACATTGATATCCCCTATACAATCTTCAGACTCTGAATCGGACTAATGATATGTTGGTGTTTTTCTTACTGATCCCCCCCCCCTTTCTTTCCCCTTCCCCATATTTGCTATAAAAGCAAGAGTTGATCAGGTTTTTTATTCATTATATGCTGTGTTGTTAGTAAAGTCATACACTTTATTAAACTATGTCTCCAAGAGCTACTACCTTTATATACATTACTGAAATTATTACACATCGTCAGATACAAGAACAAGAAGAACTAGAACAAGAGATGAATGTTACATTTGGAGAGTTAATAGAAGAAATAGTAGAAGAATTTATAAATTTAAACCAAGAAACAACTAATGAAACTGGAAATATATCAATGATGCATCAACCGGAAGAGTTAACCGAATCTGAAGAAGAAGAATCTGAATAAAATGGTGGGGGGTTGATTATTTAAGCAGGAAAGAAAACAGTTTAAAAATCATTTCATAATGGAGGACCGAGAAGCAATGTTTAAAGCTTTTTGTAAGGAAGAACCCTGGGTTCCACCGGTAAATTCCTTTACATATTATTTCCCACTTTTAGACATGGAGGATTGTAAAAAAATTCCAGACATTGGTTTTAAATTTCAAAAACAAGGAATGTTAATTGGTGTCACTGAAAAATATCACAATGAATATTCGGAAAGATTGGCGTTTAACTTTATGATGGACAATATGAATATTAAACCCAGTGAGTATCCATATTTTCTTTATAAATTTTTAGTTGAAAATGGTGCCAGTGTAACTATTGAAATATGTATTCAACATTTTTGGCCTACTGGGGATAGTGGTGGGGGAAAGTAAATAAATGTGTTGTTTAACCGGATAGTCTCTCACTCTTGTAAAATCATTTACCAACAATGTATCGTCCAATTTTATCTGATTTGGCTGCATCTCATGAAGAAGCTGAAGCTAGAAGGAAGAAAAGCGAACAAGCAAGACAAATTCAGTCTAATATTAATATGGAGTATTATAGGCTACAAATCCAAATCCCAGGTATGCATCTTGGAGAAAACAGAGTAAAGACTGTACATGCGGCTGGTAGTTATATTAAGTATTTGAAATTATTATTGGAAGATAGAGAGTCTAAAATTACAAAATTAGAAGATGAAATGAAGAAATTGAAAAATGAACTATTGCTTTTGAAAAATGGAAATAATGAAGTCGTAGTTGAAGAGGGTGCAGAAGAAGGAAATGAAATATTGGGAATTTGAAGAAAGAAGTTTAAACATCTGTATAAACTTATAAAAAACAAAAATAATAAAAAAATTAATAAAATAAAAAAAATATTAAAAAAATTAGATCTAGAATAGAGAGCGGGGAATAGATCACTTTGTGGCAATGGAATAACATGTCACTTAGTGCTCTATTCCCCGTTCTCGCATTAATATAATTTGACCTTGACATATATAAAATATGGTGGGGATAAAGTATTTAAGACGGATGTAACATGTGTAAACACTTCAGTTGAAATATTAATCTCTTTTATAAAACATGGTGGATACTCTATTTGAACTTTGCTTGAGGAAAATTATTTGTGATGGTTTTTTATTTAACCATATAATAAGATCAGGAGAATGTGTTATTCCAAACAGCATTAGAGAAGCTATTCATGAATACCGAAGACAAAATTATTTGTTTGGCATTATTGTTGCTTATAAATTTGCAGATGGGACGACTCTTTGTCAAGATTGTGCACGAGCAGCTATAGATGATTGGGATGAATTTGATCTTGAAGGAGGATATGTAGACCATCGTGTTAAGGCACCACTAATAATGTTTGAAATCATGAATGAAAAATGTACAATCTGTGCACAACTGTTATTTAGATTTATTAGATGTAGATCATATTAAAAAAAAAAACTGTTTAATGTAACACTATGGTGGGGAAATTTATTGAATGGTGGGGGAAAATAGAAGTGGGGGGTATTGGTTATATATGTTGCTCGATGTTCACCAATTTCTTTAGTCTTGTAATATTGTTTGAAAAAGTAACTTGTAATTTAGTAAAAAAAAAAAAAAAATGAATTTTGAACTAGAAGTGACAAGCTTTAAAATAGTTGAAGAGGAGTGGACAACAGTTTCAAATTTTATTCATTCAAAACAAGATAATGGAACTCTAATGAAGGTATTTTGTTACATTTTAGAGGAAGGGGATGAAGACATAGTAAGAGACTATTTAAGAAATAGAGATATGTCAACTTCCAGCTCGGACTTTGTTAAATTTTTAAAAGACAACAATGTTAACGCGGAATTAGAAGTTTGGTTTTATGTTTAAAGAACTTGGTAGAGGGAGAATAAAAATGGTGGGGGAATTGTGTATAAAACAAGGTTTATACGCAGCAGGAGTTATTCGCTTACTACCATTTAAAAGAAGAACATCATAGAAAAAAATGGCTGAATCTCGGGACTATTCAACTCCTTCAACAAGTGAAAGAAAACCATTAAATTTGTCAAAGAAGATTGTGAATTTGTCAAGAAAAGGTAAACCTATAACACATCCGGAATTGAGCATTTTAGCTAAGGAACGTCATATAAAAGAGAAAACTGAATTGTATCAAATGCAGCTTTTAGTACCTTCATTGGACGTAGGCTGTACAAGAGCACATACATTGAGGACTGCAAACAAGTACATAATAGAACTGTTGGGTAAAATTGAAGTATTGGAAAATAAACTAAAGGAGTTGCAAAATCTAAATGTATGGAATCCAGCAAATGAACTCCCTGTTCTGCAGATGGAGCCAAACGATCTTCCTGCTACTTATGCATGGAACGCATTTAATGATATTGATAGAGACTCTCCTGTGAAGTACCAACCTCCTGCTGTGTAAAAAATGATGGGTAAAAAAAAATACAAAAAAATAATAAAATATAAATGGAAAAAAAATTAGTTGTAGAATAGAGAGCGGGGAATAGATCACTCTGTGGCAATGGAATAACATGTCACTTAGTGCTCTATTCCCCGTTCTCGCATTAATTATGTTTGACCTTGACCTAAATAAACATGGTGGGGGAAGGTAATTGAGTGGGGGAAACTAGATAAAAGAAGTCCAACGCTCGGTTGGAGTCATTCTTATCCTAAACAGGCGTTTACTAACATAACATAAGAAAAGACAACATGAATAGTGAAAACATCATTTTGGATCTTTCATTAAGTGAAAAGAATAAAAAAACAATATGCGGACTCTCGAAAAATGAAGATGAAAGAAATGGCAAAGGCAAGAGAAACAAGAATAAAACTAAAATATTATAAACTACAGAGGCTAATACCAGGAGTGAAATTGGGAGAAGTAAGAACCAGAACAATTGACATGGCTGCTGACTACATCAACCAACTTCTTATAGAGTTGACTATAAAAAATGAAAGAATACGTCAATTGGAATATGAACGTAAACAATTGTTTCACCAAGAAAAAGAAGAACCTATGAACTGTGTGATTAAAGACAATCAATAAAGAAAAGTTAAAGAAAGGAAACTGCAAAATTACTAAAAATATTGAATATAAATTGGTTATTAATTGGACTTGCATTAGAGAGTGGGGAATAGATCACTTTGTGGTAATGGACTAACATACCACTTAGTGCTCTATTCCCCATTCTCGCTTTAAGTGTTGTTGACCTTGACCTAATAAAATAATTTATATAAAAGCAGCTACGAGAAAGAAGCTCTTTCATTTAATCGACATGGCTCCTGTGGATACCACCGACTATCCAAGTAAACCTATTGCAGAAATATTGTGTAAAATTCTACAAGAGGAGTTTGATGTGGAAGATGTGGATAATGACAGTTCAGAAACAGATAGTGTTAACAGTATGGAAGAAGAATTAATAAATGAAGGGAGTGAAGATGTAGAAATGGAGTTAACAGAGAATGAATACACACCATCATTGGAATTTGAAAATATTCATAATGAAACTCCAACATCCAGTCACGATCCAGATTTGGAATCAATACGTGGAAGATTAATTTTTTGTGCAAGACAATTATTTCCATATGAAGAAGAAGAAGATGAAGAAGAAGAAGATTAAAAATAGTGGTAGGGGTAAAAAGTGGTGGGGTAATACAGCATAAAAAGGAGGTATGAAAAAGATGCATTTCATTTATATGCCGAATTTCATAGGATAAACATCACTAAAATGCATCGTTGTGATATATGTTTAGAAACTTATGAAGATGAAATATTGCTAGACATTCATAAGGAGTTATATCATAATATAAATGAAAATTTAACACAAAATGAAAATAAAAATGCATCTGCAGAAGAAGAAGAAACAGCGGGACCATCTAATGCACTACCTAATTTAAGTATTCATGCATTGCCTGGAAGAGTAGTAACACATCACAAAATCCAAAATGAAAATTTAGAATTAGACAAATTTCTTGCCGAAGCAAAAACCATTGTAGTTAAACTTTTAAAAGAAGAATTAAAACGATTAAATTTTATTAAATTCGGCTTGTTATTGGATGCTATGTTTATAAACGTTGAAGAAGAATTGTCACCAAGAGGATTTATAACTAAAAACAGAACCATCATGAGTAGTTCAGATATTAATTCAATAGTAGAAGAATGTTTTGATGAGATCATCAATAAAATCCAAGAACATGAAGGACGAGGATCAGGTTGGAGTTTAGTTAGTGTAGTAAGTATGGATATTAGAGTTCACAAGCATGGGTATGGGGTAATGGGGAGCAGTTATATAGCTCTTCCAAAAAGGATTCAAGATACAAAATCATGTGTGAATGTTCAAAATCATGATACGGAATGTTTCCGGTATGCAATGACATCAAAATTCATATCATGCGATGCACAAAGACCCAGCGAAGAATATGAGAACTATAGATACAGATATAACTTTCAAGGTGTGTCTTATCCGGTAGCCTTGAAGGATATTTCTAAATTTGAAAAACAAAACCCTGGAATATCTGTAAATGTATTTGGTTTGGACAGTTCTAACAAGGTGTATCCTTTGAAAGTGGTAAAAAACGAACTTGCAGACCATACGGATTTGTTATTAATTACAAAGGATGAAGTATCACACTATGTATGGATAAAATCATTTGAAAGACTTGTCAATAAACAATTATCAAGAAATGAACATAGAAAAATAATTTGTAAAAGATGTTTTTGTTTTAAAGAACTTAGAAATGGAGGACAAAATTGGTTACTGGAGCACAAACAACTGTGTAATGAAAATTTTGAAGCTAAGATTATTCTACCACCATTAAATAAATCATATTTACAGTTTGAAAAAGTTTTCCATCAGTATCGCATTCCTATAGTAATATATGCCGATTTTGAATCAACACTTGTTCCAATTGAAGATGAAAACATTGAAGCAAGGAAGAGTATAAAATATCAAATGCACAAGCCTAACAGTTTTTGTTTATTGGTTAAATCCACATTGGTTGAAGAACATTTGAATGCATATGGATTGTCATCAAAACCCGTGGTGTATCGTGGTGAAGATGTTGCCAGAACATTTTTAAATCATCTATATGAAATAGCTGGCCATGTTGAAAATTTGTATAATAATATAGTACCAATGATACCAATGGAGGAAGAAGAGGAAATTCAACATGAAAATGCTACCCACTGTTTTCTATGTAAAAATGAATTTACTTTAAATAACTATAAAGTTAAAGATCACGATCATCTTACAGGATATTATAGGGGTGCAGCATGCAATGCATGCAACATAAACTATAAGATTACCAGAAGAATTCCTGTAATATTGCATAACCTTAGCGGTTATGATGGTCATTTTATAATACCAGAATTGGGGAGAGATGATGGTGCAATTGATGTTCTTGCAGAAACAACTGAAAAGTTTATAACCTTTAGTAAAAAAATTGGAAATATGAAGTTGCAATTTGTAGATTCGTACCGGTTTATGCCGTGCAGCTTATCAAAACTTTCTGAAAATCTTAGAAAAGAAGATTTAATAGAAACAAAAAAAATTGTAAACAATGATAAATTAGATTTAGTTCTTCGTAAAGGCGTTTTTCCTTATGATTACATTGACAATTTGGAAAAATTTGAAGAAACGTCACTTCCACCTAAAGAAGCTTTTAAGAATAAATTACATGAAGAGGACATCAGTGAAGAGGATTATCAACACGCTTGTAGAGTATGGAATGAATTAGAAATAAGAACCTTAGGCGAATATTCAGATTTTTATGTTAAATTAGATGTGACTTTACTCTGCGACATAATGGAAGAATTTAGAAACACCTGTTTTACAGCATATGGATTAGACCCACTTCATTCGTACACAGCTCCCGGATTGGCATGGCAGGCTATGTTAAAAGAAACAAAATGCAAACTTCAACTATTAACTGACATAGACATGGTGTTGATGATTGAATCCGGTATTCGAGGAGGATTAACCCAAAGTGTAACTAGATATGTAAAAGCAAACAATAAATATCTTCCAAATTACGACGCATCACAACCTAGCACATTTATAGGTTATTTTGATGCAAATAATCTGTACGGATGGGCCATGTCGAACCCTCTTCCATATGACAATTTTAAATGGGTTGATCCAAATTCAATCAATAACATCGCTGATATCCCTAAATATGGGGATATTGGCTACATTTTTGACTTTGATTTTGAATACCCAGAACATCTCCACGACCATCATTATGATCTACCACTATTAGCAAAAACAGAAATATCTCCCACTGGTAGATGGCCAAAATTGATGATGACACTTAACAATAAGACTAGGTATGTAGCTCATTATTGGACAGTACAGCAAGCGCTAGAAATGGGATTGAAAATTACGAAAATTAATAAAGTACTGCAATTTTCACAATCCTGTTGGTTAAAATCTTATATAGATAACAACACAAGAAGAAGAACTGCAGCAACATCCAATTTTCAAAAAGATTTCTTTAAATTAATGAACAATGCGATATTCGGTAAAACATTAGAAAACAAAAGAAATCACAAAGACTTAAGATTGGTTGTTGATCCAACAAAATTACAGAAATTGGTGCAAAAACCAAACTTTGCATCTTCTATAATTATTAATGAAAACCTTGTAGCCGTTTCTATGAATAAAATTTCAATTAAGATGGATCGACCCATATATGTTGGAATGTCCATTTTAGACATATCAAAAACTCACATGTATGATTTTCATTATAATAAAATGGTGAAATTTTATGGTAGAGATAATATCGGAATAGCATACATGGATACTGATGCATTCATCTATTGGATTATAACCAATGATATGTACAAAGATTTACGCACATTTGTTTATAAAAATGACTTTGATTTTTCTGACTACCCACAACATCACCCTAATTACGACAATGGAATAAACAAGAAGGTTTTAGGAAAATTTAAAGATGAAACAAATGGTGCACCTATGGAAGAAATTGTGGCATTAATGTCCAAACTGTATTCTTTTCAATTGTACATTAGTGAAAAAGAAGAACATCAAGTTGTAAAGAAGGCAAAAGGTATAAAAACATCATATTTAAAGAAGAATGTACAGTTTGAACATTTTAAAAGATGTTTATTTGAAAGCATGGAAACAACTGCAACTTTTAATACAATAAGAAGCTTTAATCATCAAGTCTACAGTGTCAAGCAAACTAAGTGGGGACTCAGCTACAAGGATGATAAGAGACATATCCAGGAAGACAATATACACACTCTACCTTTTGGACATTATTCTTTAACTCCTATCGACCAATAAAACCTATTCTTCGTCCTTCCACCTGTTTCCTTTTCCTTTCCGTAAAAAAGAGGGAGCATGGCAAGTTCAATGCCATGTTCCCTCTTTTTTACACAAATATAATATGGCCTTGACCCATATTTGTTAATAATATAAAAGGTGATAAACCATTTTGAGGATTAGTATTTTCTCAAGCGGTGTACAAACAACATCTGAAGATGGAAGGATTAAAGGATAAAATTGTAAACGAACTTCATAAGCCGGCAAGAAGAAAGTTTCCAAGAAGAAATACAATTATTAAAGGAATGAACGATCTTTACCAAGCCGATCTTATTGAGATGATACCGCATAGTAAATTAAATAAGGGATTTAAATATATATTAGCAATTATAGATTGTTTTAGTAAGCTTGCTGACGCTATACCACTCAAGGATAAGACTGGGAAAAGTGTAACAAAAGCTATGGAAGCAGCTATAAAGAAAAATAAATTTGTTATAAAACATTTACAAACTGATGATGGAAAAGAATATTTTAACAAAGAATTTACAGCATTAATGAAAAAATATAACATAAATCATTATTCTACAAATTCGGAAGTTAAAGCTTCCATAATTGAACGATTCAACAGAACATTAAAAGGAGCAATGTATAAAACATTTTCTAAACGAGGATCATACGTGTGGTACGATATATTACCGAAGCTTATAAAAGAATACAATAACAAGTTTCATCGCACTATTGGTATGAAACCTATTGAAGTAAATAGCAATAATGCTAAGCTTGTTTTGGAGCGTATTAAGAAAATTACTACTCCTAAAATTGAAAAATTAAAACCTAAAAAGTTTAAAATTAACGACAAAGTACGTATAAGTAAATATAAAGGAGTTTTTAGTAAAAGATATTTACCAAATTGGACTAACGAAATATTTACAATCTACAAAGTGCAACCGACAATACCAGAAACCTACATTTTAAAGGATAACAAAGGTGAACTACTTCAAGGCGGTTTCTATGGTCATGAATTATTAAAATCGACAGTAGGTGATGTATATCTTGTTGAAAAAGTTTTACAAAGAAAAAAGGATAAAGTTAAAGTCCGTTGGTTGGGATTTGATAGGAGTGAAGATTCTTGGATTCCTACAAAAGACTTGGTGTAATACTTTAATAACTCATTATGTGTTTAACCTTTAAACAAGATGGATATTGTACAGCAAAAAGAACGATTTAATATTAATAATATAGATGAATTGACAGTGGATAATAACAATTTAAACCATGGTAAACATGGTGAATTACTACCAAACTCTATAAGATGTTTAATAACTGGCCCTTCTAATTGTGGAAAAACAAATGTTGTTTTTAACCTTATAACTAATCCAAAAGGGCTACGTTTTAATAACATATACATTTTTTCAAAATCTTTGCAACAACCTAAATACCAGTTGTTAGATAAGATATTAGCAAATGTACCAGAAGTAAATTTCTACAAGTTTAATGCTAGTGAAACTATTATGCAACCAAATGAAGCTAAACCATTTTCTATATTTATATTTGACGATGTGTCATGTGAGAATCATGATACAATAAGAAGTTATTTCGCAATGGGGAGACATCATAATATTGACAGTATTTACATTGGTCAAACCTATAGTAAAATTCCAAAACAACTTATAAGAGATAATGCAAATTTGTTGATAATATTCAAGCAAGATGAAACAAATTTGAAACATATATATAACGATCATGTGAATGCCGACATGACATTTGATAAATTTAAAGAGATGTGCGGCAAAGCATGGGCTGAAAAGTATGGATTTCTTGTTATTATGAAAGATGAAGCTATAAAAGATGGAAGGTATCGAATAGGGTTAGATAAATTTGTATTAATCCATTAAATGAATAGCAGTATGTCTAGTAATGAATGAGACTTCATAGTGTAAACATGGTAAATCAAGAAAAACTATTGAAAGAAATAAAATCACTCAGTGATTCTATTAGGATAAAAAACCGTGCATTAAGGATGGGTATAAGCGAAAGAGAAGAATTTTTAGAGACTACATTTAAACCTATTAAAGAACCTTTAAAACAAATATCAGAAACCATTAGTAAACCTCGTTATGAAGGAGATGTTTTACTACCAGTTTCTAAACAAGAAGTACAAGCATTAAAAAAAGAAGACAATGATGATTCATATACAAGCGCTAGTGACCAAGAAGAAACAAAAGAAGAAGATGAACCTATTGTTGAAAAGGAAGAAGAACAGCCAATACCTGAAGCAGAACAATCTATTCCAAATTTAACTCAATTGAGTAGCGATATATTACAACACGGACCTCTCGGAAGAAAATATATATTGAAAATGCTACATGATATAAAATCAAACCCCAATTTAAGTAAATCACACATATACGGAGCAAGAATTGATGGGAATGAATTAAAAATAGGTGATTCAAAACTTAAAATAACTGAAGACGATTATATCATTATTGGTGAGCATAAATATAAGGGAACAAAAGGATTATATGAATTAATTTTTAAAAACATACCATTGAGATATTCGACCAAAGATTTAAATACTTTTAAGGAAATTTTACAAAATACTAATGCACATAAAAGGAATTACTCAAAGGATGCAATAATTAATCGTTCACGCGCAACAAAATATAACATTGTTATAAAAAAGTTGTTTCCCCCACGAAAACTACCAACATTACGTACCGCACCAGTAGTGAAACAACCGCTAAAAAGAAAATCTTTATCACTTATGGATTTATCACTTCTTGAACAACATGGTAAAAAGAGTAAAGGAGATACTTCAACATCTGGCAAAGGACTGATGAAAAATCTGTACAATACCAATGTAATTTATTACAAAGACATTAATAAATTAGTTGACAGAATGAGACTATTACATGAAGCTATGGAAGCCGGTCATACAGGTTTAAATAATGAATGGGTGGCTCTAGTTGATGAACTTAGAAGTCGAGGTGTCGTCGTATAATTGTCCGCAGATATAAAAGAACGGCAAGCATATAATGTATCATTTTTAACATGAGCGTCGACAAGTTTGGACGGTACTCCGCGTTAGGAGTGCAAGTTGGAGAAGACAGAAAAAGAAGTGGATTGCCGCAAACACCTGAAGGTGACTATAGCATAAGTAATAAACGTTTAAAACTAGTTAAAGATCCAGAAGAAGATACTGATGGAGCAAATTTAAAGACAGTAAAAGAAGCTACTTCAACATCATTAAAATTACTTAAGGATACTTACGATGTTAAATCACATAGAATAATTAATGTTGGTAAACCAACTGACAGTTCTGATGCAATTACTAAAGAGTATTTATCATCTGAACTTTCAAACACTTTAAAATTGCAGTGGGGTAACAATTTAAAAGATGGACAAACATATGATGCTGGAAATCATAGGATAACCAATGTGGCAAATCCAAAAAATGATAAAGATTCAGTTAATAAAGAATATTTACATTCTATAATACCGGAAAAGACTCAACGAGGATTTTCTTTTTATAAGTTTATTATAAATGACATTGGATACCCAAAGGAAGACGGCGATGCTGTAAACCTGAAATACATCAAGGACAACTGTATTTTACAAGATGGTGATGAAATCGATTGTTATGGGAAAGTGTTGTCAAATGTAAAGTTCGGTTCTCAACCAAAAGACGCTGTTACTATGGAACAACTATCTAAAGAATTAAAAAGGGGAACATCGAATTTTGTAAAACATGAAGATGCCGTGCTAAAGCGAGGAGATACATTTATACATGGAAATGAAAAGTTTGATTTAATGCAAGGAAAAAATGATGAATGGGATGCAGGACATAAAACAATAACAAATGGAAGATTTGGTATAAAAGATTCAGATGTACCTTTGATGGTACAAACATTAATTGCGAGTGGTGGTAGATTAGATACATACAATGGTCGTAATAGAAGAATAAAAAATATTTATCCTGGTTATGAAGATGATGATTGTGTTACATTGAGACAAACAATAACTTGGGATAAACACTTTGGGACCAAATATGATGCAAAGATGAAGAAAATAATTAATATTTTACCAGGAGAAGATTTAAATGATGCTGCTACTATAGGACAAGTTATAACAATATCAAAAAGTGATTCAAACGCTTACACATGTAATGATAAACGTATTATGCAGTTACACGATCCTCAACATCCGAAAGATGCTGTAACTTTAGATTGTTTAATAAGAATAGTGGGCAATTTACTTATTGATACCCACAATCATATAGCTAGTACAACAAATCATGTGATGATTCAACCCGATGAACGAGAAGCATGGATTAAAAATAGAATCATAAATCAATATATAATTAATTTGAATAATTAATTATTTAAATATAAAAATTGTGCATAAGTTATTCATTTATATAAAGCATCTCGTTGAGTAAACACGCCGGTTATATATAAAACAACATAATGAAGATCGCACCGCTCAGTCGTCGTCAAGTCAGCGGCAAGAAAGGACGTGGTATAACATCGGCTGCGTTATCCCTTCTCAAACGAATTCCTGTTGGTGCTGTTGTAAATCGGGCAATAGACGCTCTACCATACGAATTTCATCTGCCCGGAGGTTATCAATATTGCGGACCCGGAACTAAATTGGCAAAACGTTTAGCAAGAGGGGATCCTGGAATTAATAAATTGGATCAAGCTTGCAAAGAACACGATATAGCGTATTCCAAGTTTGCTGATTCAACAAATAGATCAATAGCGGATAAAGCGCTAGCAGAAAAAGCTTGGCAAAGAGTTAAATCAAGTGACGCAAGTATTGCAGAAAAAGCAGCCGCTTGGGCAGTAACTACAGCTATGAAGGCGAAAACAAAATTTGGTGGCGGAAAACGTCGGAGAGGAAGACCTGCAAAGAAAAGAGCTCCTAAAAGAGGTGGAAACATTAAAAAGAGACGTCGTAGAACTCGTAAAACAAAGACAAAAAAGACTTCCGTTTGGTCAATGGTAAAAAACGGAGCAGGTCTATACCTAAGACCGTACCGTGTGTACTAAATAAGAAAAATCAATTGATAATTCCAAATAAAGCCTTAACAAATTATCAATTATCAAATTATGTAAAATGTTTGAAGATACCATTTTTTAGGGGAGTTTTTATGAAAGACGCATTACCAAAAAACATATGGAAAAATGAAACTGGAATAGTAAATTTAGATTCCTCCTATGGTCCAGGAACACATTGGGTATGCTATAAAAAACTCGGACAAAGCGTTTATTATTTTGACAGTTTTGGCAATCTACCACCACCTAAAGAACTTCAACACTACTTTAGAAACTCTAAGAATATATTTTACAATTATAAAAGAGAACAACCTAACAATACAGAAATATGCGGACATTTATGTTTGGAGTTTTTAGCAAAAAGCGTCAGTCAGCTTTAAGATGTCATCGTACACAGTGTCACTGAGCGGAAATTCATCTACATTAAAAAGTACTCTTTTCCCAGCACTGCGTCTATCTAAAGATAGATTATGGGAAGCGGCATTATTAGATTTCACTACATACAATTCAATTCCCAACATTACAGAGGGTAAAAACAATTTACTACATTATTATGAAAGTAAAGATAAAAAAGGAAACTATTCAGAATTAAAAATAATCACCTTGTCTACAGGAGCATATGAAATAGATGATATAAACCAGCTATTACAGAAGCAGCTAGGAGAAGAAAATATCTGTATAAAAGGAAACAACAATACTTTAAAAGCAGAAATTACCTCAAAATATTATATAGATTTGAGTTTAAAAAATTCAATCGGTAGTTTACTCGGATTTTCAGATAAGAAAAAAAAAATCTTAGATCCCGGAACTACTCATACGGGTGATACCACAGTAACAATATTAAAGGTTAATAGTATTGATATAACATGCAATATTATACACGGATCGTATAGAGATGGGGTAAACCAACATATTTTACATACATTTTATCCAACAGTAGCTCCTGGGTTTAAAATAGTTGAGAAGCCACAAAACCTTATATACCTACCGTTAAACACCAGTTTTATTTCAGACATCGTACTGAACATATCAGATCAGGACGGTAATAGTGTTGACTTTAGAAAAGAAACAATTACAATACGGTTACACATAAAAGCGGTAACTTAAGTATAACATGGGATTAACATTTAAACCACAACGGAAAAGCCGGGAGCTCAGTAGCTCTTCAACATTGGACGAGTTAACACCGGACAACATACATTTCCTACAAAAAATTGGGTTAAAACTAAATTACAATGGACATTCTGGATATATCTCAAGGTCCGACGTTCGACGAAACCCTATGGGAGAAGGAATATCACACGCACAACCCTTACACTTCATCAAAATTAAACAATAATGATGAAATAAGGATTCCCATTCAACAACAAGATATTTACACATTACCCTGTGAGAGTTATTTATATATTGAGGGACAAGTATTAAAATTGGATGGAAAAACTGGTTCGTCTGTTCCTTTTATAAATAACCCAATGGCATATCTTTTTGACGAAATAAGATATGAAATATCAGGAGTGACAGTTGATTCAACAAAAAAGGTTGGTATAACAACAACACTAAAAGGATTAACATCATTAACACCACATGAGAAGAATTCAATAGTCACCGCCGGATGGGTTACCCCCGATAAAGACAGCATAACACCAAATTCCAATGGTCATTTTGATTTTCACATACCTTTACGATTGCTTTTGGGATTCGCTGAAGATTACAAAAGAATAATAATAAATGTCAAACAAGAATTGGTATTACTCAGATCTTCAACTAACAAAGACTTGATACTAGCAGCAAGTGGCACTGAAGAAAGTAAACTAGAATGGCAGCTACAATTAAATAAAATCGTGTGGAGAGTACCTCATGTAAGATTAGCCGATGAACATAGAATCGTATTGTTAAGAAAGTTAAAATCTGACCGTGATATTGTAATGCCGTTTAGAAGTTGGGAATTCCATGAATACCCCATATTACCTCAAACAGAACGACAAACATGGACTGTTAAAACATCTACTTATTTGGAACGAGCAAGGTACATAATACTAGGGTTTCAAACCAATCGAAAAGATGTTATAACCGCACACGCAGGTCAATTTGACCATTGCAATATAAAGAATTGCAAAGTTTTTCTAAACTCTCAATTCTTTCCTTATGACAATTTAAATGTCATGTTTAGCAAAAAGCGTTATTCCATCTTATACGATATGTATGCAAGATTTCAATCGTCATATTATGGAAAAACTAATACACCACTGTTATCACCTGAACAGTATTATTCAAAAGCCCCAATAATCGTTATCGATTGCTCAAAGCAAAATGAATCAGTAAAATCGTCAAGTGTGGATATAAAAATCGAAATGGAATTTGAAGATAAAATACCAGAAGGTACTTCGGCATATTGTCTCATTTTACATGACAAAATAGTAACATATACTCCACTAACTGGAATAGTTAAAAATGTGTTATAAAAAACGGTTTTTAGGTGGGGGCGATTGTTATAAAAGGAGGAAAACGAAGTAAAAATTTCATTATTTGTTTGACCATCCTATGGGAAACATCGTTAGCAAAATGAGTTCACTTAATGCAAATACTAACGAAGAAGAAACTACACCGCTTATAGCCGACAACAGTTCCGATATAGAAAAACAAATTGAACAAGAAATGGATGAGTTCCTCAAGTTTAAACATAAGAAAAGAGAAGAGGAAGTTGAAAAAGGAATTAAAAAAAGAAAAGTCGATGACATTATTTCCACCAATATTTTAGCAGAGGTATTTCTTAGAATCTACTATCCCATCTCATCATGTATGACAAAAAGCGTATCTGCCGGAGTAATAAAATCATTGGAGTATTCACCAACTATTATTTTGAATCATGGATCTAAAATGGTGTTTTTCTCTGAAATTTCCTGGGAATCGTTTATGAAGCATATACATCTTTTAGAATGTTATTTAAGTAACAATACATATGGAAGAAGAACGAAATTAAGTTTGCTAGAATCAAATATTGAAATCGATATAGTAAAACATCGGGGAGGACAAATTGTTCGTTTTAGAGATTTAACTAAACATGACATAAAAATACACCTTACAAAAGATGAATTCTACACCCTCAGCTGTGCTACAGGTCCTATCACAAGATATCTAAAACAACTAATATTTTCAAGCGCAATCATAAAAGAATATTTAACCGATACATTGGATAGACAACCATATGTACCAATCCTATACGGTCCCGTAGATACTTCCATTTTCAATAGAATACCTCACGAAGTTGATATGTGGAGACAGTTGCACAACTATCAGACTAACTTCGGTATAGATGAAGAAGCACAAGAAATGAATGAAGAAGCATCTTGCAGCAACCAACCCGCAGTATAAAAAGACGCCCTCCATAATTTTACAAACAGTCCCATACCGACCTTTGTCATGAATAAACAAGTTTCATTTTCAAACCAATACCAAATAATGGAGGTAAAACGAGGTATAATTGAATTTCAAGCGTTTCGCGGTAACGACGGACATTTTATCATTAAAGAGTTAGTTATTCTAGACATGAACACATCTGTCGTTTATCACTATTTATTCCAACCTCCTATACCGTTCAACAGATTAACTACTAAAGCAAGAGTGACAAACAAATGGTTGATGAAACATTTTCACAACCTGAGATGGGATGAAGGTTTTATCCACTACAGTATGGTGCCGCACATTATGAATCATTACTGTAAGGAATTTAAAATTATCTACACAAAGGGATTGGAGAAAACCGCTTGGATACAAGCATTTACAAACCATGAAGTGATAAATGTGCAAGTGGATAGAGATTTTCAGTGTCACTTTGCCAACATTTGTATCTCTACCAAAAACTTTAAACATCGGCAGTCCCAATGCGCTTTAAAGAACGCTTATCGTTTGAATGCATATCTACAACAGAATGGTGGGGGGTGGGAAGGATATAAAAGCGACAACGCAACCATGACCCAGCATGAGTATTACTCTAGCCTCCGAACAGTCAACACCTCCCACACAGATTCGCAAGACTAAGAATAATATTAACAATAAATAAGAAGAAGAAAAAGTAAAGATGACGTCACAAACATTTTTACAATCTCTTGTCGATCAATTTAACAAACATTCAAAATCTACCGTCTTACCGACTAAAAGATGTTCAGAATTAAAAGAAGAAAAACATTATGTTATCCACACCATTAAGAAGATGGAAACTAGTGTTGGGGACGCCATCAACGTTACACTGAGTGAAGCGCCCTACACGCCCGGTGATGAACCAAAATTTCAAACATTTCTTCCTAAGCGCTTCGTGCACCTCCTGCAAAACGAAGATCTACGCCTTATCCACCCCGGCTCTCTGTACTTGGCATCCCACGGTCCAAGCGGAAGCAATTCAACGGAACTTACACTTCACGTCATGCCTACTGCCAACAACTAATTTATTTTTTGTAATACTTTTGTACACCTTTGTGAATTATTTTGAAAATAAATAAAGATGAAAAAATAAAAAAAAATAAAAAGCAATATATCACTATGTGTCTTTGCACATGGTGATATATTGCTTTTAAAAAAAATAATTTTAGATGACCTTGACCTAGTTACAAAAACTATATAAATGGAGTAATTTTCAAGGGGATTTCCTCAGTCTACAATTGACTTCCGTGCTGTACACATCTCCCTTGGTTGTCCAATTATTTAAACGACAACATGTCTCTCAAAATCAAATGCGCATCATACGATACCTCCACCATCACAACTTTTGAACAACTCGACAATTTCACTAATGAATTGCGAGTACTTCTTGCAGGCGGTTATCACTTAAATGCCGATGTTTACGTTACAAATAAGAAGATGTTTTCAAAACAAAACTACTGCGATGATGAAGTGTACTTTTCTACACAAACGGCAACAACATCTAGCCCTTCTACTCAAAATAATGTTAAATTCCACAAATACTACTAATGTTAAATTACAATAACAATACTCCATCAACTTGAGGCTTCGCTATAAAAAGGCTATTCAACCCAGACTAAATCATCATTTGCTTTTTGACAACCGCAGCGATAACAACTACAACTACTATGCTGTACCGAATGATGATTGAATTTAATGGTAAAATATTTGGAAAGGACTATCAAACGGTAGAAGAGATGAGCTCCGATCTTGATGTATTAACTAAAGAAGGCTTCCAACCAAAGTTAATTCTAAAATTTCCAGAAGTACATCCACTATCCACTGAAGATCTCGTCGCAATGGCTAGAGCAAAAAAACAAGAACATGAAGTAAATATTAAAAAAGAGAAAGAAGAAAAAAAAGACGAACCTATATCTTAAGTGTGCAACTTTTTAATATTTGTACCCCATTCTTTTTTAAAACTCCATTTGGTTGACCTTGAAATTACCCCCACCACTTTTTTCTTTTAATAAAACTCTCTATTCTATACTATACACCTTCATTTCCCAACTCCACTTAGAACCGTCAACATGGAAAAGAAAAAAGAAGACTACAAACCACGCTACTGTTGTGAACAAAAATGTACCGATATAGGAAGATGGATGGTAGACGGATTAGCTTGTAGAAAATGTGAATTCTTCGGATCCTGTTACTGCAAATGCAAAACAAAACAACTACCACCACCAGAATTGCAAACCTTCAAAATTTATAAATCAAGATACTTCCACACTTGCTGTCCCCAGAGATGTTTCAAATTTCACCCAGAAAGACTTTTTAATTGCCGAAAGTGTGATGCATATTATAAAGACGACTTTTGTACATGCATCAAACATTTGTGCAAATATAGATCAGATTGGTCTTCTGATCCTATTCAAGCTTCAGATGTATAGCTGTAGTCACTGACTGCAGCTTTTTTTTAAAATTTCATTTGGTTGACCTTGAGATTTACAATATATATTCTACATACCCTTTAACATGCTTCTCATTTACACTACATTGCTTGGACTAACACCAACATGGGTGACAGATTCATTTCTTTTGAACATTTAATTACCGAAAGAGATGAGATGGAAACTCTATTTCACAACTTACTCACACTTATGGATAGGTATCCTTTGAAATGGATCAACATCAAAGTAAAATATGTGGATCCTACCAGAATATTTTCATCATCATCATCATCATCTTCCAACAGTGCAGGGGAAGAAGAAGAACCAACTTATGGTATTACAATTATTGAATTAAACAGCGAGGAACAAGACAATCAAATTCAAATTATAAATAAACTTAGTATTTAGTTTACAAAAGTGATTGGTATTTCTATTCTATATTAATGCTATTATTATTTTATTTCTATACACTTCCCACAACCTACCCGAACGGCGTTTCGCGGCAAACTGCGGTAACCGAAGTTCTCTCGCTTCTCGTTTTGGATTACCCCCACTTCTTTTCTTCCCCCCACCACTGTTCCCTGTTTCCATATAAGCGACCGCCTTACCGTCGCTCACCATTTGTTTGCCTACCGCCGAACGATGAGCCAGCCTCCATTAGCAAAAAATACTACTACTTTTGCAGTAACATCGCAACAAGATTTACAGGATATTTTTCAAACTTTAACCGATGTTGTAAACACACCAAACAACACGGTTACTATTACTGTTGAAATTACCTACAATTGTCCAGAGTGTGAAAGGATGGAAAGCGATAATGTTGAAGAATTAGAAATGCCAAACAACAGTCCTTCATCCGCCCACGATTCGACACCAGATGATGAAAGCTAGTCCTACACAAATATTCTTTTTCAATCCCCCACCACTTTACATTAAATATATATATCCTCCCCTTATTTGCTCTCCTCATTCCATCGCCTACTTTTACACCATCTACACCGCTCCTCTCTAACCTGTACACAAACATGATGGACGGCTTTTCAATCACATCACAATTGGAAGACGATAAATTAAAACTCGAAATTAACAGAATACAATTGGAAGCACAGAATCAGGAAGAAATGATCCGGCTGTTAAAGCTCTTCAAATGCGTACTGTGGTTGGTATGCCTCTATCTGCTCATCGCCATCACCATCGGCATTTACCAGACCGTCACCGCCAAACATCGCTTCGACACCACTTCCAATAAAAATTCTACTTGGCTTTCCTAAAATAAATTATTAATTCCCACAGCCCCACAGCCCCCATCCGCTCCCGCCACACTCCCGCCCGCCCCACTCGTCCCCACACTCCCCACCTTTTTTAAAACCCCCTCCAAATGACCTTGACACACTTACCAACCCCTCCCCAAACCCCCAAAAAACCCCCAAATCAACAACACACACCTGCCAGTTACAACCGCTGACCTTGACCTGCGCCAGAACCGGCAAATCCCTTCTACTAAGGCCGTGATATTGTGTCCGATTATTTGCCATTATTTCTGTTCGGTTGAATATTGTTTTGCTAATTTTCAAACTTATATGTCTTATGCCAAACACGTTTAATCATTCAAAAGACCATTTGAACACGGACATGAGTTTTCAATAACTTTGTAAATAAAAATAATGCCGCTTCCACCACCCTGCGATGCGCAAACGATGCATATAACTGAAAGCCCCCTGGAGCTCGATGCGCAAAACAAGCATCCCTTCTACCTGGCTCTCCGCATGATGCGCAAATGATGCACGCCCAAGCCTTCGCCCCCTCACCTGAACCCCGACACTTTGAAATGTACTCACAATATTCTTTAATGGTTGCTTGATCCGCTATTTCAAGAAGAGACGTGGGGTAAATTTTTATTGAGTGATGGTTACTTTAAATAACTTAAGTCAACTATGCAATAGAACGAAGGGTTATGTCTTCGTCCTGATGTTAGCAAAAGGTATATCTAGATATACAATAGTTATAAATCTCGAAAACGTCTCTTGGCAATGAAGTCGTACAAACAATATATTTCACGGAATCCCGTAATACCGTAGACTATGTAAAAGCAGTGGCGGATTTACGAAGGTTGGGGCTCTAGGCAAACTTTTCTGTGGGACCCCCCCCCCCCCCCTCATCACTGACCAAAGTATAATACTAAAATCCTCAAATTAAGCTAAAATCGTCCTTAATTTTTTAATCCTATGCTCATCTAGTACGAGTAAAGTGTAATTGTATGTGTACACTCTGATCCATGAGAACGAACTCGTCTTGAAAAGATGCTGGAATATCCAGCTACTAAATGGGGTGGGGAATGGGGCCCATTATGCTTTATCATTGACTATATTTATAGTCAATGGATCTATGGTATTACTGGAGTCACTACTCTCTGTTCAAACGTTTGTGAAAAGCGTGCCGCTGTATTTTAGGGATGTTATGTCCGTTACTTGGTCAAATTGCTGTTGGTGGGAGGCTATCAAAAGAGTCAAGATGGCTATCCGTACGGTACTCAATTTTACCAAACTGTATTTAATAGTGTTGGTGCAATGGGGTCCTTTATTACAATGACTTCACCAAAGTCTCTCTGTTGTGTTGTGAATTTACGTTTTTCAACTAAAATAGTCTGCAAAAAATCAGGGCTCAAAGCTGATGTTCATCTTTACCGTGCAAGTACATCCTTAAAAAATACATGAATATTTGGGACTCCGTGCGGCCCCCCTGCAGCCCGCGGCCCTAGGCCAGGGCCTAGTCGGCCTAGTGGTAAATCCGCCACTGTGTAAAAGAGTCTGAGATAATAGTTGTTCCTTCCGAATATGCAAATGTTTAATTACTTGTGATTATTTTGGCCCAAGATGATTAAGTATATTACTTATAAAAATAACTAATTAAAATATACTTTTCCGCTAACCCGCTGAAAAGTTTAAATATAAACTTTGCAAACATTTAAGCTAGTCATGCTCCTGGTGCGATGTACACTGTTGTGCTGTTTATAGCGTGGAAACCAGCACAGTGATAAGGTGATAAGGTAGTTTGCGGCGGTGAGTCTCGTGCAGATGTTTAATCAGCTGATAGGATAGTTCGAAGTCACGAGGGGCGACAGGATCCAGCAGGATCGATCAATATAACGCGTTCCATCCCGCCAATAACCGACGGTAATTAATTAATAATTCCGCATCAACTTGTTTTGTCGGTCGCCAGGGGCTCCACCGTACGGTGGGCAATGCAGTTCACGTGGTTGACGGATTGGCCACGTGGTGTGGGTAACGCAGTTTATGTCGATACACGATCAAGTCAAAGCAGTCCACCAGCAACGGCGAATCGTCACAGTTTAGAACTCATTACTGTATAGCCATTACTAGACATGTTTAAGAATATCAATGTCTACCGTAGTGGTTTTAAACAGAACCTTGGTACTTTTATTGAATAGCATGATTACTTTGTAATAATAACTCCTTTTTACTTTATTCTTAGCTAAAATATTACAGGTGTTCTTCTTCAAGTTAATTTTGTGGATATTTAGAGAGATATAAAAGCCGGCAGAAGAATGCCAGTCGGTAATGCAGATTGGGTACGAGGCAGTTAGTGCGTTCTCCGCTGGACAGCACTGTACGGTTTAAAGCATTCACTTACCGACCCTTTGTTTATGAGATTCAAAATTTATTACAGACAATATAGTAAGAACCTTGATTTATTTGTTATATTCTCATTGAGACAGTCCCATTGAGTTATATTGAGTTAAGAGCATTGGCTTAAGAGAAGGAGACGTACAATGATAGTTTTTGCAAGATTAAATAATGAAAACATTTACTGATTGAATTTAATTTGCTAAATTGCATCTGCAAATTGATTTGACTTCCCTTACGATTGTATCCAGGAAAACTAGTACTTTTAAATTATTACTTTCCCATTATTTTAGAAAATCTTGCTGATGTTTCATAAGTCAGTTTACCGAGTAAGTGTATTTGCTAGAAGCAAATAATAAATCAATTTTATTTATATTATAATTCAATTGAAACTGAATTTACACTACACATAGGTTGTCAACTTTAAAGAAGTGTTCGACACAGGTAGTTGTTAAAAACAGGTTGTGAAACATTAGTGATGCGATAGCATTGTGCACCTTGGTAAACTGTATTGCCAATTTTAAACTTACTTAACAGTTATCATCTGTGCGTTTAATGGTTTAAATAAAATATTGGTGTATAATCATATTTGTTTTGT
The DNA here is from genome assembly GCA_030545055.2 of Neoaliturus tenellus. NCBI lineage: Eukaryota > Metazoa > Arthropoda > Insecta > Hemiptera > Cicadellidae > Neoaliturus > Neoaliturus tenellus. The sequence continues at coordinate 217,097,008 of CM061532.1, forward strand.
TTGTTTAAATGCATTCTATAATAGATTTTCTCGTCCTACATGTAAAAACTAAACTCATTTATTTATTTGATCAAAATCATAAACTGCAGAATTGACATTTGTTAAATTAATCTATTATAGTCCCATATTTATTTATGTGTTTATTTTGTTTCGTTGTTAATAAAAAAAACACGTAAGTAATTTGTAACTACCATGTTAGTTAACAAATTTATCTTAGATAAATATAAAAATTTATATTGATCTTGCATCTCAAATTGCACATTTAATGGTCTACTATTAATAAAGGTATGTTTAGAATTTGTTGCCATAAACTCTTTCAATTGTTGTTTTTGAGTTTATTATTATTGTATGGCTTAGTATTGCTTATCTGGTTTGGTTTACGCGTATGTTCTGTTGATATCAGAGCGGCCGGCAGTTCAGCGTTTCTCCGCTAGGTGGAGCGGCGCTGCTCTTCCGGTAACCGGAAGCAGGTCCAGCTTCATGTCTCACTTCCGCCGGTTCGCCACCACGCATCAGTCGGTTGATCGCTTTCCACATTATTGGTTTTGCTGGGCGACAATTTTGTTTTTTGTGGAACGTCGAGAGTTCTTTTCGTTGTTTAGTACCGTACATAATCCCACGTAGATTACTGGAATACACAAATGGAAAATAGATGAATGAACGCTGAAAAATTAGTCCTTATAATTTAAACTCTGTTATAATTTCAGGCTATATTAACTTATTTTAATTGCTTACAACTTTTTTAAGACGTCGCGTTAAGCAAAGGAATCAAAGGCATCATAAAAAATTATTTTGGTTAAAATTACAAATATAAAGGTTAAGAGTATTTTGTAATAAGCTACCCAGTTTTGCAGTGCATTCCCCTAAATATAAATTACATGCACGGGGCGCGCTAATAACGAAGCACAAATCACGTAGTTAACCTGACGGGGCGGGCGCTGCGAAACTGTGATATTATTTTTCAACTCGACGGCGGCGCGGAGGGCCAGTAAATCTGGATTGGCCTTGTTTGCCCCGGTAGGACCTGTCGCCGTAGTTCACAATAAGGGCTCGGTGCCAGGCTCTACATGGGGCGGCGACAGCGCTACCTTGTGGCCCGCACCGGCACTACGGGGCTGCTTGCGAAGCATTCTGATGATAATGAAAGGCGTGAAATATTACAAAAACCAAATCAGCGTTGTTCTATACTTTTCCACAGGATCTTATCACGTTTTTTCTTAGTTGGTTATTATTATCGAGTTTAATGTTCTGTAACTTAGCTGCTTTTACAAGCCATTTGAGACAGTTTGGAATTATTCTTTAGTAGCATAATAAGTTCAAAATATTTTACTAATGTTTGTATGAAATATGTTTGAAATATATCTTAAAATACTGGTATATTTAAGAATAAACGTATTAAATGTACGTTAAACGTCACCCAGTATTATTTAGGATCGGAAATTACAACCGTCCTAAACTTATCTACCTGCTTATGATTTAAATGATTTTAATTTTGTTTAGGAGGTTTTTGATTTTGTACTTAACATCTTAGTGCTTTTATTTGTCAGTTACAATTTATTGATCAAGATTTATATAAACTTGTGTTATCATTGACTCTCAAATTGCGTTATAATCTTCGTTATTGTCTTAGATTTTTAAGTATTTACACAATTCAGGCATATGTTCAATTCATGCACAAATTGTTTATAATTTTTTCCTAAATCTTGTTTTATAGCGTACCGATTTCAACTCGATTTCAACATTATTAATAACGTTTCTTCAGAAATATTTTCAAATTTTCGCCGATTATGACTTGACTTGTTTACTCTTAGCGACTGTGTCCTCTATATTTAAACGAATGAATGAAGTAGGTCTATATTCAACAGAACGAGAAATATAATTTGACAATTTTTTTTATTCAAACCCGTTTCTCAGCGACTTTTCTGTTCAAAAGAGGAATTTAAATGAAAGGAAACGGTTTGTCGGGGCGGCGCGGCGCAGACTCCACCTAACGAGCTGTCACGGCCAGCCGTCGCGTGGGCACCGTGCTTATTGTTTTGAATGATCCGTCACAAAGGCCGTGGAAAAACAATCCGCCTGTTTCACTTGCTTAAATTTAATTTATTTATTTATGAGGATAATTTACTCTATCATTGTAAAGAGGCAAGGTTAAGTTAAAAACGGGTGTTATATTTGTATTATTTTAGTATACTATTAGTATTTACTCTAAGTTAAAAGAGTCAATACGTTATTCCTTTGTTAATTCTTTAGCATTTATGTTGATATTTTTGTATCGCAAGTTTACATAATTATATTTAAGCTAATTTTTTTGGCAAGTTGACTATTTAAAATCTTATAATTTATGCCTACTTACGTTAACCACCGAAATAAGTTGTGATGTGTGGGTCAATCCTCTACGTGAGCTTTTTTATCACATATTAGGAAACAATTGAATTACTCGTATGTTCATTCACTCCTTAGATTATCGGCGTCTTAATTAGTCGTAAAGATCCTGTGTAATATTTATCACTATAAGCCAATGTTGTCGATTTAATTCTATAACTCTAAAGACTAACACAACAGAGACAACAGTACATCATTGTTTGTGTAACGCCTGCAAAAGGAGTTGTTGGCAAACCAGAAGCTGCAACCATATTGCGTTCACGCTTTGTAAGGCGTTGTGTACGGTTGACGGTCGCATTCCCTTGTATAATCAATCATTGATTGTATTTCGTATTAAACTATAATTTTTATACTCTATGTGAATAAAATCGGTTTTTAACAAAAATGTCAATTTTACAAAATTAAAATTTTATTACAGTTTTTAAACTAAAATAAATGAAATTAGGTTTAAAATTTGACAAACACTCACTTATCAAATGGATTTTAGTGTAGTATTACGACCTTAGAAAAACATTTAAAAGCAATATTTAAACCTCAAGTTTACACCTAAGTTTAGGCCTATTGTTTGTTTCTAAATCTCTTTTAATCCCTTTCGATTGTCAGTTCCTGTGTTAATATTACGTATTTGTTTCAAAATCACTTAGTAATAATCATGGAGATTTTTATTTGAATCAGTTAACAAGAATAAAAATTAACAGGTGAAAGAAGCAAATATTTATATTATTTAAATATACATTTCATTGTCATGGTTTATCACTAAAATAATTAATTAATCTAAAACACAGTGAATGTTGAAATAACTAATCATAAAATATCTAAAATATAGGTAGAGATTGTAAACTTGTTCAAATATTTCGAACAAACATATAGTGGAGAATTGAAACAAAGTAGTGCCATCGTAAAAGTGGCAGTGTAAAGATAAGCGCGGGCATTACGACCAATAACGGCGGATATGGACAGGTCGGCTGGAACTGACATCACTGATAAATCCTTTCGACGTTACATAAAATATCTGTTTCTTGTATGTTAATATTGGCATTAACAATTTGTTTCTCTCAAGTAGTTGAAGCTCAGATTGAGTTATTTTGAAATTTGCTGTGTGTGTACCGATAGTTAAATACTGTATACTGTGTAAATACTTTTTACCTAAACTACCAAAACCACTAAATTGACTGAACAAATTTGTGCCTATATTTTAGTCTTTAATCCACTCAAAATTAATTTGGATCAAATTGCGGATTTCAATAACCCCATTTTTTCCGTTCTGTAGGAATCTCTAAAGAATCCACTGTAAAAAATCCAACAATCATTGACATTATTACAGCTTTTAGTGTCTCATGTCCTAATTTTTATGATTTTTGTAAAAAAATGCTCATTTTCACATTTTAGATTTAGAAATAAATGCTTGAAACAACAATTAGGAGAAGTAACTCTATCACCTTTGCTATTATCTGCTCGGAACGCCAAAGACAAAATCAAAATAACAGCTGATTATAAAAAATAGCGTAATTCAGGAAAAATTCTGAGGGAATGTTTCCCGAGGTGGAAATGTAAGGAATGTCTTCCTACTCCAAATTAATTTTGTACAAGGTATAGTATTTCTTGTGATTACAAGAACATATGTTTACCTGTTGAAATGGTTTTAATTTGACTTAATTTTATAGTTTAATTTGATTCTGACCTTAAAAGTGTCAATTATGTGTTTTAGATTAAACTCATATCAGTGGCATTTGACTGATGTATTTCACTTTTAATGACATCTATTGGCCTTAAAAATACCAAAGGAGTACATGGATCTATACATGATACAGGTTTTGTTGCAATTTAAACAATAGTTTGTCTTTCCAGAATAATAATTTTTAATTAATTTATTATTTTATTTATTTTGTTGTTGTTACTTTTACTGATTACAAACATTTGCAAACTGATTTCCCTGGTTCAATCAAGGAATACAATTTCACAGGCGTAAATACAAGCAGACACCTCTGGCTTGCCTATGTAACTAAATGTCACTGTACCTTACTTACTTCTTACCTGGCAGTCCCTAGATTACCGCACAGGCTCAATTAAAGAATGTCGATTGGAGATCAAAGTGTTACTATTATAAAAGAACGCATATAAAGAATTGTACTCAAATTTGTACATGACAAATTGGGCAAGTTTGTAATTTAACTGTAATTGTACTTTTGATTGCAGGAACCCGGAGCAGTGCCCGAGCGTGGTGTCGCTGCTGGCGGAGAGCTACAACCCGCACGTGCGCTACGGCGCCGCCATGGCGCTGGGCATCGCCTGCGCTGGCACCGGCCTCAAGGTACCCGAGTAGTTGGCTCCTGATTGAAAGCACATGAATTTCTAAAATCTTAGAAGAAATTTATTTTTGAGCACTGAAATTACACAAGAGTAAATGAAAATTGTAATAATGTATCATATTTTACGATGCAATAAAAAATACACTTTAATTTACTACAGTAGCCTCTCAGTGGTTAGAAATTCTTTAGTCTGACAAGTTTTATAATCTGACAATGTCTCGGTGGAAATATTTTTCAGGAGTGTGATTTTTCAACAGGTGACAAATTGTTTTTAAAAAGTTTTAAATTGTGTTTCTTTGCTAATTTAACACATAACACTTCTGTATTTAAGTGCTTTGATGTTTCTAACCCATTTAAACAGCGTTCAACTTGGTTTTTTCCTAATTAAGCTCTCATTCCGTATGAAAGTAAGGGTTTAGGTTGAGAATGATACCTCCAGCAATTCATAATCTTCTACAATCCAACAGGGTCCTGCTCACATATGTGTCGGAATATTGAGATTCATTTCTTTAGTAATCTTTCTTTCTTAAATAATCCTAAGACTATATATAAGAAGGACTTTATTGGATTAGTCTTGAAAATTCTATCCCAAAGATTAAATATTTTAATAGGTCTATACAACATAAAATCTTAAAAAAAAACTTTATACCAAATATTTGTTATTTTTATCCATTTATGTTTTTACAAACTATTTTTTATTCTTCTTCCTGACACTCGAAATAAGCCAGGAAATCACGTTTTCCTACTAAAGTGTTCACAAACAACAATCCCATCACAGAGAGAATGTCGAAGTCGTACAGAAACTAACGGAGGTCATGTTAATCGTAATGGAACACTGCTTCTGCCGACTACAGAAGTTTAACATGTACAAACACTTCTGCGACTAGAGATAAACTTTTAACAATTCTCAACCCTGAAAATCAATTGTTCCGCCCTCGTATTGTAATGAGCAGCAATAGTAGTAAATAGCAACTTGCAAACAACAAACAAGAAACTTAAAACTTTTTATGTTTTCTGCCTCTAAGTTGGAGACCAGTTTGAAATTATATTCTTCTACTGTCTTTTCTGTTAGAGTCAAAAAGCTAAATTGAATTGAATTAATTTGATTTTTATAATTCGATGTAGAAGACTGACAAAACTGTTTTTTCTTCAAGTTGTGTTATTATCCTTTGTTATATTATATTTTTATTTCATGTGAGGAACATGAAAATTTTATCGTAAAGAAAAAACTGGGGATTATGTTCTCTTGTTTGGTATTATTTTTTTCAAGAAGCTAATGTTTTGCTAAAAATAAAATAACAGGAAAAATTCTGAGTTATTGGGAAAGAAGCAAACTAAGTAGGAGCAGTTAATGCTATTCCTTATCCATTAAAAATTTTAAAGGAAAACCGAAACTGTTCTGTTGGTCTAGTCTAAAAACTAAAAATGTGCATGTGGGGAGCGAGGCAGGTGGAAGCCAATGACAAGTACCAAAGGCTTGCTGAGGGAAAGGGAGAGTGAGAGGTGGTTTCCAAACAAATCTGATACATTAAAGACTCAAGCTGATGAAATAGAAATAACACTGTTGCAACATTGCCATGATTAGCTGTAGCCCTAGAGTTAACTCGGATGCCAATGACAATGCACGCTATTGAACCTCGTTGTGTTCCAGCCCATGCCGGACGCAATATCAAGCGCTTAGCGCCTTGAAACCCAGTGTACTTTACTTAGCTGGCAGTCTTTGTGAGTTATCAAAGTCCGGGTTTGTGGAACTATACTGTAATATTTCAAAGTTATTGGCTCATCTGTATGAACAAGAAGTGAGTTATAACACTGTGTGATGTGTGTGTACAGGAGGCCATCGCCCTGCTCGACCCCATGACCAACGACCCGGTCAACTTTGTCCGTCAGGGAGCTCTCATCGCCTCCGCCATGATCTTGATACAACACACCGAGCAAACCTGCCCCAAGGTGACTACAACAACCTGAATAAATGATCACTGTAGCCTTGTAATGATAGTTAAATATTGTGGTTAGTGTCAGGTATTTACTATATCTATAAACAGTTAGCAACTCAAATCAGTACAGTAAATTATATTTCAGAAGAAGAGTGGAAATTGTAATTTGCATGTTCAAGATCATATTTGTAGTGCGAGACTTGTCAAGCTCTTCAAATGGTTGAGAACATGCAAAACACTTTTCATTAAAGTTTTGATGAATATTTTTCACTATACTACTTTCAGTTCAGCTGTTGTATCAAGGAAACGTCATATTTATATACAGCAGTATATTTTTTACAGTGTAGAATAACATTGTTTTCTACTGTCAACACTTTGTAAATATATGACGTTTCATAGGTTATAAACAAATATCGAAAACAGCCAAACACAAAGTAGTGTAGTGAAAAAGATTTGAAATCAAAGTCAATAAATGAAATTTTTTATTTTAAATTACACAGCTATGCAAGTTTATTGTATTAATGAAAGTCACTAATTTTGGGAGATTTAATATACATCTTACCAACAGCACAACATTGAAATATATTTATATTTATTAGCAATAATAGAATTAGTTAAAAAATAAAGTGTTTGTTTCCACAATATGATGAATGCAGTCACAATTAATTTAATCATTTATATTTCTTATTAACCTTGGTAGGTGGCGTTTAAAAGTAATCGCTTTAGCTGACCCACTCTAATGAAGCTTTTCTCATTGAAGTACCACAACTGTTATGGTGCAGTGATCAGTAGTTGACTGCAAATATTAGTTTTGGTTGCCTCTATCCTCACTCATCTTGTATCTGTTTGATTGGTCCATGTTCTCTCGGTCGGAACACAGGTTGCACATACAACTGGTGCTGCTACTACTGCTGCACACTTTAACCAAACAACACCTTAAGCACAGATGTAATAAAAAATTTATTGTCATTTACTTTCTGACATTCCTTGTCACTGTTTTTCATACTGCGAGGCGTTTAATCAACACTGTTGATACAATCAAATAGTGTGAGGATACCATTTTCGAGTATCCTCACACTAACGTTTTATCATAAAGTTAAAATAAAACATTCACACACTACACAAAGATATAAATACCGGCAATACTTAAACATAGATCAACGCGAAATGTGGCCACCGGGTCAACGTTATCTATCTGAAAGTTTCCGGATTTTATGTCTTTGTGTCGTGTGGAAAATGTTTTATTTTAACTTTGAGACGAAGCACTAGTGTGAAGATAATTGGAAATGTCTCAATATTTAGGAAACACTTTGCAGCACAAAAATAGGAACAAGAAATGGCAGAAGGTAAGTCTTAATTATAATTAATTATGACGTTCCAGTAGTAGGATGAACTCAAAATTTGTATCTAACTTTCACCGCTTTGTGCCTTTTATTTTGTGTTCTTTATCAACTTGATACCATCTATTAAATCTGATATTTTACAGGTGAAAGATTTCCGAGCCCTTTATGCTAAAGTGATCGTTGACAAGCATGAAGATGTGATGGCCAAGTTCGGAGCTATTTTGGCTCAAGGAATCATTGATGCAGGTATGTTTTATCAACTGAATAATACAGTTAAAAATTTTTGTAACTCATATGAAAAAATATATTTTCAGTTCAATTAAATTCAACATATATATGTACGTAGTATTGCCGACCCTAATACAAGAGCTATAAATTAAAACTCTCCAAATAAGTTATAAAAACTTCATTGTAAATTACAGCTGGCATCATAATCTAAAAAAATTATGTATTCTTTATCATACAGTCTGAGGTGTTGCTAACAGAAAGCCAATTGAAAGTTTTTAACAAGCTAAATCCTTGCTTTCAAACTAAACTGTCTCTTGATTCACAATTTTGTAAAATTGTAAATATATAACCTGTTGATACAAACACAAAAACAAACTAATAGCTGTTCATTGCAATTTAATAATTTATAATGTGAAGGGACTAAAAACGTGAGGATTAATTTGTATGTTATTTTGTATCCAAACTCAAACTCTGCCAATCTGGACTATCTGGTTAATCGCATGAAGGATTTTCCTGAGTGATGTCAGAGCTATCTTTTCATTGTGTCGTAACACATGTTTGCAGGCGGTCGCAACGTGACTCTGACGCTGCAGTCACGCACGGGACACACCAACATGCTGGCTGTGGTGGGGGTGCTGGTGGCCACACAGTACTGGTACTGGTTCCCCCTGGCGCACTGCCTCGCCCTCGCCTTCACGCCCACATGCCTCATTGCGCTCAACTCACAACTCAAGGTACTGTGAACAGTAAAAACTTAATAAAGGCTTTACCGTGGTTAAATCCGTACTATGTGATTTTTTAACCCTAGAGCTAGCAGCTGATTCTTTCCATCAGGACTAATAGCAACACCTGCTACTAAGACAAAGCCGGAGCGCTCTGACGTCAAATGCCTTGTGACGTCACCTAAAAGGCAATGTCAAAGCAATAGTTTGTTTTTGACTCGAAGTTCAATTTAAAATATCTGAGTGTTTTGAATAGTTTTGTCTGTTGTATTACGAGATAAGTAGTATAGCAAAGACAACAAGAGACATTTTTAATCTAAGCAGCTCAAGTTTTAATTGCATTACTATATTTCATTGATTATAACGAATAGCCTACCAGTTAATATGTTATTTTCAAATAAAATGTTTGAATCGTTGTGGTTAAATGTTTGTACACATTTCATACTCATAGTTTAGGAAAGTACCGTGTGTATGCTAAATAAATGGTATTGTCAACAATTTCATTAGAGGCCAAATAATAGTTAGTCCTACCGATAGTCAACTATGTAATTTTTCAATTCCTGTAAAAATTAGTATCACTTAACTTTGTGTCCGAAAATATGTTTTAAGATGTATAATTATTTGAGTTAGACAATTTGTTTAAACTTTTTCATGAAGTGAAAGCAAATAATTCATAATATTTAGGGCGATAGGTACCTTTTTAAAAATCAAATATTGGAAATTAATACATTCCATTGTAATCTCTACGTTAGTTGTTGGGGTTAGGGTTGAGCGGAAAATGTTTTTGTTTTCGATATCAGCTGATGCTAAAAGGCAAACAAGAATGGCAGCACTCCGGCTTTGTGTTCTAGGTGGTGTTGCTAATAGGCCCAATACTTTGAGTTTTAATGAATTTTGTAAGAAATAGTCTATATTGTTTCCTGCATTGATGTTTTTACTTCTCTTTGTCATTTCTATTTAGTATATTTTTGTTACTCAATCCTATTGAAAAACATATCTTCTTAATCCTCATTACTCTTCTTCTGGAAAGTTGCATGTCATGACACCCTAGTTCTGCGATAGCCTAACTGTGTGTAACTTATGGCACAGATGCCCAAGCTGGAGGTCCGTAGCAACGCTCGTCCCTCTGTCTACGCCTACCCGCCACCTCTGGAGGAGAAGCGGCGCGAGGAGCGGGAGAAGGTGACGACCGCAGTGCTGAGTATCGCTGCCAGAGCACGCCGCCGTGGGGCGTCCAAAGCCTCCGCTGACACCACCGCCGCCGCCGCCGACAAGATGGAAGTGGTGGGTACAATAACAGATGTAGTGTGGACCTCTGGTGCTTGAAAGAAATGTTCAATGTGTAAATAATATATTAGCAGTTGTTTGGAAGTAAACTGTTTTGATTGGAGTGCTCTTGTGTATGTTTCATTGTAGTTTTATGGCCTTTCTCCGATTCTTTTGTTAAATTATATTTTTAATTTGTCCTCTAAAAATCCACCAGATTTTAGGTTTACTCTCCTCCTATCAACTCCCCTGTGGGCGTAGCACTATCTGACTTAGATTCAGGCTTTGAAAGGCAAAGGAAGATTTGTATGATGACAGTAATAGTAATGAGCTTCCTACTTTATTATTATGGCCCAGCATACATATTTTATTGGTCTTTTGAATTGGCAAATACACCATCTATTTATCAGTTTAGATGTAAAATATGCTAAAAGTTGAATTTAAAATTGTTAAGTAAATGAATTTTTTATCGAGTTACAACCAGATATAACAAATGTTATAAAAGACAATGAAGAAATGAAATCAAGTTAAAAGAACACATCAGGCTACAATATGATATTGGCTACAAAACAGTAATTATTGTGATTGTCACCTGGTGGAACTGAGAGTTGAGGACTGACCCTAGATAAGACTTTTGTGTTTCAACCTTGTTTTTTTTCAAATTCAATCTGCAGACAAGCCACATCTGGCTTTTGCAGCTTGTAGCAATGAGAATATGTTTGAAATCTTATTAATGGATAGTAAACAAATTAATAATAAAATAAGTAAATCATATTTATTTATTATCCCACTGCATCTTCTGTGTTATCTTGCTCTGTATGCAGCTTGTAGAATACATACATCCAACTTAACCACCAATTAAAACTCAAAATCGGGCAGGCTGCTGATTCAATTTACCAAGCAACTGAAACTTAATTAGCTGTTTTAAAGTTATTCTCTACCTAAGAAATTAGTTTATAAACTCATTACCGCTGAGTTTGCCAATTGTAACTGATATATAACTCACAATATTTTAATGCAGTTGATCAAATTTTAATATTTCATATTTCCTAAATGTTTTGTTGTACAGTAAAATTCTTAAACAAACACAATCAAAATATCTTTTACAGGATGAAGTAAAAGAAGAAGAAAAGGAGAAGAAAGAGAAAGATGAGAAGGAAAAGAAAGAAGAAAAGAAACCTGAACCGAACTTTGAGATACTGCACAATCCAGCCCGTGTAATGAAATCTCAGGTATGCCTAAAGTTTTGATTTTAAAATTTTCAATGAAATATATATTTGACTAGACAAACCTATGGCATTTACATTTAGATATATTTATAGTAAAACAAGGTTTTCTGATTATAGTTGATAACTTGGGTACTTGTTTGTTATACATAAGCCACTATTTTCTGTTAAATTATTATGAAGTGAGGTCTTAAAAACACAGCAATTGAAAGAATACTATTTTCTGAATGATATGTGAAAATTATACGGTTCTAAGTTACACGGTTTTTGAGGTCTACTCTTAAAGTCCCCCATGTCACCTATGATAGCGGCGAATGCATCTCCGCCCGCAGCTGCGACGGTGGGTTGGTTACATGTACTAAGCCAAGTTTACAGGCTAACCAGGTGATTTTTTTTAAATTTTAGAATTAAAATTAATAGTCTATCAGAGTTGAATTAAAATTAATAGTCCAAAATGGTGCATCGATCAGAGTTGATGCATTGTTACCAAATCTATCCAGAAACATATTTTTATAAGATATTACACATGGTAAAAATAACCACGAATGACAACATTGCATGAAGTGAGAGGGGGTAAGGGGGGACACAGTTGTGAAAATTTCCATTGGACTACTTCGGTAAACCGTGCTATACTGACAGTATATCTGACTATTTGATACATAATCAATAACAAACATAACCTAACCGCCGCGGCCCGGTAAACTTGGCAGAATGACCTGGTGTGGAGGCCGCGGGGAAAGATGCATTCGCCGCAATTATCGGTGACATGGCTGACTTTAAGCAAGCAGTACTAAAAAACCATAAAACTTAGAGACGTGAAATTTTCAAACAATGTTTATTAGATAGTTTTCTTTAATTTTGATAAGACCTTATCTTAAAATGACTCAAAAAAGGAGCTGGTTTATGTGTAACAAAAAAGTACCATAACGTGTAGTGCGCAAAGTATCAGTTCAAATATTTGTCAGCGCAAAACTTCATCTTTGGTTGGATATGTTTTGCGGCAGTGATGAATAGCTGAGCAGAAACTACACTCATTTTGTGTGTTTGGTAGCAGCATAAACGGTTCAGATAGTTTAAAGGGTAAAAAAGGGTAGTTGTAAGGCTTTTTGTTAGGAGCATCTTTATTAGTTAAGATCGATGCATTGAAGTATACCACGTGAAATATACGTGGTGGATTTTGGGTCAGCCAAGTCAAAAAATTCATTATATTTGTTAAAACTCAGCTAGTCGCTTTAATGATTTAACATTTGATTATATCAATGAGCAAATGGTTATTCCAAAAAACTGAATATTTGAGGTAAGCTTTAACCACTTTTATCACTGGGCCTCTCTGTAGTGTACGTTTTTGGCTGTCATCAAATCCTCTAAGCAATTTTTCTTTGTTGCAAAGGGGGTGAGCCGGTACAGTGCAGAGGTGAATGGTAGTGATAAAAGTCACTGGCAGAATGCAGATTTGAACCTACCACATCGCTGCCATGGTCCCGAAGTCGGGCGTGCTAACCACTACACCACCCACTACTCACCCAACAACTAGCCCGTGTTATTTACTAGGGTGTGTTATTTCTTTTGTTTAATCTAACCGGGATGGATCGCTGCAGTGTTCAGACAAGGGTGATGTTGAGTGTGTGTTGTTTGCAGCTGAAGGTGATCTCCCTGGTGGAAGGCAGCCCGTATCAGCCCCTGAAGGATGTCACCATCGGAGGGATTGTCATGGTCAGACACACCAAGGGCGGCACTGACGAACAGCTAGTCGAGCCTGTTGCTGGTAAGTCCCCCCCCCCCCCCTTTAGTTTACATTTTACTATTTTACTTTGCCACATTTGAAAATTAGACATAGCTCAGTAATGTATATTTTTATCCAACAAAAAATTTTGTCCGCATGATTTTGAACTTTCTATAGGTTAAAACAACATGTAAACACAAAAAAATAAACAGCGATTCATTTTTTAAATGTATTATTTATTATGAATCAAATTTATGTTTTGGGGTTCCAATATATTATTGTGTTGTTCATAACTTCAAAAGATAATTTTGTATATAAATAAATCAAGTTAGTTTACACATCACTTCTTTTGTTTTGCTACCTATTGCAAATTTGTATATAACGTTAGTGATCTATTTGATAGGCTGGAAAGTACAGCCTTAATAATTTGTTGCTGCAAATAATAGTTATTATTTTATGTAACTTACTAATATGATTATTTGGAAGATAACTTTTGAAACATTGTATTGTGTTAAAATATTATTTAAATTTATGTGAAATCCTGTTAATGTAGCTATAGTTATGTTTCTTATTTTTGAGGTTTTACACAAATTAAAAGCTTATTTAGTAAATACAAAATCATTATGTAAATCATATAGTTAGTAGGCTTTTATAAAGTTTTAGCTTTTGCCATTAATGTTTTACTGCAAAGAATTGCTTTTTTTAATATGTAGAAAAAATCATTTTGTTTTTAGCAGGCTAAAATTGGTTTCTGAGAGTGTTTTGATTAATTCAAAATTGTATGCATTTCATAGTACTCCGTACATAGTATGTTTCATAGTATGTTTTATAGTATGTTTGTACATTAATTTTATTTATTTATTTATTTGAATGTTCTTCTGTAAAATATATCAATTTTGTATTCACATTTATTGTTTCAGACATTTCTTCATTATAGTTTGTAAATTAATTAACATTAGTCTCAGTGTTAATGTAGTACCTCATAAACTTATCACCAGTTCCTGTCACACCCTAACATGCAACACTTGTAATTAACGTCTGACACAACTGGAATAGTTTACAATAATTTAATTCCCTGGGATTATCTAAACCCTTAAGAAATAATTTCTCAAATCGATAACTTTTATTAATATTTACTAGTGACTATTGTACTATTGGTTGTCTATTCAAAGCAAAAATACCAAATACCGCAACTCTCTGAGATCTTGGACATCGTCAAACCAGCCCTCTAATTGGCTGGTGCTTTTCAAACATTGCAAATCACTCTTTGAAGTGTTTTTTTTTCCTGGCACGGTTCCAGTAATTTGTATAATTTATGAATCTATTTTTTTCCTGTTTAATTATTGTTGATTGACTTGTTGTTGCGTTAAATTATCCATTTGTGTATTTGGGGCTGGTGACTTAACTTTTAAAGTTACAGCTTTCAAAATTTACAGAACACAAGAACTCATTTAACAAAAATTTTGTTGATTTTAAAAATGAGGTGATCTGCTGAGTCCAAACTTGAAATTAGTTTATGTTCTAGGATATGCTACGATGCTAAATAACATTTTATTTTTTAGCTTTTGGGCCGAAGCCAGATGAGGAGAAGGAGCCCGAGCCGCCAGAACCATTCGAGTACACTGAGGATTGAACGGCACAACGGCATCCCACAACACGGACACATCTTACACACTCCTGCTTGTTCTCACTTAGATAAACGTATTTAATTTTTGTAGTTTGTCACTAATTTTCTTTAATTACATCAATGTGATCCCAGCTTATTTCTGTAGTTTTTCACTTGTTCCTTAAATTTTTTCTCAAAGTCCTGAGGATTTGTAAGAAAAATGTTAACGATAATATTTATCCTAAAATTTCATTTTGTTTAAATTATTGGTTTTTATTGATAATTTTGTAATTTAAGTTTGAATAAAATAAAAGAAATAAATCATAATAGAATTGTTTTTTATTAATTAAAATATATATATTATTTTTTTTAAAGTTTGGGAACAAAGCAAAACATTAAGTTAGAAGTATGGGGCCGAGAAAGTAGTTGTTGGTTAACTACAAGCTTATGTTTGGTTCGTAATCCAATCAGACATGTTCCCATTTTTCATATTTTAAGTACACGTTAAGAAAACACATTAACATGCAGTCTACAGAGCAGTGCTTTCAATACTTAATAAATCATACGTTAGTGCTGATGAATAATACTAGGAAGGTGAAAGAGTTTCGAGTTGAATTTTTTAATAATAGCACAAATGTTAATACAATGCACTCAGCATTTTGTTAATGCAGTACCCTCTTGTTCTTCCGAACTAATGTGGCGGACAGCCGGTTCGGATGTAAACAAAATTAGATGAAATGGAATGAATAAATGGTTCTCATACAAAATACAGCAAAGAGATACAAAACATAATAATGAATTAACTGGCCACTTTGTCGATTAGTGTGACCAGTGAAAGGAAAAAATAAGAACTATTAATAATAAAACACATTAACTAATCATCCATGAGTCATTGTTTTTGTCATTGCAATAACCAATTATGATTATATTCCTCGACAAGGTAATGCAAGAGATCTTATAAAAATAAGATTTTGAAACTTCTAATTCATAATGGTAATGTTTTGGGAGTGGAAAAATCTCAGGAAATCAAGATTCTAATTCATTCTAAAATATTCTAAAACATATAAAAAAAGTCACTATTAAAATGTACAATGCACATTACTAAAAATAAAGCATAGTTATTTTGATTAATGTAAGATGAACTTTTAGTATAATAAATTTCAAACTAAATTCAAAGTATTATTAGTTGTTTGCATTTCATGTAACTTGTCTGCATAGGTGCAGTATCACTTGACTAACAGTTGGCAAGTACATGTTTACTTGCTGCTCCCCCACCTAGTCAAGTGCAAATACTCTAACTGCCTCGCCAATAACACCAAGAGCACAGATTTGAAAAGTGCCCGGAGATTTGACCTATATATTAGCTGTCTGTTACAGAAATTTTCAATTAATATGGAAGACAGCAATTTCATCTATTCAAATAATGAAATTAAAATAAATTCATTTTTTAAATTAGTTATTATTTATATATTTTTGCAGGATGATAAAAAACGTTGTTTATCGCTCGGACTGAAATTGTATTTCTTATGCTAAATTGCTCATATAAATAGATTGCACAAAGTGCCACTTTCCGTTCTAGGGATGAAAACTACAATTTAAAGGAACTTTCCCAACCATCTGAGGGATTCTATCCTACTTGTTGGGTTTTTTATTATTATTACTTTAATGAAGACCCAAAATTATACTTTAAAAATAAACAAAATACGAAGGGATGTCATACAAAACCACTTTCATGCTAAATTGCAACAGAATCAAATCACTAAAATAAAATTGTCTCTATAATATTTTGTAAGTGACCTCTCTATGAATTGTGTACAAAATGTGAAAGTATAAGTTTAATGAAAGCCTTTTTATGATATAATAGTGAAAAGCCTTTCTTCCCAATGAAGACATTCTTAAAAAATAAAGAAAACTTTGAAAATTAATTAATCTTTAAGCTTAATTTTTACTGAAGCGTACATAACAGTGTTATGTTCCTGGAATTTCCTAGACAGAAATTTCAGTGTTTATTGTTACATTAAAAATGTAATTAATTAACTGTGTTTCTTATCTTGAATAAGTTTAAATATTACAGAAATTTTTTTTACTCAGTCTTTTTCTTAGTTTTATTTTCTTGTTGAATGTTTCTCTTTCTTTCAGATATTATCAAATAAAGTCTTACAGAAGTATAATTAAGTAAAAGTCTTTAAATTTGAAGGGAGATAAGATTAAATATAATTAAAATCATTGAAAGTGAAGACTCCCGAGTCTTGTTGACCAGCTTTGTAACATTATGAGGCGAAATCATGATACACAGGAGCAAGCAAATTTATGAGACACTCATTATTATTGACTTGGTCATTATTGTATGTTCATGACCATGTGCTTTTTAAACGATAAATACAAAAAAGTGGTATTGGAGATTTTTATTAGAGAGATTCACCCCTGTTATAGTAAAGAGAAGGTAAACACAAGCATCATTTTCACTTTCTTAAATAGAAAATCATACTGTTAATAATTTATTCTGTGAAATTTAGATAGAAAATTATATACCAGTAACTTTTATTTAGTTATTTACACAGAATTAATATGATGATGAAAACCTTTTAAAATACATCGTAGTTTTGAAAGAAGTAATTGCGGGTTGGGTGTCCAATTGGGCAGACAATGAAATAATTAGTGTGAAACCAAGCCATTTAATTAGTTTGTTTGTTTCTGAATTTAGGGAATAATCAAAAGCTATTACTTTGGTTAAAACTTTGTAACAATAATAGTTAATTAATTAAAACTTTAAATTAGCTTCTCCTACTTAAAACACTTACTTTTTGTTTCAAACTTTTTCGATCATTCCTCTCTGTTTGTTTTGAAACTAGTTTCCGACTTGAAGATGATAAAATATTTTTCAACTCACCTTTTAGTTATTTATAGGTATGCTGGATTTTAAGTGAAAAGTTTTATTACAATATTTTTGTTTTCCCAAAATTTATTAATTTATACTAAAATAAATGTAATCATTATATTTTATGGTTCATAAAGACGAATTGTTAAAACATAATTAGAATAAAATGTGTTCTTGTTGGAGCTTTCACTATAAAACCCCATTTGATTAATCAAATGTTGAAATGTGGAAATGGAAACAGGAAGAGTAACAGAATTTATATTGCTGTTCAGCTGGATCCCGCGAGATCACCACTCCCGCAATGCCCCATATTTATAACAATTATTTATAAGTCGCTGACTTTGCCTTTTTTAATTTTTTTTTTTTTTTTTTTTGTGAAAGTCTTGCTTTGACGGATCCAAACATAATGACTTTTTCAATCCGGAGACAAAACACTTGATAGTTACTAAAAACAAAGAACCATTTGAATTGAGTATAAATCAAATCATGCTAGACTGACACTCTATCTCTATCTAAATGAGTGTAAAACTCACAGATTTGTATTGTTTTGTTTCAAATATCTAAATGTTTGCAATCTATTTTTTTACTATTTTCTTTTTAAGTTGCAGATTTTTTTAATGCTTCACGCCAAAAATTAGGCTACAGTGCGGGTAGGGTAAAAAAATCGTTAACAATCCATTTTAATTTGAAAGGAAAATGTAAAATTTTTAGGCGATCTTACTTGATTTGCAATATTTTTATTGATACCTATCTTAAACATATTTTTTCAATAACATATCGAAATAACGTTTTTGTTACATAACTTTTTTTGCAAGTACTGTACAGTCTTAGTTTTCTACTTTACAAACTTACAAAACTGCAAAAAAAAATTTCATTTTTATTGTTTCGTCAGGTTATAAATTGAAAGATTATAAGAAAGGGCAGGAAGAAGAACTTTAACTTTATTCACAGTAATCCCATCGACACTTGGGAGAGAGGAGTGTCTGAAGTTGATGAAGTTACTTCAAAGTTAATTGATCATCTAAACTACGTCTTTGACTAAGTTTCTATTAACTGAAGCCTACATTTCTTGACTTAAACTTTAAATGTTGCTCTACACACCAACATAATATTTCAAAATATATAAACGTTCTAAAGCATATTTAAATTTATTGTTTATTTATATCAGTTCTGTCTGTTTTAGAGAGTTTCCATATAAGGAATACGCAATTACAGTAGTAGTCATGGTAATAAAAACAAACAAATTAGTATTTTAGCGAATTTCCCTATAGGGAATACGCTATTACGGTAGTAGCCATGGTAAGACCTAAGCCCGGGACCATGTTACTTTTTCATTTTGAGGTCCCCAGAAGCCAAAATTACCGTTCGTTCATTTTCATATATATGTATATACAGGGTGAATCTCGTAAAGTGTTCTAAATGGATTACAGAAAAACGCTTTGCCCTACATCCTTCAAACAAAATTATTTCCCACTAAATTGACCCCAAGGAATAATTTAAAAATATTTTTAACGTTGTATAAATACAGGGTGTACCAAAAACTGGGGGTCACAGGTTCGAATCTTGGAAATTTCAAATACAAACATATGTCATATTATACATCATCAGAAAGGTATATTTAATAGAAACATTTTGGTGAAAACTGAATTTAGTTATCTTTATTCATTTCAAAATGGCGTCCATTTTTGTAGCCAAAATCAAGATTTACGGAATACCCTGTACTTCTTTTATTATTAATCATAAACGACTTCTGATCCAAAATACTTATTTGAAATAAGCTAAGCTTTACAATGATATGCCACAAGGTAACATTTATTTAAAAAATAAAATTTCCCAAATTTAATATTTTTGAAAATGTTTACATAAACAAAACTCAAAAATTTCAAATGCTAACCCATGTCATTTTGTATATCATCTTAAAGCTCTCGTTGAACCGAGCAACTTTGTAATTTACACTAATGCCGTATCACTTTTGGTTTTGTAGTAATAACGGAAAAACGTTATTTCCCCATATAACTTGCATGATAATTTAATGATATGGCAACAATGGAAGAAGGACTGCCATACTATCATGTCCTGATTAATTAACATGCAAATCATATGGGAAAATGACATTTTTACGCCATTACTACAAAACCAAAATAGATACGGCATTAGTGTAAATTACAAAGTTGCTCAGTTCAACAAGAGCTTCAAGATGATATACAAAATGACATGGGTTAGTATTTGAAATTTTTGAGTTTTGTTTATGTAAAAATTTTCAAAAATATTAAATTTTGTAATTTTTTATTTTTAAATAAATGTGATCTTGTGGCATATCATTGTAAAGCTTAGCTTATTTCAAATAAGTCTTTTGAATCAGAAGTCGTTTATGATTAATAATTAAAGAATTACAGGGTGTTCCGTAAATCATGATTTTGGCTACAAAAATGGACGCCATTTTGAAACGAATAAAGGTAACTAAATTCTGTTTTCACCAAAATGTTTCTATTAAATAGACCTTCCAATAATGTATAATATGACTTATGTTTGTATTTGAAATTTCCAAGATTCGAACCTGTAACCCCCAGTTTTTGGTACACCCAGTATTAATACAAAGTTAAAAATATTTTTAAATTATTCCTTAGGGTCAATTTAGTGGGAAATAATTTTGTTTGAATTATATAGGGCAAAGCGTTTGTCTGTAATCCATTTAGGACACCTTACGAGATTCACCCTGTATATACAGGGTGATTCACGACGAAGTGCAGAAATTTCGGGAGGTGATTCTACACATGAAAATAAACAAGAAAAGTCGTATAAACATATGTCCTAAAATCCTTCGTTTAGCCGCTAGCCGCCATTTTGTTTTTTATACGTAATAATTTTTATCTCCGTAATGATTTGATGGATTTACTTCATATTTGGCATGAACCTTTACCACAACAATGTTAACTTTTAGAAAAAATATTATTATTTTCCAATGTGTATTTTTAAAATGGCGGCCATTTTAAAATTTCAAACTCAAATTTCTCAAAAACCGCAATTTTTGTCAAAATTTTATACGAGACAAAAAATTGACAAATTTAATTATCTAAACAATGATACCAAGTTTGTAAAGATCTGACAACAAATAACGGAGTTATTGAGATTTTTCTGTTAAAATAACCTAAATTTACATGATTTATAATGCAAAATCGATGTTTTTTTGCTGAAAAAAACTCAATAACTCTGGTATTTGTTGTTAGATCTTTACAAACTTGGTATCATTGTTTAGATAATTAAATTTGTCAACTTTTTTGTCTCGTATAAAATTTTGACAAAAATTTCAATTTTTGAGAAATTTGAGTTTGAAATTTTAAAATGGCCGCCATTTTGAAAATACACATCGGAAAATAATAATATTTTTTCTAAAAGTTAACATTGTTGTGATAAAGGTTCATGCCAAATACGAAGTAAATCCATCAAATCGTTACGGAGATAAAAATTATTACGTATAAAAAACAAAATGGCGGCTAGCGGCTAAACGAAGGATTTTAGGACATATGTTTATATGACTTTTCTTGTTTATTTTCATGTGTAGAATCACCTCCAGAAATTTCTGCACTTCGTCGTGAATCACCCTGTATCTATATATACAGGGTGTTCGGAATAGCTATTTGTGTATTAAGAGCGCAAATAACGTCATTGCCGCTCGAGAATGTAGTTGGCCTCACGAAGCGTCAGCTGAGTGCGGCCAAACATTTCGAGAGCGGCAATGACTATTTGTGCTCTTAATACACACAATATTTTTCCTACCACCATAATTACAACCGATTAAATGTATTTAATAAACGTACACAATTATATCAACTTTAAATTTAACTTCATTAACTTTCATTAACTTAATAACTGTAATAAATCGTAATCACTTGCATAGATGTGTAACAAGATAGGTTAGTGTTATCAAAATACTGACCGTGAAATCAGCTGATTCAGAGCAAAGCAACTACAATTAATCTTATATAATAAAAGAGTGCATTTAAGAGTCTAGAGAGAGAACTACTGAACGGATCGAGGCCGTTTTGGTGTCGATGGATTTCTCATGACCCCTAGATGATAGGAAAAATATGGTATCCCTCGGAAAATGCCTTATAAAGCCGCAAAATGAAAATTAGACCTTATTTAGACCAATCTAAGACGTGATTTTGTCGATTTGTTTACTGCTCCAGGTGATTCATATCTTACATTGAAATTTGACACCACTGCTGCTTTACAAAGTGTTTTTGTAAACAAAAACAGACAACTTTTCATTTCTATGATAATTGACAGATACAAATTAAATCAAGGGCAAGTAATGTTGCAGTGGTTTTTAAAGCAGTAAAATAAATATTTAACAGCTGATGCTTTAATAAAATTTTTGTTGCTATACTATAAAGAGAGTTTGTTTAATATAGGTGATTGAATTTATGTATTTAAACTTATGAGCTATTTATTAATATTTGTTTGCATATATTTTTTATCTATCAACTAATGAGCTTTATGTTTTGAAATATATAAACATAATATTTTGTTTCTAAAATTCTCTAAACCGTATTTTAATCTATTAATCTTTGTTAAACTAAGTTATATAATGTTATTATATTCTTACTTTCCATCCTTTTGATCATGTAGGCTTATGATTCTACATGTTTAACACTTGGTTTATTGTTCCCACTGATATAAACAATGAAGTTCAAAAATGTGATAACGTGTAACTATGAACTGGAAGAAATAAGTCTTGAAATATACAAGACGAAATACCAAGAATAAGAAAAGGAGATGGAAATAAAGTGAAAACAAAAGACAAAGAATAAACATTTCGAATAGTGTTTTAGTGAAGGTAAAAAACATACTATATGATTGACATAGAGGAAAACTCAGTAACACTTAGTACACCCAGGAATGTACTTCTATACCATTACGTGAAAAATTCAAGTCAGAACTTGAAAGCAAGGTTCAATTAAATGCATAAACACTGTGGAAGAGCCCACAGAATGGTGCTCGGTGATGTCAAAACCTATAGGGGACGTCATACTCATCGTGGATCCAACAAAATTAAACAAGAACGTGATGAGCCAAAAAATGCCAGAGGTTGAGGACACACTTAATAAGATTGGTAAATCGCGAGTGTTAAATAAATAAGATACGAACTCCAAATTCTGGCTAATTATATGGAATCCAAGTCAGCAAAATTATACTAAATAAGTTAATTTATGGAAATACGGTTAAATCACTAAATCACTATTTTGAGACAGGGACCACAAAAAACCTTTAATCATTATCTTTTTTGTTAAGTCTCATAGGCCCACTATATTGTAAAACTATATGGTAGTAAGTATCATAAACTATTTAAACTTATAAACTATTAATGATACTTAGAGATCACCTCCTGATCGAAATTAGACCAAATTTTGAGTTGATCTGGACCCAACGAGCTTAAAAACATTTTATAACTGAAACATCTGTTCTTCCTGTTTTTTAACAGTGTTTTTTACAACAGCTGTTTAATGATTCAATCAATTCTCCTGCCGCCAAAAGATTAACATTGAAACTTTGAAAGCCTGTGGGGCGTAGGCCTGGAGTCCAACGTGAATTATAATAGGATTCTGCTCATCTACAGGACTATACCTTTCTAACGGTATGAACGGATTTATCATATAATGCACATGAGCTGAGAAGAAAGGAGGAAAAGAAACATGTTTGCCTATTATAGAAGACTATTAAATGGCCCACTGGTCGGATTTCGACCAAATATTTAGTTGATCTTAAGCTAATTAGTTAAATTAAAAATATAGATAAAACTAACTGTTCTTCCTGATTTGCTATAATTTGTTATTACAACAGCTGTTTCATGATTAATCAATTATCCCTCTCCCATAAGATTAACATTGAAACTTTCGAAGCCTGAAGGGCGTAGCCTCAGGGGCCGATGTGAATTAAAATACCATTCTGCTCATCTACAAGACACTACCTTTCAAACGGTATGTGCGGGTTTATTTTACGTTGCCTGAGGAAAAAATGAGGAAAAGAAACATGCTTGAATATTAATATATAGATAACTGTTCACATTGCTAAAGAAATGTTAATTGGAATACTATGTTGTCTGTGTATTAATAAATTCTGTGACCACTTTCAAACGTGAACATCAAATTCATGAATAATCATCATGAAAATTACCCGTCATTTTTGAAGGGCCGTTTGCTAGTTTGTAATAATTATGGTGATTGTCATGTGGTTTCTGACCAATATAAACTAGTCTGTGTTGTGACGTCACCTTCTTTACCGTTCTAACCTATTGTAGATTTAAAATAACCTTGATTTAGCGTGCACCAATGTTCCATTACCGCTCTAGAGCGGAAAAGGACCGGAAAACGAAAATGAACTGTTTTGCGTAGGATTACAGCTGTGGCAATGTGATTATTTCCATACAGTGGTAGGAAAAAAACGTTTCAGGAATTCAGGAGGTTATCGCCCACATCAAAATAAGCAAAAAAGTTCCTATAAACATATGTCCTAAAATGCTTCGTTAACCCGCTAGCCGCCATTTTGTTTTTTACACTAAATAATTTTTATTTCCGTAATAGATCATTGTATTAAATTAATATTTGGCATGCACCTTTAACATAGTAATACCCATTTTTAAGAAAAAATTTATTTTTTTCCAATGTGTATTTTCAAAATGGCGGCCATTTAAAAATTTTAAACTAAAATATCTCAAAACCGGTACATTTCATAAAAATTTTACTAGACACAAAAAAGGTGACAAATTTAATTATCTAACCAATGGTACCAAGTTTGTAAGGATCGGACAACAAATAACGGAGTTATTGAGATTTTTCAATTAAAATTACCTTAATTTGCATTAATTACAATGCAAAATAAATGTTATGGGAACGGTTATGGGGAACAGGTTATGGGGTTTCAAAAGGGTCAAAAATAGGGTTTGGCATTTTTGGAGTATAATTTTCAAAATTCAACAATTTTAACTAAAACCATTTAAAAGAGCTTAAAAAACAAACAATTTAGTGTTTTGAGTTTTTAACTTGGCTTAACAGGTTTCCAGAGAAAAGCCAAAAATAGGTTTTCCATGTTAATTTTATGGGAAATCAACAAAACCCTGTATCTCGCCTATTTATGGAATAACTTGATAAAATTTGGTATGTACATTCACTTGGTAGGGTTCAACTGATATTTGCTTACAACACCCACATGGCAGCAAACCTACGTACTCATTCGTATGGGGTTTATGGGGAAAATGAAAAGAACACCATAACTTGATAATATTTGGTATGTACATTCACTAGGTAGGATTTAACTGATATTTGCTTACAACACCCATATGGTGGCAAACCTACATACTCACCCCCATGGGGTTTATGGGGAAAATTAAAAAGTGCCGAAATTGTTACAGTTTGACATTTACCTAACATGACTATTACATTTCCTAACAAAACTAACATGTTCTGACAACATCCCAAGGCAGCAAACCTACATACCCATTCCTATGGTGTTTATGGGGAAAATACAATATCTCAAGATCGTTTGGAAATTTGCTGAGTACGCAGGTCTGCTGCGACGGGGGTATTTTATTTTTAACCTGGCTAAACACACTATAGAGAAAAATCCAAAAATATGTTTTCCATGTTATTTTATCCTTATAGAAAACCAACAAATCCCTCTAACTTATTTACTGACATAACTTGATAAAATTTGGTATGTTCACCCACTAGATAAGAGTGTGACTTAAATTTGCTTACAACACCACACTATAATCCCTCGCCGGGTCTGTAAAGGTACATGCGGTGAGTCAGATAATGGCTGTGTTCATGTCATGGTACAGTTTTAACAAGGTTATAATTTCAATTTTGAAAATTTATATTTGAAATGTACCTTAAAAGTTATAAAAGACGATACCAAACTTGGCCTAAACATTTTTTGAAACACCACACTCTATGGTTCGTGAGTATAACTGAAGGATGATTGAAATGGACAAACTCAATACGATGCTGATTGGCAGTATTTTTACTTTTGTTGTTTTTAAGATCTAGCGTAGCCTACTCTAGTTTGTTATCATTTGGCATAAGTTTTTAGGCATAGGTATATTGGATTCCCTCAGGGGCAGTGGGCTTTCCACTGTACGGGTGTTTCTTGGCAACCCCGGGGTACCTGAGCCAAGCTGTGAGACCCTCCTCACAGTTCTTCCCGAGCTAGGGCCTTTCTTCTCATCTTTCAGGTCTTAGCTCACCGTCTTTATTCTTTCCTGAGCTAACCTTGCTCACCTTCTTGTTTTCGACCCCGAATCAAGGGTGTCTTTCCACCTTCTTTCGACCGGCGCATGCTGGGGGGTCCTGGGAGTGTCCCTGTTGTGTTGCAGGGACTGATGTGTGCCTCGCACTGCCGATGGTCTCCTCCAGTGTGTCGTCAGAAGCCAGCCGCTTCGGACCTTAGTCAGGGAGTGCGGCATGGATGCAGGGATCGGACTCTGCATTGCCACGGTGCGACCCCCAGCACGTCCGGCACATTTTGTGTATCGGTGCTGGGCAAACGGAGGTTCGGGCCCCGGAGTCCCGGGGTAGGGGTGTCTTATCTCCTACGGGGGGTAGACCTCCGAGGGTGTACCCGCTCTCGACCGATGAAGGGCCGCCTCTTGCCGCACGATGCGCTGGTGAAACAAAAGTATGGATTTTAAAATGCAAAACACGAACGATGATGAGATAGAGCAGGCCGCCTTTAAGCGCAGCTCAAGACTGCAGAGGTCTCCGACCTTGAACACTGGAACGCCGACGAAGGGTATTAAAACCACCCCCCCGCCGATGCCATTCAAGGCTCTTGGTGGTGTCGGATCGTCGTCCAAAACCGGACAGAAGAAGGAGGAGATCGGTATGGCGATGGAGGTGGCCGAGCCGGCAACACCATTAGCCAATATCCAAGGGATTCCTCCCAGGAAGAGCCCTCTTCGTGCGGCATTCGAGCTGCAAATGCTTCGTCAGCAGCAGGACGACGCCCACGAGGAGGAAGACTCACTTCTGAAGAAGATGAAAGCTCTTTTGAAGGAGATGGCCAAGGCCCTCTTAATTCAAAAGAACGTGAACAAGGCGATAAAAGAGGGGATCCCGAAACTCGAAGATGCTCTAGAAGAAATCGAGGAATGCCGGAAAATCAGGCTAAAGGCAGTGAAGCAGGAGCGCGATGTCACGAACCGAGTCATCTCTGCTTCGCCTCAAGCTCACCTGGCTGAGTCCCAGACTCAAGCCAGAAAGCGAAAGAAGAGGCAGAGCGGTTCTTCGCCTGGAAGCCCTGAGCTTGTCGAGGTGGACTCGGTGCCGAGACCGGTTTTTGTCACTGCGGCATCGCAGACATCTCCTGTCCAGGCTACTGAATCCGCCCCGGGCGCTGCCGTGATTCCAGCGGCTACTCCTGCAGAGTTTCCTGCTCCAGCGGCTAATCTTGCCTTGGCAGCAAACTCTGCCTCAACACCTTTGGGGGGCTGGAAGACGCGCCTGTCTAAGAAAGAAAGGAGGAGGCAGAAGCAAGCGGAGGCGGCTTCGAAAAGTGCGTCGAGGGTGGAGCGGACGCAAGTCTCGAAACCGGTTGGGGAGGCCTCTGGCAAGTCTGTCAGAAAGCCTAAACAACCCAGGCCTAAGAAGCCCAGGACAGAGGCAATCTTAATCAAGCCTTTAGGGGGGCGATCTTTTGCCGATGTTCTGGGTCAGATTAGATCGCAGGCCAAACCGGAGGAGACCGACACCGTTATCAAGTCTATTCGGCGAACCCAGAACGGGGATGTCCTCCTCGAACTGGGGAAGTCGAGTGACAAGATCGGTTTTGCCGCTTTCCTCAAGACTGCACTTGGGGACAAAGGCTCAATCAAGGCCCTAGAACCGAAGTGTTCGGTCGAGATTCGGGACCTTGATGCCCTCTCCACCGAAGAGGAGGTGACCCGTGCGATCCAGGTGGCACTCCCGGAGATACCAGCTGATGGAGTGAGGGTATGGCTAACAAAGCCCAACCGAAGTCAACTCCGGATGGCTGTTGCTGAAATGGGCGAAAAGCACGCCAATAAGCTGCTTAGCCTTCAGCACCTCAGAGTCGGTTGGGTCAGTTGCAGGCTCAAACGGAGGGTGGTAGTTTCGAGATGCTTTCGCTGTCTCGGTTTCGGCCACTCCTCCCGAAACTGTAAAGGGCCCGACAGGAGTGCCAACTGCTTCCAGTGTGGAAGCCAGGGCCACAAACGCAAGGAATGTTCCTCGAGCCCCTCCTGCTTCCTCTGCAAGGATTCAGGCTCCAGTGCCCTCGGTCACTTACCCGGGTCTGGTCAGTGCGGTGCCTTCAGAGCCGCACTTGAACAGGCAAAAGGCAGCGGCCGGTAATTCGCATCCTCCAGGCCAACCTTCATAGATCCTGGGGAGCTGATAACCTTCTAGATCAGCTCGCCCTAGAACTTGGTGCTGACGCGCTCCTTATCAGCGAACAGTATCGGGACAGAGACCCAAACATTTGGATCTCGGACAGCCTCGGTACTGCTGCATTTTGGGCACGTAATACACGAGATGTCTTGGTGCGGAGTCACGGGCGCGGCCGAGGATTCGTCTGGGTTCGGTGTGGGGACGTGACTATCTTCAGTTGCTACCTCACACCCAACGAGGCCGTCCAGGACTTCCGTGACAAGATAGATAACCTAGAGGAGTGCGTTCTCGGCACCACCGGGCATGTCGTCGTTGGTGGCGATTTCAATGCCAGGGCCGTCGATTGGGGAATGCCCTCTACCAACTCCCGGGGGAAATACATCCTGGATTTCATCGCCAGGGCCGGTCTTGTCGTCCTCAACCAGGGCGACACACCTACTTTTCGGCGCCCCGGGCAGAGAGGCACGATCCCCGATGTCACCTTTGCGTCTGAGTCGCTCCTTCCGAGGATCTCTGGCTGGAGGGTTGTGGAGGACTACACGGGTAGCGACCACCAATACGTCGTGTTTGACCTGCATGATCAGGCAAATCGTCGAGTTTCCGCATCTCGGGAAGGGCCACGCCGGTGGAACACCAACAAACTGGACGTGGTCAAGTTCACCGAAGTCATCTCTCGGGGAGCGCAGGGGAATCCTGGTGAGGCTGGGGCCGAGGCACTAGTAACATCCACGATGGAACTGATCGTCTCGGCCTGCGACCAGTCTATGCCGCGAAGGAAACCCCGACGCGACAAACAACCCGTTTACTGGTGGACTGAAGAGATTGCGGAACTCAGAAGAACATGTTTAAGAACTAGACGAGCCGCCACAAGAGCGAGAATCCCCGCAGACAGAGTTCGTAAGTCGGAGGCCTATAAAGCTGCGAGAAAATCTCTCCGCCAGGCGATCAACAGGAGCAAGGCGAATAGCTGGAGGAGACTTCGTGACGACGTTGATTCCGACCCCTGGGGCCTGGGTTACAAACTTGTAACACAGAAACTCGGCGCCCGCTCTCCACCTTCCATCATGGAGGGCGCCACCATGGGGAGGATCGTCGCTGCGTTGTTTCCTGAACATCCACAGCGACCGCCGGTTGACTTCGGACGGGTAGAGGACGTTCCACTCTTCACTTTCGAGGAGCTAGAAACCTCCGTTCTCTCCCTAAAGAGCAACAAGGCTCCTGGCCCGGACGGGATTCCCAGTGAGGCTTTAAAGAAAGCATTTTTAATCAACGCTGACTTGTTGATGAGAATGTACAATGCCTGTTTGGTAGAAGGGGTGTTTCCGGCTCCCTGGAAAACAGCCAGGCTTGTACTGATCAGCAAGGGCAAAGGTGATCCCGAGCTGCCGTCGTCCCACAGGCCTCTCTGCATGTTGGACACGGCTGGAAAGCTGTTCGAGAAGCTGATCCGTTCCCGCCTGACTTCTGCCGTGGAAGCTGCCGGGGACTTATGCCCCCGTCAGTACGGCTTCAGAAAGGGACGGTCAACGATCGACGCTGTCACCGAAGTTCAGAGAGCTGTGGAGAGAGCCGAGAGCCACAACCATTTCTCCCGCCGAGTAGTGCTTCTTGTTACTCTTGATGTCAAGAATGCCTTCAACTCTGCGAGGTGGGTCGATATGCTGGATGCGCTTCGCAACACCTTTCGTATTCCTGCATATCTGTTGCGGCTCATCGAGGATTATCTACGCTCTCGAAGCCTGATTTATGACACGAGGGACGGAACGCGGACGATGGAAGTCACTTCTGGTGCCGCACAAGGTTCAATACTCGGCCCGGATCTCTGGAACGTTGCCTATGACAGCCTCCTGAGGTCCGAGATGCCTGAGGAAACCACTTTGGTTGGGTACGCCGATGACGTCGCAGCTCTCATTGCTGCACGCAACGTTGAGCTGGCCCAACTGAAGTTGAACCGAGTTATGCGGGTGGTCAACAACTGGATGTCCGATCACGGTCTCTCACTTGCTCTCAGTAAGACGGAGATCGTGATTCTCACGAAGAAGAGGATCGACACCGTCGTCCCGTTTCGAGTGGGAAGGGAGGTGGTCACATCAACTCGTGCCGCCAAATACCTCGGGGTTATGGTGGACACCAAGTTAAGCTGGAGGGATCAGATCTTCCGTACGGCGGACAAGGCCGCTAAGGTAGTGACTTACCTTAGTAGGCTGATGGCCAATGTCGGGGGTCCCCGATCCAGCAGAAGACGTCTGTTGATGTCCGCGGTCCAGTCCGTGCTTCTTTACGGGGCAGAGGTGTGGGCAGGCGCTCTAGATAAGGAGTGCTACAGGTTGCGACTCGCCCGGGTTCAGCGTCAAGCTGCGCTCCGAGTGTGTTCCGCCTACCGGACAGTGTCCGAGCCTGCCGTCCTGGTGGTCGCCGGAGTCATCCCTGTCAAGCTCTTGGCAGGGGAGAGGAAAGCGATTTATCAGAGACAAGGCGAGATCGGCAAGGACACGGCAAGAACAGAAGAGCGCTCCCGAACCTTCCAGCAGTGGCAACACAGCTGGGAGCACGACACCCGAGGACGATGGACTGCGCGACTTATCAAGCAGGTCCAACCATGGGTGGAACGGCGGCATGGGGAGGTGGACTACTACCTGACCCAATTTTTCACAGGTCACGGCTATTTTCGGTCGTACCTGAACCGGATGGGAAAGACCGGTTCACCGGACTGCATTTATTGCCCGGGTGTTCCCGACGATGCGGAACACACATTCTTCCGCTGTCCCCGTTGGGAAGGGCCCCGCCTGGAGGCCACACAAATCTTTGGTGTATTTTCGGTGGACTCGGTCTGCCAAAAGATTTTGGAGGATGAGGGCAACTGGGATTGTTTGTCACAGTTCGTCCGGGGCATCCTCCTGGAAAAGAAAACCGATCTGGACCGCGAAGTGGCCCAGATCCCTTGATCGAGCGGCTGGATAAGGAGCGAGCCCCACGGGCGTAAGCCAAATTTAGGCCTAGCCTGACGTAATGTGACAAACAATTCCAGGTTAGATTCCTAAAGAGTAGAGGAGGTTTTTTAGTGGGTAAACCCGTTTTTTGGGGAGCCCCACACTACAGGCTGGCCACCTGTGTGCGTAATGCATTTTTCCGCCTCTCCCTCAAAAAAAAAAAAAAAAAAAAAAAATAGGTATATTGGATATAAATTTTAAAATTTGATATTGTAATCCAGCAAAAAATATACAGGTAGTTCCAGCTAACTTGGCACTTGAACGATTGATAGAAATTCTCTACTAATATAACCTGTTACAGAGATTAGTGCACACAGAAGTGGAGTAACTGAGTCATGCTATACTAAAAATTAATGCATTTACTTCTTATACACTTGCTTGAACAAATTATAAACTAAAATAGTCAACATTTTTTTTTCAACAATATCAAAAATTTCCAATTACATTACAAGGAAAAATATATATGAAAAATATTGTTTCCATCCATTTTTTGTAATTTTATCTTACGGTCATCATTATGCGAGTCTACAACGTCAATTTCACGAAAATATTAAACTTAAGTAAAAACATTATTTTTACTTAAATTTAAGTCCTTAGAGTATTCAATATCATTTGAGCTGAAACTTTGTCTCTAAATTATGCTTAACTGTGGGATAATCCAGATTGTTTCCCAAAGTCATATTTCCACTATGACAATGTGAGCTAAACTACGCTATGCGACTGTTGTCCTTGGTTACACGTTCAGCATATAACAATTTAACTTATAATTCGGAGTGGTATTTAGTTTGGTAGGGAGTTGATTTATGAATAATATAGTTGTGGTATATATGCAAACAACTTCTAAACAATCTATTGAACCTATTCAACTAAACACTCCTATCTAATATAATATTGGATTGGAAATTAATGTAATCCTTTATTTATCAATTAATTTCATTCAATTTTTCCATCCATCAGAATGGCGATATTAAAAAAAAATTGTGGGTAAATATTTACTATTGAAATTTGGTTCTTTTTGCCAAAACAATAAAAATATCTGTATATTAATAGGCAATTATGATACTTTTTCTTCCTTTTTTCTCAAAGTGCATCGTAGGAGGAATCGTAGTGTCCTGTAGATGAGCAGAATCACATTATAATTCATATCAACCCCAGGGCTATGCCCTACAGGACTTCAGATTCAGATTCAGATTCAGAATTTCTTTATTCATAGCATTACAAAGTAAATACATAGAATAGCGTCACACATAAGCAACTCTTAAAGTTTGTATTTAAAATTAAGGCTCCGGTCTAACCCTGGCGTGCTACCCAAATGCATGGGTTAAAAAAATCCTGTTATCTCCTGCTACACTCAGTGTACAGCTAAAAATAAGGATTCAAATTCAAATCAAAATAAGGATTCAAATAAAATATTCAAACTTTTAAAGTTTGAATCTTACTCTCAAGTAAAAAGGGTAATTGATTGAATCACTAGATACTGTTGTAATAACAAAAAATCAGGGAGAACAGATTTTTCAGTTATAAAGTTTTTTAACTAATTTGATTTAGATCAACTGACATATTGATCAAATTTCAATCAATAATACGGTCAATAAATAATAATGAGCACTGCAAATATTGTACATATGATAAATTATGAAACTGTATTAAATGAATTTTTAGGTTTAAGGCTCCGCTCTACCAAAGAAAGCCTGATTTGGCTCACTATGTTACCGAATGCCGCCCTGCAGCCGTAGCTCTAGTCGAGTTTGATGGCTGCAGAGGTTTACGAGAATCGTGTCTTAAAATTAACCAATTAAGATAGATATTGACTCTTAACTTTTTATGAAAGTAGAAGGATGAATCTCGTCTTGTGTGGTTTTAGAATTTCTAAATAAAATTTCTAATTTAGTTATAACTTTGTAAAATGATCTGTTTTTCCAATTTTTAACTGAAGTTTTCAATTAGTTTTGTTGAAATACTTAAAAAAAAATAAATAAATAAATAACCGAGAAAAATTAGTTTTGATCTTTTTCTTTAATATGACACCTTATTTTTAGCTGTACACTGAGTGTAGCAGGAGATAACAGGATTTTTTTAACCCATGCATTTGGGTAGCACGCCAGGGGTAGACCGGAGCCTTAATTTTAAATACAAATACAGCATTCATTTATTCAAGTATGGGCCCTATACCCTTTAATAGTTTTAAAGGTATAAAAATGAAAAAAATATAGATGTTTAAGAAGTTAGAGTATTTTTGAGTGTCTTTTATAATGCAAAGTGACACTTAGCAATTGACGACCTTTTAGAAGGAATGGAACTGTTTCAATTGGTACTTTTAAAATGTCAAAGAATTTAAACTTTGTGTTTGAGTCGGTTTCAAAGTGAAGTAAATCGTATTAAAATATTAAAGTATACACGCTATCAAATTCAAATTAAAAGAACATAAAGAATTATTCCCTTAAAAATGAAGGTTTTGAATAGTAATTTCCAATTAATGTAATTACTATTCAATGCTAAATTAATTAATCATATTTACTGTGCGCCAGACACACCAAGGAAAAGTGTGTGTCTTTTATTGGTTTTTACTCCACAGCTGCTTTATGAGAACTATTGTAATTGTTGCTCAAAATCGAGCAATTTGATTTGAGCTATGACATGTCATTGCTAAAAATGCTACATTTAGTCCTAAATCAATCCCATCGGAACAATCCAATATTGTGATTATCAGTAATCACCCAATACACTTATTTACAGCTGTGCGTTATCGTTAAAAATACTCATCCCAATCCCAATGTTATTCTGCAGTATAATAGGAACAATTATGTATAGCTCTGTTATTTTAAGTCTGCTCATGAATTTTTTGCGGGAACCACTTCAGATCAAGACCTATCCAACGACTCCAGAAAATTTAAAATCGGTTGAGAATCAATCAGTTGAGAATTGGAGTTAAATTTTTTTTTTTCATATTACATATTTATAGATGATTTTCAAGGGATGCCCAGTTAAGTTTTATTCATGAACCTGTGTGAACCATTACTGAACTTAAATTAAAATTGAATACAAGTGTAATCAATTAAATCCTCAACTACTCAATGATGGAAACTGAATGATGGAATGAAGCACAGTTCAACTGCAAACAACTACTCCGGTGTGTAAGGGCTTTGACAAACATATAATGAGTCTCCTATTTCAGTCTCATTAAGTTAGTTTTATATAGATAATGTGTATTAGGTAATGCACCAGCGAAACCGAACATTTGCTCGATAAACTTGTAAGACTTGTAAGGCGAGCTCGTTTGCTTTGCTCACTCGCCAGGCCAAAGGGGCTGCATTCTGGTTTAAATTTAATGAACCAAAGGTTTAAAACTAACAAATTGCTTTATTTATATCAGATGAATATAGTTAACTTTAGTAGCAACAAGGAAAATGTCCGTAAGGATAAGATATTCAAACAATTCCACATGACCGAAAACCCCATATCAACAGATCAGATGTATTCTTGTTTAGAATACAGTCGACTCAGTCTAATCCGGACAACTTGCAACCGGACCACTGGCGGATGAAAATTTTACGAACCATCCGATGGTTGTTTACTTATGTAAATTACAATCTTTATTAGTAAATATAACTATGAACTTGTAGGGGAAAAGGCCCCTAAAAATCTAAATGGTGATGCTATCTTCAAAAGTAAGTTTCAATTCATCAACTCTTGCATGCACAGTTAGTTACTGTATTTATTTACAAGCTGTACTGTGAATTAAGAAGATTGGATTTTCTTGTAAAATATAACCTAATCGTGATCATACTTTTTTGTGGTATCTATTCAGCAATTAACAAATAATCACAACTGTATTAAAATACAGTCGTCTAGTTTGTGGAAAAAATAAAATTCATCGCACTATTATACTGCCGGATAAGATATCCAATTTTAAAAAAATGGTTATCTTAACTAAAAATATCTGCTCGATAATCAGCTGAGTTCATAATGAAAAATATTATTTGAAATATCTGCTTAGTTACACATGTAGATATAAAAATCTTCTTATTAGATTAACATTAAAACTGAAAGGTCCAATACGGCGGATCCCTGGTATATTTTGATACTTCTAGTATTTTTCCTCACGTCCTTGGCCCTCAAGCTTTAAAATGAGCCATTGTACTTTGCCCTATTTTTTTTTCAACTCGAGATATTTTGAGGGGACGGATTTGCTTATGGAATCATATGTATAGAAGACTAGCTTGCTCGGCATGCTTTGCAATGTCATCTTAAGAAATTGTTTGCTCTTCAGATGAGCTCGTTCGCTACGCTCACTCGCCACAAGTCTATAATATCGTCTAGGTTTCTTAATATCAATCTTCCGTCAATAATTTAAATGAGAAGAGCTGTTTATAAAATTAATGTTCCTTTAAGTAATCATATGTTAGAATACAACAATATTGCTTCCATAAAAATTACATGGTAACTTTGAGGACATCTAGATCGTAGCCCTTTGTGAATATCATTATGAAAACAATTAGACTTTCCTATTTTAAACCTAACGAATAAGTATACTAAATTTCAGCACTCTAGCTAGTCAGGAAGTTGAAAAATTAGTGTTGAATGAGTGAGTGAGTAAGTGAGCGAGTGAGGGCTTTTCCTTTTATATGTTTAGATTATAAATCACATTTTAAGACAATTTTAAAATTCACAGAATTAAGTTTTTACAAAAACCAATTTTTCTTGTAAACCGGTTGTGTTCTATCAATTGATACTAATATGAAAGTAGAGGGTGTGACCGGAAGTCACTAATTTTTGTTATGGCGTGTTTGGATTATACACATAATTTTAAGACAACTTAACAATTTAATTAGTACCATTGATCCGAATGTTTTGGTAGATAATGGTGGTGGAAGTAATGTTTTTCACCTTAAGAATAACGTGGTGTAAATTTTCACATCCATTATCTCTCAAAATTTTCTGTTAACAAAACATGTTCTTAGAAAATAGAAATGTCTTAAACTCTCATTTTACTGTATAAACTTTTTCCTTCATAAATTATTATTTTTAGGTAAATTATTTCATATTGGTATCAAAGTTTACAATATGGCTGAGAGGTGCGTCCGTGTTTCAAATAAAGTATCTAAAGTATTCAACATAGAATGTATTTTAAGATAGAACATTATTTAAAATGAGGTTTTAAAACATTTTCACGCTTGGATTTATTTTGTTTAAGATAAAAGTTTCAGATGTAATGGATGTTAAAGTTTTTCCCATGTTAGATATTCTTATAGGGAAAAACTTAACTTTAAATGCCACTATATCCTAAGCCGTTATTTTTAATTGTACAAATGAATTTGTAAATTTGTATTAAAATTCCGTGTGGAGTTAAAAATTCATAAAAAGTTGGGCTTTGTATATTTAAAATTAGTCACTTTTGGTCTAGATGGATTACTTCTTTTTCACCCTTTACATTGAAATTAGTGTCACTCGGTAGTCTGTAACCGGTTGACCTAGAATTTGTTTTTGTGAAAATGAATTCTATAAATTTTAAAACCGGTGTACGGGGCCTGGGACACAAGATACATGTAAAAAAATAAAACAAATAAGAAGTTATTAAATACCTCTTAGTTTTGGTTTTGTTAAAAATCAGATCATGATCAGATTTATTTGGTAGATTGATGATTCGCAAAGGCAATATACAATGTTTAGAAATCAATTTTGCAATTTTAATCATGATGGTGATCAATTTTAAATCATATCCAACAAAATTCCTAATTTTGCAGTCAATACATACGGTGTATTATCAAGCTATTAAGAATAATAAAACAAATGCTCTTGAACTTTTCAATTACATTGTATATTTCATAATTTGAAAAACCACTTTACCAGAATTTTTAATTGGTTCCACGTTTTTTACATTAAGACAATATGCATATTGGATTATGGTGAAATAAATAGTTAGGTCTACAGATAAACAAAGTGAGTACAGATAAAGAGATTGAGAAAGATGAACAAAGACAATAAGATTAAAGAACAGATAACGAATAATTTCCAATCAATAAGTGGAATACCGTACAACAAGATACAAGTGACCTAGTAAAAACACGGTATTTCTACATGTATTGTATCCATTGTTGTGTATGCACGTAATAATCACATTCTAGCAGTGACAATCGCGACAGTGATGAGAGGCAGAGCCAAAGATAATAGACTTATTCATAGCCTCCACCGCAACGTCACAACCCCCCCCCCCCCCCTTCAACACCCACACACACCAACCCCTCCCATGTGGTTTACGGCGATGAATACGTATGTATCTACCAACTTTACACTTATAATATCGTAATAAAAGGTAGGAAGTATAATAAAGAAAATGTAGAAGGATTCAGTTGTGGATTAAGAAGAAAATAATATAATTCTTTAAATTTCTTTCTTTAAATTTTTATTTCAATACAAGAATTCCTGCTAATATTATAATCTAGCTGTTGCCTGTCATGGCTTCGCTCCATGATTGAATTTATTTATAGGTAATAAAATATTTTTAAAGAGCAACAAAATCTTCATCCTTAGAATGACATTAAAACAATGAAGTAATGTGAGTGGAGCTCTGCAGGAATTTTATAAAACTTTCTCCTAATGAGAACCTATGAGCAAATTTGAACGACCATGTCAAATTTCAACCTGCAATCCCTACAGTCATTTTGAAGTCATGTAGGAAAATAGTTTCTTAGCACTAAATAACATCAAAAAGTATATTTGCAAAACTGTTTCTAAATGAATACCTATTAGCAAAACGGAACGTAAACGTTAAATTTCAACCCTGTAGGATCTATGGATTTTTTGAGGATTTGTTGGGATGAGCCGTAAAAGAAATTTGCAAAATTGTTTCTTGTTGAACACCTATGAACAAAGAGGAATGACCATGAGAAATCTCAACCTCGTTGGCCCTGTATTAATTTTGTAGTATGTGGAATAGAGCCCTTAAGGACTTCAAAAACTATCTTTATAAAACCATTTTTTAGTGAGCACCTATTAGCAAAACGGAACTTCCACGTTAAATTAAAACTCTTTAGGATCTATGGTAATTTTGAGATACTGGGCGGAACACCGAAGGAAATTTGCAAAATTATTTCCTAGTGACCACCTATGATTAGAGAGGAACGTCCATGTCAGATTTCAACCCCGTGTTCCCTTGAGTAATTTTCAAGCCCTGTGGGACGGAGCCCTGAAGAACTTCGAAAACTATTTTTGCAAAACCGTTTCTTAGTGAGCACCCATGAGCAAAGAGGAACGTCCATGTCAAATTTCAACACCGGAGGTGTGCTTCAAAGACTATATTTGCAAAATAGTTTCTTAGTGAGTATCTATAAGCAAAGAGAATCGTCCATGTCAAATTTTAACACGTACAGTAATTGTGAGCTTCAGTGGGGTGGAGCCCTAAAGGAAATGTACAAAACAATTTTTTTTATTGAGCACCTATTGTTAAAGAGATAGCTCCAAATTTCAACCCCGCAGGTTTCTTAATCCGTATTTAAATTTTCCGTATGGATAACATTACATTGAAATTTCGAGGGCCAGTGGGGCGGAGTCCAGAAGGAATTTTGCAAAATCGTATCTTATTGAGCACCTAAGAGGTAAGGCGAACCTGTGTTTAAAGTTTCAAGTAAATCCGTTCGGTAATTCCTGAGATTTCGTGATGAGTCAGTCAGTGAGTTTTATTTCGCTTGTATATAGATGTGAATGTCCGTATGTTTGTTACGCTTTCACGCGAAAACTACTGAACTGATCATCATTGAACTTTCTACTCATATTCTTGGAGGTATTAGAAGTAACATTTAATAATATACTTTTAATTTTAAAAATTATTTTTTACAAAAGATAAAACAATTGTTTGTACAAAATATATTTTATGTTGGCCAATTTCCATATAGGGATTCAAGATTCAAAATTTATTTTCCGTTGGGGAAGCTACTACGGGTAAGACCTAAGCCCGGGGCCATGATATTTTTTGGTTTTGAGGTCCATAGAAGCTAAAACACCATTCGTTCATACATATGTATATATATCTGCATTTACATCTGCATATGTATTTATGTGTCCATTACATGCGTGGGTATTTTTACTGGGCAGAATTCCGAAGGTAAAATTTGCTTTTTAGGCCTACTAACTATTTCTGACCCGATCTCTCTTCGGTTATGAAGATGCAATTATATGACCTATCTAAACACCTAATAAATTAATCTTCTGAATCTTTCTGTCTTTAAATTAAATTCCTACATTTGGAAAATATTGTTTGTAGTTTATTATTAAACTAGTATACGTGTTGCTCGAAATCGAGCAATTTATTTTATTACAGCAAAAATGTTACTTTGGCTCTAAATCAATGACATCCAACCAATCCAGTATTGTGAATATCTGTAATTACCAAGAACAACACGTATTTTCATCTGTTTATCAACAGACGTTTAAAAATGCTTTATTCAATTACAATGTTATTTAAATGGGAAATTTTTAGATTTCAATAGTGGATATCGCCTTCATTTTTCAGTCCGATTCTCATCAGTTTTTGGCGGAAACAAATACAGACCAAGCCCTATCCAACGACATCAAAAACTTGAAAATCGGTTAAAAATTGTAGGAGTAGTTCTCAAGACAAAAAAAACCCCTTAGCGTATTAAATCTATACTAGGGGGCCTGTGCAGCACGATGCGCTGCATTTATTACTGTACCTGGTGAGCAACCTTTGCTCCATGGTAATACTTTGAAGAAAAAAAAAATCATTACAGTAAAAATCAGATAGAACATTATTGGTGTTTCATAGATTGATCTTCATTACCAATTCTCCAACTTCCCAATGTGATAGTGTTGAGATGTGGTGCTCATTCTTTTAGGTCTAAATTATCTAAGATTAGGCCTCCGTAGGTAGTTGTTCTTTTGCCGATATGTCTTAGAGCCTTTGTTTAAACAGTCCTCTAAAATTTAGAATAAATTCATAGATTTTGGATCCACATAGTTCATCAAACATAAAACGTAAATGACAACAGAATAAAAATCCACATTTCATTACTCCCTGGTCCTGTATGAGTTATGCAGCACTCATTGCGGCTGTTTTTGCAGTACTACTGTATAATGTAGTCAATGACATAGTGAATGAGACCACATTACTATTAATTTATGCCTAAATCCTCTTTGACTTAATTTTCCATGACATTACTAAGTTTA
The DNA here is from genome assembly GCA_030545055.2 of Neoaliturus tenellus. Classification (NCBI taxonomy): domain Eukaryota; kingdom Metazoa; phylum Arthropoda; class Insecta; order Hemiptera; family Cicadellidae; genus Neoaliturus; species Neoaliturus tenellus. Next base: position 217,137,207 of record CM061532.1, read on the forward strand.
CATAAAGAAATCACAAAAATTAAGAGAATCTACATCTTAGTTGGTGTGGTCCATTTTGTTTTAGTGGCATTTTTATTTTAATAAAAATTTCTCTTTATAAAAACCATTTTTGTAATAAGCTTGTTTTCTATACTGGAGATAAAAAACTTTTAAATGTTATCTTTTGCACAGGTTTTTAATATGTGTAGCGTTCTGCATAGAACATGTTTATGCTATAATAGTAAATAGTAAAAAGGTTATTACACTTACAACCAACTATCCCTTTTCCTTATAGTTTACAGCAGTTTGAAAACCCATGCACAAAAATTTAGTGTTCTATTTTAATAATATTTGTTACCTTTCATTATTGTTTCATTACCAGTCGGACAACCAATAAGGCCCATTTAAAAAATTTCAATTTCCAAAATTGTTTTCGTTAACAAAAATGAATTTTTCCAGGGTTAAGTTACAAAACTTATTTTTGTGCCCAAATACGCGTACAGGTAAATAAAACTTTCAAGCAAAATCTACCTGCTACATTTTGAGAAAAGGTTAAAACCTCAGATTAGACACTCCTCGTATTAAAGTATGACATTGTGTTGATATTTCAGTACCAGTTCAATTTGCTTCTATTCAGCTTTTAACATGTGTTTGTTTGTTCAACTATCAACAGCTGTTTTATTTAGCAATTCAATATAAATTGTTCCCCATGTTAATCTTATGGACAAAAAATTAACTTTGAGGGCTTCCCGTGAGCTTCAGAATTATAAAATCAAAAATCTAGAACCTTATTGCAAAACTACAAACTGAGACCATTCTTTTGACACCTCAAACTTTAAAATTGGTCCAGAAATAAGGGAGGAGTAGTGTTAACAAAAAAGGGCATCACTTATTATATTTATAGAATAGATATCTATATATAAATACGCAAGCATGTTTCATTTCCTCCTTTTTTCTCAGCTCATGTGCATCGTAGGATAAATCTGCGCATACCGTTAGAAAGGTATAGTCCTGTAGATGAGCAGAATCACATTCTAATTCACATCGGACTCCAGGGCTACGCCCCACATGCTTTCAAAGTTCCAATGTTAATCTTATGGAGAAAGGAAAATTTAATAAATCATAAGACAGCTGTGTTATAAAAACAACTGCTAGAAAATTAGGAAGAACAGATGTTTTACTTCTAAAATGTTTTTAATCTTCTTGGGTCCAGATCAACTGAAATTTTGATCGAATTTCGATCAGGAGGCGATTTCTAGTATTAATTAATACGCAAGCATTTTTCATTTCCTCCTTTTTTCTCAGCTCGTGTGCATCGTAGGATAAATTCGCGCATACCGTTAGAAAGGTATAGTCCTGTAGATGAGCAGAATCACATTCTAATTCACATTTGACCACAGGGCTACGCCCCACAGGCTTTTAAAGTTCCAATGTTAATCTTATGGAGAAAGGAGAATTGAATGAATCATCAGACAGCTGTTGTAAAAACAACTCTAGAAAATTAGGAAGAAAACAGATGTTTTGGTTCTAAAATGTTTTTAGCTTCTTGGGTCCAGATCAACTGAAATTTTGATCGAATGTCGATCAGTAGGCGATCTCTAGTCTATATATTAATACGCAAGCATGTTTCATTTCCTCCTTTTTTCTCAGCTCGTGTGCATCGTAGGATAAATCCGTGCATACCGTTAGAAAGGTATAGTAATGTAGATGGGCAGAATCACATTCTAATTCACATCGGACTCCAGGGCTACGCCCCACAGGCTTTCAAAGTTCCAATGTTAATCTTATGGAGAAAGGAGAATTGAATGAATCATTGACAGCTGTTGTAAAAACAACTGCTAGAAAATTAGGAGGAACAGATGTTTTTGTTCTAAAATGTTTTTAAGTTTCTTGGGTCCAGATCAACTGAACTTTTGATCGAATTTCGATCAGGAGGCGATCTCTAGTAGATATTAATAGGCAAGCATGTTTCTTTTCCTCCTTTTTCTCAGCTTCTGTGCATCGTAGGGAAAATCCATATATACCGTTAGAAAGGTATAGTGCTGTAGATGAGCAGAATTACATTATAATTCACATCGGTCTTCAGGGCTTTGCCCTACAGGCTTTCAAAGTTTTAATGTTAATCTTATGGAGGAAGAATAACTCATTGAATCATTAGACAGCTGTTGTAATAAAAAATGCTAGCACATCAGGAAGAACATATGTTTTATTATGAAACTTTTTAAAACTGATTGGCTAAAGATCATTTGAATTTTTGGTCGAATTTCGACCAGTGGGCGATCTCTAGTAAGTATAGATTCATGACAAAAACTAACTTTTTGAGTGAACTAGCAAGAATATAATTAATTGTTAGTTTTCACAATATATATGATTATTTATAATAATATACTTTTTTCCTAAAAAAAGTTATTAAGGGTTTGCATTTAATGAAAGAGGTCTTCTTCTACAATATACTTGCATCTATTTATATGATTTTACTTATAAACCCTATTAAAGGCACTTTCGGCACTAAAAACCAGGTTTAGTTCAATTTAAAATTTAGCCATGAAAGACATTTAAATAAAAAATAAAATATATTTATAAAACGTATTTATCAAACTGTTAAATTAGTACATATACTAGCATGTATAGTACAGTACTTATATCGTGTCAATATTTTTTATACTTTTCACCAATTCCCAATGTTAATACCATGATATGAAATCCAATAACGTTAAATTATATGATGCCGGAATACAATGAAGGGATCAAAACCAGACGGGCACCTCTTGATATGTAAACGAACCGCCGGAACTGTTGTTGACAGGAAGTGGACGTCAGCGCTGCAGTGGTTATGTGCCAAACTAACCTGACATATGGGAAAGCCACCATATTTTTATGCAACTGTTCATGATAGAAATGCCTATGTCAGTGAAAATGCATCTCTCTCGAGCACGTGTTTTGAACTATTCAATCCATGTTGAATTGTTTTCAGTTGAACTGTACATTAACCAGCTATTGAATGAATCTTTGTGGAATGCTCTTGCTTTGCTCCAGGTAAAAAAATCATACGGGATTGCAATTCACACAATCACATCACTGTTATGCCGACATAATCATAAAAATACTGTACATTTTACTAATTCCGTCGTTTTGAATTAATGTGAAACAAAATAAAGCTCTAAAAATATTGCACTTATATCTTACTGTTTTTTGATATAAAAAACAAAAAACAAATATATTATAAAAAATCAATGTTTTAGAATAGGAACACAAGCAATGCATACATAAGTAACAAATCATGAACCTTATGATTTAAACTTATCTTCTTGGCCGGCCTTATGAATGAATTTGAAATCAAATCAGTCCACACGATTAGTTCTTGGCAATGATACTGTGCTATCGCGGATCATTCAATTTTATTTTTTAATTTTCATTGAGAACATGAAAAAATGACTTGCATATTTTAATTTCCATATCGTAATTCTTAATCAATCATGAAAGTACTTTATTTTAACTTATTGAAATTACTTGAATCCTGTACATTGTGAGGAGTGTATGTGGCGTATCATGTTCCTGTTAAAAAACATCTTAAAGGATTTCACTGTTTAATATTATAACCCTGCAGCACTAATTTCAAGTTTTATTTCTTGCATACGAATCTCAAAACTTAGTAGAATTAGTGGTTTTAGCTCACTTCATTGGTCTCTATAAGTGTTGAATCGTTAGGGTTTAGGCGGAGTCACAGTGAAATGTTCCTCAGCATTTTTGCGGTTTCTCGTTGAATTTTGATCAAAATCCCCAAGGTCACGGGGACTTGTACGAAAACTTGGAGAAAAATGTGAAAATTTGAACTTTCAGCATGACCTTGACCTCCATGACGTCATTGGTTGATGATGTAGTTCGTGTAGTGACTCGTGACGTCATTGATAACATTATCGTTGATGACGTAATTTCGATTACGCCATTTTATCGTGAACTACATGGAGGTCATTAATTTACCTGAAACCGCTAAAAAGCCACGATTTTCCGAAAATCTAAATGTTAAATTATTTTAAGTCCAAACGTTTTATAGTATTAAACATAACTGAGTGAAACTAGAATTCAAAGTGAGTGTTAAAGGTCAAGTGGGGTTCGCAGTAAACCTGCGAGGAGATTATATGAGTGAAGCATGATAGAGGAAAGTTAAATCCTCCCATTCAGCAAAGTTTAAGTCCGATATCGCACTTGATGTCCGATCCAGCAAGTTATAAAACAAGAGTATAACTGTTCACCGCATGACCGTATTGCAGGGTATTTTACAGAACGTACATGTATACGCATAAAAATCTAATTAATTTAATTGCTGGGTTATATTAAATTAAACTTAAATGTATGTAAGTAAGATATTTATTCAACACAATGTACTACCACATATGCCCATTATTTGTATTTTTACTTATTTACTAATGTTATTCTTCACTAATGTATATCAATGTTAACATAATTCAAAACAGTTAAAGTGCAATATGAAGATTTAACATATACTATAATACATGTTTACTATAATACATGTTTAATTTGTTTATTTACTATATTACATGTTTATTATGCAAAATAATTTAATATTAGCTGGTTTTTATTTTATTCAAACAATGTGTTTCAACTGTAATTTAATTAAAAGTTTATAAAAATATTTAAGCTATTACAAGGTTTTAGTAAACGTAAAGAATTTCCATTTTTTTTTATTAATTGTTGTTGCAGTATAGAGTAAAAATTGAACATATACGATACTAAGTCATAAAAAATTGATTTGAAAAAATACAGTATTGTTATAAAAAAATAACTTTCATCTGTAAAGGAATAACTTTGAACTAAAATTAGATCAAATGATTTTAGTTAGAAAATTGTTGTGAAGGCGTCACTATCTCACTACACCACACATAAGCGGAAAAAGTGGAATTTGATGAATGAAAGGATTTAATACCCAGAATCATTATTCATCTAGGATAATCTCTACAGGATCTGGATCCCTAATGGATTCAGCCTACGCCATTCTTACGGCCCGCCGTGACGTCATTCTAATTAGGGACCGACAGGTGACAAGTTTATAATGTTGCAGGTTTATCTATTACCAGTGAATACAAAATATTATAAATTTTTAAAAAATCTCATATATTAAGTTAATATACATTTATAGTTTTCTTCTAACTTTTATTTAGTGTATAAAAATCCCACTTAATGCAATACATAAAATATTACGACACTGTTGCACTACTCTATCTTTTACTAGACTAACTTTCCCCAAAAAAACCTTTAAGAGCCTTCTGCTCATAAATTTTGTTTCGTAGAGTGCTTTATGCAACTTAAATAAAGCAAACTATGGAACTAAAATTGGGTTTGATAAAAAAGAGAGGTATAAATTACCGTTAAAACTCTACTTACCGTTACCTTTACTTTAATATTATTTACTTATTATAAAACTATTACAGTATGCTAAATCTATAATCTAACATCTCCGTTTTGATAATTTACTGTTATGTTAGTCATTTAGTTAGTACGGATTTAAATTGTTTGCGTTATTTGATATTACAGGGTTAAACTAATTTGGTGTAAAATATAAATATTTTAACTTTGTGACATGATTTTAGTATAATTACGTCATTTGAAATAATTTAAATGGGGATTTTATTTTTTAATCGGAACTAAACGAAACATTTTAGCAATGACATGTGATAACCCATTTTAAATTGCTTGCTTTCGAGTAACAAGTATACACTAGTTGAACTAATATATGTAGATTCAAGATTTTAACCAAAACAAAATGCTGTAAATTGCATTTACAACAAATATTTAATCGCGTTTATTTGCAGACATTTTTGAAGGAGTAACAATTCAAAATAATTTAAACAATTCTCTGAAAATGTTTTGTTTCAAAACGTAATGCTTCCCTTGTTGGAGAACGATAAATAATGAAGAGGCTAACATGTCAAAACACTCTAGTTTTAAGCCATATTACGTATTTTACACGCACGTTTGACTCACACTGTTATGGTAAGTATGTTTTGACGTACGGTCTACACAGAGAGCTCTATGTTGTACACGGTCGTTGTTCCTACGTGAGTTAACCGACCTGTGTGTTACCGTTGAACCACTTGAACATCATCAGAGTTGATTATTGACATCCGAGAACCAATCACCACTGGTAATCAAATCACATGATCAGATCGAGAACAATCAGATTAGAGGCTCCGTGTTAATGTTCACCCAGCGGTGTTTAACGCAGGTCTTCTTGCAATAATAACAACAGTTCATATCTTTAAAAATCATAAAAGTTACAATAAAAATGTAGGTTAAGTTTATTAAAAATCCAAATTTTAATCATTCAATGCATATTTATTTATAAGTGTTATAAAAGAAACAGTTTAAATGTCTAAATCGTTTTATTTACAGTATATTCCATATAATAGTTGTTTATACTGTATGCATTAATGAACGCAATGTAAACCATGAAACTATAAGTTATTTTTTAATATAATCTGATATTTTATATTTGATAATAACAAAAAATATTTATATGCGTTTTGTATAGGGTCTATTATAAAATTCTAAATTTTACCTTTCTCATCAAATTCATTCATACTAAATTATTATTTAAGGAAATATACAATACGAGGTGGCCCGTGCGCAAATTGCGCATTTTATGATTCTGTATGAGTGAAACTCACCTACAGTACGTGAATGTTGATTATAAAGTGACAAAGATCTATTTTTGTTTACTATCTGGCTTTTGAAATTCATCTGAAGGTAATCAGCTGTTAAATTATATTCACATTAAAAGAACTTTCAATAAAAGTTGGTCAACATTTTAAAGCGCCATCTAGAAATAAATCAAAGGCGAGGGGGGCTTAGCCCGAAACAATATGACCTTTTTAATTACAATTCGTTACTGCGGTATATCCTAAGCTTTAAAATGACACCTCAATCTTAAAAATCGGTTCAGTAGGTCGGGAGAAAAAGGGACGTAACAGACGAAACCCTTATAGAAATAAGAAGATAGATTACATACTTATATTCAATGATAAAGATTGCAGACATACTATATCATATAGGCTAGTCTAGAGTTAGCCACAAAGTGTTCTAAGACAAGCCATAAATACCAGAAAATATTAGTGACAACAGTCTAAATAATTAGTAATAACAATAAGAAAACAACAAAGCGTTCACTAACAAACAAAATAATAATAAATAAATAACAAAGATAATAAATTAATGATTAAGACATTCTAACATACTGAGACTGGTAATCTTATACTCTAAAACAAGCTCCGTTTGTACGGGCAAAGTTTTTTTTCGCTCCAAGGATATGGGTGTTTTAGCCACCAGAAATCGATTGGAGCTGGTCCCATAGCTGGGAAAAATCCGGTTTTCGTGCTAAATCCCTTTAAAGTTTCCATGTTATCCTTAAGGAGAGTTTATTAATTGAACAAAAATCAGCTGATAACTGTAGATAATATAAACCAATGTGTTATATCTTTAAAGGAAAATTATACCAAAGTGCAGGAACTTTCGGCCTGGCGAGTGAGCGAAGCGAACGAGCTCGTCTTCAAAATGGAAGAAGGCGAGTGAGCGGAGTGAACGAGCTTTGTGTTTGAACGAAAGTAATAATTTTACCGAGCTTAAGCTCGGTCCCCCTGGTACTGTAACTTTTACGTGAGGGATTGTGTAATATTTTGTCAAAATCCCAGTAACAACCCTCCACGGGGTTTAATTATCAAGCATGTCGTATTGTTGGCTGCGACAACGCGTGTGTGTAGTGCCATTGTGACGCTCGAGTGACGACGTCTGTTGTTGCCAAGTTGTCGGTCCTGAGAGCAGAATGCCACTAAATTATGTGAAGCGTAAGCCTTCTCAACGTGCGTGTTTAAGTGGAAAACATCCAGACATAATATGACATTAAAATAATTCCTTAGTTGTGAATAAATATTAAACAAAAGAAAGCTCTAAAAATATTCTTTTAGATTGCACCAATATTTTACCGGTTATTGTTATATGAAAAACAGAAAACAAACATATTTTGAAAATTAAGTATCTTTAGAATGCAATGAATACATAAAACAATTCATTGTCCATTTGATTGAAACTAATCTTCTTGGACTGCATATGTATGAATGAATTTTTAATTAAGTCTATACAGTTCTTGGCCATGAGACTATGCTATCGCTGATCATTACATTTTTTTCTTTTAATTTTTTTTCAATAACATAACACAAATAAATATAATGACTTACATATTTTAGGTTCTATAGTAACTCTCCGTCAATCATAAAATACTTTGTTTTAACTTATTTAAATAACTTGTATCCAATAGGCCTACTATGTACGGGGAGTATGTGTGGCGATGAATTTCCATCATCACGAACTCTAGCGGTTGGATTTGACTTAAACTTTGCTTAAAAGGGTTTTGCCCCAAAAATAAGCTTAGAAACACGCTTTTACTTTTTTCCTTTACCTCCGAAAAATTTACGTTTGTCTAAAATTAACTTTTAAAATTGAGATTTTTAACATTGATCTTATAATTTGTTATTTTGGTAACAAAATAACAAATGTAAAAATAATAGTAATAAACGAACACTAATTTTGATTTATTGGTTTAGAAACAGCCGTTAACTTTGAAAAGGTATAGTTGGTTGTTGGTGTAAACTTAATAGTCAGGTTACCATAAGTGAATTAAAACCAACGAGCAAGTCTGGTTCTACCCGGTCCTTGTCTAATATAAATTATGAATCATGGGATTTAGGATTGTATCCTCTTGAATAGTAAACTGATTAAGGGTTCACTCATTCAAATGTTTTATTTACTACCTAACATTTTTTATTCATTTTAAAATGTAGTAAAAAATTAATATCAATCAGCCATGGTAAAATCTATTTTTTTTATAAGAAAAAAATGGGTGTAACGGTTGCATGTGCATCTGGTTAGCAAGGTGACGCATATGATTCCATCTCATCCATATCGCTAATGGCCACAGGGTATCATACCTTGCAAATAGCAACAGTCGCTGTTAAACTGTGACGGAATTGTTATTTGTAAACAAATGTTCATCAGTTAAGTTTCTGAACCCGAAAAATCAGAGCGCTTCGACAAAATCCAACCCTTAATAGCCTATGTCAACGGAGGATAACGTTATTGATATTTTTGTAAAGCTATATATAAAGTAATGTGCTCCAGAATATGACTATTTTACTTCCAGCTAAGCATTACACTCCCGTTCCAGTCAACCTTTTTATAGCATTTCCAACGTTATAATGTTTATCAGTATATTTTATGTACTTGATAAAATGTCGAAGTTTTAACAAACCGTAAAGTTCTACCACAACGGAAAAAATATTCTATGCCTCTTAGAATACCAAATCTAACGCCGTAATAGAAAAATTATTATTATTTTAAACTTCAAGAAATGTTGGTTTTTAACGTTGAACAGTAATATGTTAGGTAAAGATGTTAAAAGGATGTTAATGAAAGATCATGTTCGATGCAAACAGGTAATTATTTATTGCATATTTTATTGTATTTATGTTTAGCACATTAAGTTCCTGGTATATATTAATACAATAAATAAAAATATAATAATTTTTACCATTATGCTGGGAATTATAATTATAATTTTATGCTGGGAAGCGGTAATGTCCACCTTTGCATCTTGCCACCTTAGTTTTTAATGCATAATTTTTACAGTGGATAGGCCAAGTTTAAAATACTGTAAAAATAAAAGTTTCACCATTCTTATAAAAATACCTAGGTAAGTATTATTCAACGAGCAGTCACAGTTAGTGTTTTGAGTTATCACCTACCACCCAGAAATTCTGAGTTACAACTAACAGAGAATATCATATTTTTGTCGGTTTGGTTGTTGGTCAAGACTCCAAAGTAGTAGACCCTAGTTATTTCACCCTGACATGTTAAGTCTAACATTAGACACTGACAGGATGTTACACGAAATTTACCTTACTTTTTACCTACCTATAAAGATATGAATTAAATCGATGTTACAATAAAACTTTCTTTAGGTAAAAAAAAGTTTATAATAATATAAATAATAGTTTTGGTTTTTGAGTTTGTCTGATATTTTATTATTATTATTTCTTTTAATAGACGAAGTATTCTCAAACGTTGATAAGTTATAAGTTAGAAATTAGAGGCTATTGGTTTAGTACGTTTCTTTACAATACTTTTTTCATAGACAACGGCAACTAGTAGTAACCAGGCAAAGGCTAGGAAATGTAAGCTGCTAATCTAAAAAAATAATAAAATGTAATAAAATCCTCTGAAAAATATTTCAAAGGAATAATTTTCTTAAATAAACTTATACCTAATATAATTTTAAGTTCAAACAACATTTTATTTCAGGTTAAAATTACTTCTGCTCGTGAAGTTTTAATGTTCACACGAAATACTTTCGTAAATGTTTTTGCTAGTAATTTCAAAATCAAAAGAAGCTTCAAGATCTCTTACTAATAAATTCAGTTTTGTTATTACTTGTCTAGTAGTTTGAAAATTTTTATACAATTTAAAGTTGACCTTGACGCTGATTGTATTATTTCAACATAACTAAAAAAACTTGTGGCTCTTGCTTTATGGTCACACAACCAAATTAAACCAGCGTTACACTGGTGGCGGTGCGATACTAAGAGGATTGCCCAATGTCGGGGGAGCACATAACTGATTATATTGTTGAGCAAGCGAGTCTCGCATGGCCCATTCATCGTGAAATGACCTCTACACGTAGCCATTTCGGTCCATCATGTTCCAGGTTTAACATCCGGTAATGTATTCCTTATCACGCCCATATCAACCGAGTGGAGTGATAAACCCAAGCCTGAGGGAGAGCTAACCGCTGTTAACACGCCGTGCAGGGTTACGACCTCACACTCACGGCTACAGTGTATCATGTTACTGTTAATAAACATCTTAAAGGATTTTACTATAACCCTGCAGCACTCATTTCAAGTTTTATATTTCTTGCAAGCGAAACTGAAAACTTTGTAGGATTAGTGGATTTAGCTCACTTCAATGGCTTCTAAGTGTTGTGTCATTAGGGTTTAGGTGGAGGTGGAGTTATAGTGAAATGTGAAAGTTTTTCAACACTTTTGCAGTTTCTCATCGAAGTTTGCTCAAAGTCCCCAAGGTCACGGGGACTTATACTGAAGAAAACTCGGAGCAAAATGTGAGAAATCCCAAAAGTGCTAAAAAAACTTAAATTTCAGTTCAGTTTGACCTGACCTACATGACGTCAGTGACGTATCGGCCAAGACGTAGGTAGATCCTGTTGTAACTCGTGACGTTGTAGTTGTGACGTCAATGATATTTCGTCACGACCTACTTGGAGATCATTGAACTTACCTAAAAAAGCCACTACTTTCCGACACTAAACGTTAAACTATTTTAAATCTAAACGTTTTATAGCATTAAACATACCTGAGTGAAAATAGAATTCAAAGTGAGTGTTAAAGGTCAAGTGGGGTTCGCAGTAAACCTGCGAGGAGATTATATGAGTGAAGCATGATAGAGGAAAGTTAAATCCTCCCATTCAGCAAAGTTTAGGTCCGATATCGCACTTGATGTCCGATCCAGAAAGTTATAAAACAAGAGTATAAAATGCAATCTGAACATTCAACATCTATAGTATATTAGCTGGATTTAATTTTATTTTAACGGTGCATTTAGCCGTAATTTAATTGAAAATTAATATAAATAATATTTAAGCTATTACATTGTTTTAGTAATCGCAAAGAGTATGCATTTTTATTTATTAATTGTATGTACAATTTGAATTAAAAATTAAACAAAGGCCGTACTAAATTGTAAGAAATTAATTTAATAAAAATAAAACGTTTACCTCATTACACCACACATAAGCAGAAAAGTGGAATTTGATGAATGGAAGGATTTAATACCCAGAATCCATTATTCATCTAGAATAATCTCTACAGGATCTGGATCCCTAATGGATTCAGCCTACGCCATTCTTACGGCCCACCGTGACGTCATTCTAATTAGGGACCGACAGGTGACAAGTTTATAATGTTGCAAGTTTATCTATTACCAGTGAATACAAAATATTATAAATTTTTAAAAAATCTCATATATTAAGTTAATATACATTTATAGTTTTCTTCTAACTTTTATTTAGTGTATAAAAATCCCACTTAATGCAATACATAAAATATTACGACACTGTTGCACTACTCTATCTTTTACTAGACTAACTTTCCCCAAAAAAACCTTTAAGATCCTTCTGCTCATAAATTTTGTTTCGTAGAGTGCTTTATGCAACTTAAATAAAGCAAACTATGGAACTAAAATTGGGTTTGATAAAAAAGAGAGGTATAAATTACCGTTAAAACTCTACTTACCGTTACCTTTACTTTAATATTATTTACTTATTATAAAACTATTACAGTATGCTAAATCTATAATCTAACATCTCCGTTTTGATAATTTACTGTTATGTTAGTCATTTAGTTAGTACGGATTTAAATTGTTTGCGTTATTTGATATTACAGGGTTAAACTAATTTGGTGTAAAATATAAATATTTTAACTTTGTGACATGATTTTAGTATAATTACGTCATTTGAAATAATTTAAATGGGGATTTTATTTTTTAATCGGAACTAAACGAAACATTTTAGCAATGACATGTGATAACCCATTTTAAATTGCTTGCTTTCGAGTAACAAGTATACACTAGTTGAACTAATATATGTAGATTCAAGATTTTAACCAAAACAAAATGCTGTAAATTGCATTTACAACAAATATTTAATCGCGTTTATTTGCAGACATTTTTGAAGGAGTAACAATTCAAAATAATTTAAACAATTCTCTGAAAATGTTTTGTTTCAAAACGTAATGCTTCCCTTGTTGGAGAACGATAAATAATGAAGAGGCTAACATGTCAAAACACTCTAGTTTTAAGCCATATTACGTATTTTACACGCACGTTTGACTCACACTGTTATGGTAAGTATGTTTTGACGTACGGTCTATACAGAGAGCTCTATTATGTTGTACACGGTCGTTGTTCCTACGTGAGTTAACCGACCTGTGTGTTACCGTTGAACCACTTGAACATCATCAGAGTTGATTATTGACATCCGAGAACCAATCACCACTGGTAATCAAATCACATGATCAGATCCAGACCAATCAGATTAGAGGCTCCGTGTTAATGTTCACCCAGCGGTGTTTAACGCAGGTCTTCTTGCAATAATAACAACATTTCATATCTTTAAAAATCATAAAAGTTACAATAAAAATGTAGGTTAAGTTTATTAAAAATCCAAATTTTAATCATTCAATGCATATTTATTTATAAGTGTTATAAAAGAAACAGTTTAAATGTCTAAATCGTTTTATTTACAGTATATTCCATATAATAGTTGTTTATACTGTATGCATTAATGAACGCAATGTAAACCATGAAACTATAAGTTATTTTTAATAAAATCTGATATTTAATATTTGATAATAACAAAAAAATTTTATATGCGTTTTGTATAGGGTCTATTATAAAATTCTAAATTTTACCTTTCCCATCAAATTCATTCATACTAAATTATTATTTAAGGAAATATACAATATTACATACTTATATTCAATGATAAAGATTGCAGACATACTATATCATATAGGCTAGTCTAGAGTTAGCCACAAAGTGTTCTAAGACAAGCCATAAATACCAGAAATATTAGTGACAACAGTCTAAAATAATTAGTAATAACAATAAGAAAACAACAAAGCGTTCACTAACAAACAAAATAATAATAAATAAATAACAAAGATAATAAATTAATGATTAAGACATTCTAACATACTGAGACTGGTAATCTTATCTTATACTCTAAACAAGCTCCATTTGAACGGGCAAAGTTTTTTTTTTTTGCTCCAAGGATTTACGATTTTTTGATTGAATATGGGTGTTTTAGCCACCAGAAATCGATTGGAGCTGGTCCCATAGCTGGGAAAAATCCGGTTTCGTGCTAAATCCCTTTAAGTTTCCATGTTATCCTTAAGGAGAGTTTATTAATTGAACAAAAATCAGCTGATAACTGTAGATAATCTGTATACATTGATAATATAAACCAATGTGTTATATCTTTAAAGGAAAACTATACCAAAGTGCAGGAACTTTTGGCCTGGCGAGTGAGCGAAGCGAACGAGCTCGTCTTCAAAATGGAAGAAGGCGAGTGAGCGGAGTGAACGAGCTTTGTGTTTGAACGAAAGTAATAATTTTACCGAGCTTAAGCTCGGTCCCCCTGGTACTGTAACTTTTACGTGAGGGATTGTGTAATATTTTGTCAAAATCCCAGTAACAACCCTCCACGGGGTTTAATTATCAAGCATGTCGTATTGTTGGCTGCGACAACGCGTGTGTGTAGTGCCATTGTGACGCTCGAGTGACGACGTCTGTTGTTGCCAAGTTGTCGGTCCTGAGAGCAGAATGTCACTAAATTATGTGAAACTTAAGCCTTCTCAACGTGCGTGTTTAAGTGGAAAACATCCACGTTCTATAGAACAGTTAATATTGTTGTGTAGGATGTACCATTAAAATTGCAACACTGTATTAAGCTGAAATGAAATTGAAACGAGTGCATCGGGTCAATGTTTTTTATACTTCTCACCGATTCTCAATGTTAATATCATGATATGAAATCCGATAACGTCAAATTATATGATGCAAGAATACAATGAAGGGATCAAAACCAGACGGGCACCTCTTGATATGTAAACGAACCGCCGGAACTGTTGTTGACGGAAGTGGATGTCAGCGCTGCAGTGGTTTTGTGCCAACTAACCTGACATGTGTGAAAGCGTCCATATTTTTATGAACTGTTCATCATAGAAATGCCTGTTAATTAATGTCAGTGAATATGCGTCTCGGTCGAGCACGTGTTTTGAACTATTCAACCCAGAATGCTCTTGATTCGGGGAAAAATTCATACGGGATAGCAATAATTCACATAATTACATCACTGATTTGCAGACATAATATGACATTAAAATAATTCCTTTTTTATGAATAAATATTAACAAAAGAAAGCTCTAAAAATATTATTTTAGATTGCACCAATATTTACCGGTTATTGTTATATAAAAACAGAAAACAAACATATTTTGAAAATTAAGTATTTTTAGAATGCAATGAATACATAAAACAATTCATTGTCCATTTGATTGAAACTAATCTTCTTGGACTGCATATGTATAAATGAATTTTTAATTAAGTCTATACAGTTCTTGGCCATGAGACTATGCTATCGCTGATCATTACATTTTTTCTTTCAATTTTTTTCAATAACATAACACAAATAAATATAATGACTTACATATTTTAGGTTCTATAGTAACTCTCCGTCAATCATAAAATACTTTGTTTTAACTTATTTAAATAACTTGTATCCAATTGGCCTACTATGTACGGGGAGTATGTGTGGCGATGAATTTCCATCATCACGAACTCTAGCGGTTGGATTTGACTTAAACTTTGCTTTAAAAGGGTTATGCCCAGAAATAAGCTTAGGAACAGCCTTTACCTCCGAAAAATTTACGTTTGTCTAAAATTAAGTTTTAAAATTGAGATTTTTAACATTGATCTTATGATTTGCCATTTTGGTAACAAAATAACAAAGAAATGTAAAAATAATAGTAATAAACGAACACTAATTTTGATTTATTGGTTTAGAAACAGCCGTTAACTTTGAAAAGGTATAGTTGGTTGTTGGTGTAAACTTAAAAGCCTGGTTACCATAAGTGAATTAAAACCAACGAGCAAGTCTGGTTCTACACCCGGTCCTTGTCTAATATAAATATGAATCATGGTATTTAGGATTTCCTCTTGAATAGTAACCGATCAAGGTTCACTCACTCAAATGTTTTATTTACTACCTAACATTTTTTATTCATTTTAAAATTTAGTAAAAAATTAATATCAATCAGCCATGGTAAAATCTATTTTTTTATAAGAAAAAAATGGGTGTAACGGTTGCATGTGCATCTGGTTAGCACAGGTGACGCATATGATTCCATCTCATCCATATCGCTAATGGCCACAGGGTATCATACCTTGCAAATAGCAACAGTCGCTGTTAAACTGTGACGGAATTGTTATTTGTAAACAAATGTTCATCAGTTAAGTTTCTGACCCGAAAAATCAGAGCGCTTCGACAAAATCCAACCCCTTAATAGCCTATGTCAACGGAGGATAACTTTATTGATATTTTTGTAAAGCTATATATAAAGTAATGTGCTCCAGAATATGACTATTTTACTTCCAGCTAAGCATTACAACTCCCGTTCCAGTCAACCTTTTTATAGCATTTCAACGTTATAATGCTTATCAGTATATTTTATGTACTTGATAAAATGTCGAAGTTTTAACAAACCGTAAAGTTCTACCACAACGGAAAAAATATTCTATGCCTCTTAGAATACCAAATCTAACGCCGTAATAGAAAAATTATTATTATTTTAAACTTCAAGAAATGTTGGTTTTTAACGTTGAACAGTAATATGTTAGGTAAAGATGTTAAAAGGATGTTAATGAAAGATCATGTTCGATGCAAACAGGTAATAATTTATTGCATATTTTATTGTATTTATGTTTAGCACATTAAGTTCCTGGTATATATTAATACAATAAATAAAAATATAATAATTTTTACCATTATGCTGGGAATTATAATTATAATTTTATGCTGGAAGCGGTAATGTCCACCTTTGCATTTTGCCACCTTAGTTTTTAATGCATAATTTTTAGAGTGGATAGGCCAAGTTTAAAATACTGTAAAAATAAAAGTTTCACCATTCTTATAAAAATACCTAGGTAAGTATTATTCAACGAGCAGTCACAGTTAGTGTTTTGAGTTATCACCTACCACCCAGAAATTCTGAGTTACAACTAACAGAGAATATCATATTTTTGTCGGTTTGGTTGTTGGTCAAGACTCCAAAGTAGTAGACCCTAGTTATTTCACCCTGACATGTTAAGTCTAACATTAGACACTGACAGGATGTTACACGAATTAACTTACTTTTTACCTATAAAGATATGAATTAAATCGATGTTACAATAAAACTTTCTTTAGGTAAAAAAACTTATAATAATATAAATAATAGTTTTGGTTTTTGAGTTTGTCTGATATTTTATTATTATTATTTCTTTTAATAGACGAAGTATTCACAAAAGTTGATAAGTTTTAAGTTAGAAATTAGAGGCTATTGGTTTATTACGTTTCTTTACAATACTTTTTTCATAGACAACGGCAACTAGTAGTAACCAGGCAAAGGCTAGGAAATGTAAGCTGCTAATCTAAAAAAATAATAAAATGTAATAAAATCCTCTGAAAAATATTTCAAAGGAATAATTTTCTTAAATAAACTTATACCTAATATAATTTTAAGTTCAAACAACATTTTATTTCAGGTTAAAATTACTTCTGCTCGTGAAGTTTAATGTTCACAACGAAATACTTTCGTTTAATGCTTTTGCTAGTAATTTCAAAATCAAAAGAAGCTTCAAGATCTCTTACTAATAAATTCAGTTTTGTTATTACTTGTCTAGTAGTTTGAAAATTTTTCATACAATTTAAAGTTGACCTTGACGCTGATTGTATTATTTCAACATAACTAAAAAAAACTTGTGGCTCTTGCTTTATGGTCACACAACCTAATTAAACCAGCGTTACACTGGTGGCGGTGCGATGGTAAGAGGATTGCCCAATGTCGGGGGAGCACATAACTGATTATATTGTTGAGCAAGCGAGTCTCGCATGGCCCATACATCGTGAAATGACCTCTACACGTAGCCATTTCGGTCCATCATATTCCAGGTTTAACATCCGGTAATGTATTCCTTATCACGCCCTTATCAGCCGAGTGGAGTGATAAACCCAAGCCTGAGGGAGAGCTAACCGCTGTTAACACGCCTTGCAGGGTTACGACCTCACACTCACGGCTACAGTGTATCATGTTACTGTTAATAAACATCTTAAAGGATTTTACTATAACCCTGCAGCACTCATTTCAAGTTTTATATTTA
This sequence comes from Neoaliturus tenellus, assembly GCA_030545055.2. Taxonomy (NCBI): domain Eukaryota; kingdom Metazoa; phylum Arthropoda; class Insecta; order Hemiptera; family Cicadellidae; genus Neoaliturus; species Neoaliturus tenellus. Next base: position 217,155,246 of record CM061532.1, read on the forward strand.
TTGCAAGCGAAACTGAAAACTTTGTAGGATTAGTGGATTAGCTCACTTCAATGGCTTCTAAGTGTTGTGTCATAGGGTTTAGGTGGAGTGGAGTCATGGTGAAATGTGAAAGTTTGTCAACACTTTTGCAGTTTCTCATCGAAGTTTGCTCAAAGTCCCCAAGGTCACGGGGACTTATACTGAAGAAAACTCGGAGCAAAATGTGAGAAATCCCAAACGTGCTAAAAAACTTAAATTTCAGTTCAGTTTGACCTGACCTACATGACGTCAGTGACGTATCGGCGAAGACGTAGGTAGATCCTGTTGTAACTCGTGACGTTGTAGTTGTGACGTCACTGATATTTCGTCACGACCATACTTGGAGATCATTGAACTTACCTAAAAAAGCCACTACTTTCCGACACTAAACGTTAAACTATTTTCAATCTAAACGTTTTATAGCATTAAACATACCTGAGTGAAAATAGAATTCAAAGTGAGTGTTAAAGGTCAAGTGTGGTTCGCAGTAAACCTGCGAGGAGATTATATGAGTGAAGCATGATAGAGGAAAGTTAAATCCTCCCATTCAGCAAAGTTTAGGTCCGATATCGCACTTGATGTCCGATCCAGCAAGTTATAAAACAAGAGTATAAAATGCAATCTGAACATTCAACATCTATAGTATATTAGCTGGATTTAATTTTATTTTAACGGTGCATTTAGCCGTAATTTAATTGAAAATTAATATAAATAATATTTAAGCTATTACATTTTTTTAGTAATCGCAAAGAGTATGCATTTTTATTTATTAATTGTATGTACAATTTGAATAAAAATTAAACAAAGGCCGTACTAAATTGTAAGAAATTAATTTAATAAAAATAAAACGTTTACCTCATTACACCAAACATAAGCAGAAAAGTGGAATTTGATGAATGGAAGGATTTAATACCCAGAATCCATTATTCATCTAGGATAATCTCTACAGGATCTGGATCCCTAATGTATTCTGCCTACGCCATTCTTACGGCCCACCGTGACGTCATTCTAATTTGAGACCGACAGGTGACAAGTTTATAATGTTGCAGATGTTTCTATTATACCAATAAATATAAACTATTAGATAGTTTTAAATCCCATATCTTAAGTTAATGTACATGTTTAGTCTTCTTTTAGCCTTTAAGTAGTTTATAAACATCCCGCATAAATGAAATACATAAAATATTACGATATTGTTGCCCTTTACTATCCTTTATCATACTAACTTTTCCTAAACTAACCTTTTAAGATCCTTCTGCTCATAAATTTGGTTTCATAGAGTGCTTTATGCAACGTAAATAAAGCAAACTAAAGAACAAAATTGGGTTTGATATAAAAGAGAGGTTTAAATTACCATTTTTTACTAAAGATAAAGGTTAAGTTACAGTTTAAACCTTCTAAATATTAACAACCAAATTCAGACATTCACCCTTGCGCGTTTGTTTTGTAAAAAATATATAAGTAATATATAAGATCGTATACATTATTAAGTGGCTTTATTTCAGCATTATGTTCGTAATTAAACCTTTTACAGTATGCTAGTATGCTAAATCTATAACCAAACATCACTGTTTTGATAATTTACTGTCTGATTTGTAAAGCAATGTTAAATCAGGTTTTCAAATAGTTTGCGTGATTTGATATCAAAGAATTAAACTAATTTGGTTTCAAATGAAAATTTTTTAATTTGCGTGACATGATTGTATACTGTAATAAGATCATTTAAAATAATTAAACGAGATGTTGTTTTGAATTGGAACTAAACGAAACATTTTTAGCAGTGACATGTGATAGTCCATTAAATTGCTCAATTTCGAGCAACAGTTATACTCGTTGAACTGATATCTGTAGATTCAACATTTTAACCATTAATAAAGTTCTGGCAAATACAATATACTGTAGATTCAATAGCGTTTAATTTAGAAATTGTTTAAGGAGTAAGAATTCTAATACTTGAAATGCTTTTTGAAAATGTTTTAATTCGATGTTTTAATGTCTCTCTTGTTGGAGAACAATAAATAATGAAGAGGCAATGTTGTCAAAACACTCTGGTTTTAAGCCATATTACGTATTTTACACGCACGTTTGACTCACGCTGCTATGGTAAGTATGTTTTGACGTACGGTCTATACAGAGAGCTCTATGTTGCACACTGTCGTTGTTCCTACGTGAGTTAACCGACCTGTGTGTTACCGTTGAACCACTTGAACATCATCAGAGTTGATTATTAACATTCGAGAACCAATCACCACTGGTAATCAAATCACATGATCAGATCCAGAACAATCAGATTAGAGGCTCCGTGTAAATGTTCACCCAGCGGTGTTTAACGCAGGCGTTCTTGCAATAATAACAACAGTTCAAATTAAAAGAAAGTACCAGGGGGGACCGAGCTTAAGCTCGGTAAAATTATTACTTTCGTTTCTCACACAAAGCTCGTTCACTCCGCTCACTCGCCAGCCGGAAGGTTTGCTGCACATTGGTATTATTTTCCTAAAACCAAAGGTTAAATATGTAACACATTGCTTTATTTTATCTACAGTTAACAGCTGATTTTTATTCAATTAAACATCTCCATAAGTATAACATGGGATCTTTGAAGGGCTCTAGCGCGAAAACCGGATTTGTCCCAGCTATAGGACCAGCTCCAATCGATTTCTGGTGGCCAAAACCCCCATATTCAATAAAAAATCAAAAATCCCTGGAGCGGAAAAACGTTGCCCGTACAAATGGATTTTGTTTAAGAGTATAAGATAAGATAACATTTTCATAAAGGAGCCCATAAAAAGTACAAGGAAAATTTAAGTTAAATTTATTAAAAATCCAAACATAAACATTCAACACTTGTTTGTTCAAGTATTATAAAATAAAGTGTTTAAATGTCTGAATAATAGTTTCATTTTCAGTACATTATATATATAACATAACGACTGTAAATAGTTGTTTACACTCTATGCATCATTAATAATAAACGCAATTTAAATCTTGAAACTATAAGTTAATTTTTGTGTAATCCGATATTTAATATTCGATAGTAAAAAAATAGTTTATTTTCGTTTTTTTATGATGAAATCCTAAATTTCATCTCCATCACCAAATACATTCATACTCATTTTTTTATTTAAGACAATACACAATGTTACAGATTTATATTCAATAATCATGATTACAGGCTAGTCTAGAGATAGTCACAAAATTTACTAAAACAAAGCAACCATACCAGTAAACATATAATTATGTATTTATTGACAACAGTCCAAATAAGTAGTTACGAGGTGGCCCGTGCGCAAATTGCGCATTTTATGATGCTGTATGAGTGAAAATCACCTACAGTACGTGAATATTGATTATGAAGTGACAGAGATCTAGTTTTGTTTACTGTCTGGCTTTTAAAAAGTCATCTGAAGGTAATCAGCTGCTAAATTACAATTCACATTAAAGAACTTGCAATAAAAGTTGGTCAACATGTTTAAGCGCCCTCTAGATATAAATCACAGGCGAGGGGGCGAAGCCCGAAACAATATGACCTTTTTATTACGATTCGTCACTGCGGTATATCCTAAGCTTAAAATGACACCTCAATCTTAAAAATCGGTTCAGTAGGTCAAGAGAAAAAGGGACGTAACAGACGAAACCCTTATAGAAATAAGAAGATATAATCTATAAAGAAATAACTTAAGGAGTCTTCATCACCCCTGCAAAAAGTGTCGAAAACATGCGTTCGTAGTCCCCTGTTTCGGACGACATTTTTAAACCGATTTAATTGAAAGTGGTCTTAAACTGTTCAGGAAGAGTGCCCGCGTGTTTCTATTACCTCATAATAATAAAAAACGTACATTGAAGTACCTAAAAATACAATTAAAAAGGAAGAAATTACTTGATATTCAACAATTTTTTTAAATAGTTTTAAGAACTATATCGAAATAACGAGGTACAAGAGACACGCAGGCACTCTTTCTGAACAGTTTATGACCACTTCCAATCAAATCGGTTAAAAAATGTCGTCCGAACAGGGGACTACGAACGCATGTTTTGAGCAAAAACGGGGTCTGCGAGTTTGCCTGTTCGAGGCGCTACTAGCCTTTTCGCAAACGTCGTCGTTCTCACTAACACAAGCACACACAGACAAACATTATCGCATTTTAAATCACTCAGTGATGTTGAGGACACATTCCTCGTATTATTTGAATACTTCTTTATTATCCATCAAAATGACAATTCAACTTTAGAACACCTGTGTCCATACAGTACTATGGTTCACTGACGATAGTTTTTTATGTAGGGAAAGACGATTCAGAACATTGCGCAATACTGGTTTTTAAAGTACATAATATACCGAAAACTAGTAATGTATTTTGAACCCCTCACAGATGAGATTCAAATTTTAATCTTACAAACAAATAGCGTACACCATTCTTCAATTTTTCTAATAGCAGTGGTTACAAATAGACTTATTACCAATTTTTTGGACACCGGAAGTGGGCGAAATACGGTTCCGCTTGATACCACCTCACTGAAGTGAAGGAAATTCCTTTTATAAGACACACTACCGGACCGAGCATCGTACCGAGCATTACCGTTACCGTGCAGGGACGTAACTTAATCCGAACATTTCGCCGAGCAAGACTGTGGACCGAGCATTGTACCGGACAAATCCACCGAGCGAGGTGAAGGAAATATTAAGAGAGGGATAGCGTGAGTGAGGGCGCCAGATGAGACGGCGGGGAGGGGGGGGGGCTTTCCATACCGAGCGTTCGGGGCGACGCTCGGTACGGCGTTTGGAGCAAAATTGGCCCTATATATATATACCCTGACACACTTCCATACATCGGACCGTACACCGGGAACAATCTTTTATTTGATGTTTCGCCAGAAAACCGCCTCTAAAACGCTCATTACGATGCTCGGTGCGGTGCTCGGTCCGATGTACGGACCCCTGACACACTACCGGACTTGCTTTTTTTTGACGGTACGATGCTCGGCCCGGTGGAAAGTCAGGTAGTGTGTCGTCACTTTAAAAGGCAAATTCCTCACTCGTTCATCACTAATCCTCCAATTTTCCGTTACACAAGAGAGTTCAAATTTGGCACACTGATTTGTTCAGTCCCAAGAAGGACAACCTAATAATGAAGCAATTAAAACGCAAATAAATCTTTAGTTCTGTTGATAATTTTAGGAGGTAAAAAATATCTCATCTGAGCTGATTTCATCATCAACCGAAATATTTTGTTATAGTGGTTCTAATCAAAATACCGACATTTGCGTTTGAATTTTCAAAATTATTATGATCAACTGATTATATTTAATTAGACTCTGGGCCACTAAATCACTATTTTGAGACAGAGTCTCATTGACTACTATTTGATTAGAGCCTTCCATGGTCTGAGAGAAAAGCGGTAAGGTCGCACATGTCATTCAAATTACAATTATTTTACACTGCTTTAGTCTATGACATAAAAAAACTTAAAAATAAAAGTGAAGCAATTAAGCTGTATAAATTTAATGAACTGTTGTAAAAAAAAGAGCGGCACCGAAAAACACACTGATGTTTCGAATTTCAAACACTGAGGCTAGAAACGTAAATTAAAACAACTTCATGGTTCTAATCAATTAGTAAACAAAATTGTAATTTTAATTAGGCTATTTAATAAAATATATTACAAGTTTTAAGTATATAAGTATAACTAGTATAACTCTTTCATAATTCGGTTAATTCGATTAAAATCATCAATATAGGCCCTACATGCAATTTAGCAAACATCATAACAAGAGGGTTATTATATGTCCTTTGTTAGTGGGTGTCAACGAATTGTTTTTGGTGTGCGGGGGTTGCCTCCATACGTTGCGCCCGATTGTTCTAAAGAAAATAATTACTTTAGTCATATAATTTCAAAATTACTTATTTTGTTTCTGTATCGTCTGATCATTCTGGTCATGTTTCATTCTGGTTCGCGAACTCATTTAGGAAGATGCTGCCTTACACACCTGAACCAAATTTAATCAAAATCGGAGGTTCCGTTCAAACGCTTTCTTGTTCACAGACACATGATACATTAAAAATGTCACAATTTCGGGGGCTAAATAAAGTATTCGTCATTCGTCAATTTGAACAAAAAATGTCCTCTTGACAGATGTCGAAAAATCCATCGTTTAGCCACTAGAAGCCATTTTGCTTTGTACACTAAATCTTTATGTGTGTATTTTAAAAATGGCGGCCATTTAAAATTTTTAAACTCAGATATCTCAAAAATATAAGTAATATTTTTTATCATTCTTATTTCACATCAGGCTTAATTCTTCAAATCCTAATTGCTTATCAATTTTGTATCAAATTATTACCTAGATAAAATGTTACATCAACGTGTATTTTTATATACGTAAATACTATAAAATCAATCCTATTTTAAAATGTGTTTATGTAGGCCTATATGACATTTTTCAAAAGAATGATTGTTTTTTACTATTGCAAAGGCAATTTCCACTTGCACCTGATATATCGCCCGATGGAGAGTTTATTTAATTAACAACCATAAACAAATAAATACTTTATTCCTGTAGGACAATACATGCACTGTATTGCATAGCATACTCAGAATAGTGTGATTTGCGCAGAATGTTAAGTTTGAAACAAAAAATTATATTGCATATTAGTACCAGCCAGTGTTAATACTACATTCACTCAGAGAGGACTCAAGCCTATGTCTCCCCTGAGTTGTGATTCTTGCACACGTCCACCGAGTAAAACACGTTTGACACTAAAAAGCGTAGATTAACCAATGTAATATAGGCTAATAATTGAAGACCATTAATTAATTTTAATCGCTGATAAATTTTAATCGGCTGTAATGAATAGGAAGAGTTCGAGCCTAATTCAAAATATTCTTCAAATGTAGACAGGAAAACGCTGCAACCGTACCGGACTAGCCGAACTCCCATTGTAGCGAGTCTGCGCGTGCGTGTGTTGGACGTCGCAGTCCGATGTTTTTAGAAATGTACCCGCGCCTCACCCCTCGCCCTAGTTGGGCGCACCTGACTGTACTAGGACAATTGTAATGGAAATCAGAGTGTACGATGGATGTTTTGCCAAAGGTGATGAAGCCTCTTAATTACAGTGACCCGAGTGCACGGACTGAAAAACAAC
>CM061532.1:217162623-217185784 GCA_030545055.2 Neoaliturus tenellus
CCTGTTTCCATATGACGTCACTTTCCCCACCTATCTGCCTCGGATATAAAGGGTCCCGGTGGAGTGCGCTGCTCATTATTGCGTGGACATTCACAGAGTGTGCATTCAAAGCCAAACTGTTTGAAATGGCTCTTTGCGACATTTGTGGGGAAATCTTTCAAGACGAAGATCTTTTCATCATACACAGAGAATTACATGAAGACGAAGATAGAAAAGAAGATATTACCATGGATGAAATAGACTTAGACTCAATTGACCTGTTTTTGGAAGAGCATCAGAAGCAGATGGACTACTACGACAGCTATCTACAGCAAATGCAAAGAAGAAGACCTAGTGTGATCCAATTTGCTGGTGCTGGACCATCTACTGCTACAAGACCTATTGAAGAAGAGGACACCGAAGAAGAGGACACCGAAGAAGAGGATATGGAAGAAGAAGAACTGGAAGATGTAAGACAACTGCGCACCACAGCTTTGCCAGGACGAGTTGTAACACATTTCAAAATTAATAACGTTCAATTGGAATTGGAAACATTCATAACCCAGGCTAAGGAACTTGTTGGTCAAACGTTGAGGGAAGAATTACAAAGGCTAAATTTTATTAAATTTGGAATGGTGTTAGAGGCTATGTTTAACAATACTGATGGTGAAACAGCATTGAGAGCATTCATTACCAAAAACCGAACCCTTACCTTCACCTCCGACATTGATGATATTATTGAAGAATGCTTGGAGGAACTTATAACCAAACTCCAAGAACATGAAGGAAGAGGATCTGGATGGACTTTGTCATCAATCGAAGGTATGGATGTTAGGGTTCATAAACATGGATATGGTTTAAGAGGTAGTAGTTTTATCCCTCTACCAAAGAAAATCCAAAACACTAACTCGTGTAGAAATGTTCAAAATGAGGGTAATGAATGTTTCAAGTATGCAATGTTAACCAAGTATGTTAAAGATCATCCTGAAAGAGTTGGTAGAGAATATTACGAAAATGAACACCGCTACAACTTTCAAGGTCTTACTTACCCAGTTACTTTAAAAGATATTGACAAATTTGAAAAGAAAAATCCTGGCGTTTCAGTCAATGTTTTTGGTCTGGATGATTCCAACAACGTTTATCCTTTGCGGGTAGTAAAGGTTGAGCAAAGAAACCATACGGATTTGCTATTGATAACCAAGGGTGAAATTTCCCATTATGTATGGATAAAAGACTTTGAAGCGTTAGTTGTAAAACAATTGACCAAAAGAGTAAATAGGATTACAGTTTGCAAGAGATGTTTCTGCTTTTCTTGGAAAGATTCAAGACGTGGAGGATTGGACTGGTTATTGGAACATAAAAGACTTTGCAACGAGAACTATGAAGTAAAGATAAGTCTTCCACCGCCTACCCGAGCTTCAATACAATTTAACAAGACAGTTCACCAATACCGAATTCCAATAGTGGTCTATGCAGATTTTGAATCAACGTTAGTACCACAGGAGCTGCCGGACGGCGAAGTGACTAGAAGAACAAAATATCAGTTGCATCAGCCCAACAGTTTTTGTTTACTAGTTAAATCAACCTTGTCTAAAAACCAATTGCAAGACTATGGTTTAACATCCACTCCAATACTCTACCGTGGTGAAGAAGCCGCTAAGTATTTTGTAGACCAACTGTACGATATTGCTGGAAAGGTTCAACGCTTGTTCGGTAATATTGTACCTATGGAACCTTTAAACCAAAATCAACAAGAAGAATACAACTTAGCGACAAGATGCTATTTATGCAAGAAGATGTTCAGTGAAGAAAATCCAAAAGTAAGAGATCACGATCACCTGACAGGGTTATACAGAGGAGCTGCTTGTAATTCATGCAATATAAATTACAAACTGCCAAACTTTATTCCTGTCGTTTTACACAATCTTAGCGGCTACGACTCCCACTTTATTATCCCGGAGTTAGGAAGAGATGACGGTAAAATTGATGTTCTTGCTACAACATTGGAAAAGTACATCAGCTTTTCAAAAACAGTAGGTAAAATTAAACTTCGCTTCGTAGACTCTTACAGATTTATGGCATCTAGTTTAGCCAAATTGTCAGAGAACCTAAGAAGAGAAGACCTAAAAGAAACCAGAAAAATTGTACCTGAAGATAAATTAGACCTAGTATTACGGAAAGGAGTGTTCCCCTACGATTACATAACTTCTACAGAAAAATTTGAAGAAACCAGTCTACCGCCGATTGAAGCCTTCAACAGCAAATTAAACGAAAGTGAAATCTCCGTTGAAGACTACAATCATGCATGTAATGTTTGGAACCAACTAAACATTCAAACCTTAGGGGAATATTCTGACTTTTATATAAAATTGGACGTAACTCTGCTGTGCGATGTGATGGAAGAATTCAGAAACACCTGCTTCTCCGCCTATGGACTGGACCCTCTACACTCGTACACATCTCCAGGATTAGCATGGCAAGCTATGCTAAAGTCAACCAACTGTCGACTGGAACTTCTAACGGATATTGATATGGTGCTCATGATGGAATCTGGTGTACGGGGCGGTTTGACACAAGCTGTAACACGTCATGTCAAAGCCAACAACAAGTACATCCCCGGCTTCGACGAGCAACAACCATCGGTCTACCTTGGCTATTTTGATGCAAACAACCTTTATGGTTGGGCAATGTCAAATCCGCTTCCCTACGCTGACTTCAAGTGGATCGACCCGGCCACCATCGGAGACATCTCACAGATTCCAAAGGATGGTCCAAAAGGCTATATTTTGGACTGTGATTTTGAATACCCGGAGCACCTTCATGACCATCACTACGACTTGCCTCTCCTAGCCAAGACTGAAGTTTCACCGACAGGAAGATGGCCAAAATTGATGATGACCTTGGAGAATAAGGATCGCTATGTGGCTCACTACTGGGTAGTTCAACAGGCTCTTGAATTGGGTCTACGTATAGTGAGAATTCATAGAGCAATTGAATTCACCCAGTCTTGTTGGTTGAAACCATATATTGATTCCAACACTGCAAGAAGAGCTGCAGCGACAACAGCATTTGAAAAGGACTTCTATAAATTAATGAACAATGCCATCTTTGGGAAGACCTTGGAGAACAAAAGGAAACACAAAAATGTAAAATTAGTGAGTGATCCTAGGAAATTGGAAAAATTAGTTCAAAAACCAAATTTCGGAACATCCATGATTATAAACGAAAATCTAGTCGCTGTCAGTATGAAGAAAACAACAATAGTCATGGACCGTCCGTTATACATAGGTATGTCGATTTTGGATATAAGTAAAACCCTGATGTATGATTTCCATTATAACAAAATGGTTAAACATTACGGAAGGGAAAACATTGGAGTCGCATACATGGATACGGACGCGTTTATCTACTGGATAAAGACTTTGGACATGTATGAAGACCTAAGGACATTTCCATACAAAGAAGATTTCGATTTTTCTGACTATCCGAAAAACCATCCAAATTTTAATGAAAAATATAAAAAAGTAATTGGAAAATTCAAAGATGAAGCAAATGGAATGCCTTTAGAAGAAATAGTGGCGCTGATGGCGAAATTGTATTCATTTAAGATGTACCACGAGAACAACACACCGACAGTGAAGAAAGCAAAAGGAGTGAAGACATCTTATTTGAAAAAACACGTGACATTTGACCACTACAAGACTTGTTTGTTTGAAGATACTACGATATCAGCAACATTCAACAATATCCGAAGCTTCAAGCATCAAGTCTACAGTGTCACCGAAATTAAAAAAGCACTGTCAGCTCGGGATGATAAAAGATACATTATGCCCGACAAAATCCACACTCTTCCTTTTGGCCACTACTCTCTAAACCCTATCAACTAGTAACCTATTCTTCGTCCTTCTACAACTACGACCTTATTCCTTTCTCCTTCCGTAAAAAAATGGGGAACACGGCAAGTCCAACGCCGTGTTCCCCATTTTTTTACACAAGTTTGGATGACCTTGACCCATATAAATTATGTGAATATTTAAAACAACATTCATTGTGATTATACATGTGATACAACAAACATTGAAACCTGCAATATGAAGGACTTGAAGCAACAAATTGTCAACGAACTTCATAAACCTGCAAGAAGAAAGTTTCCACGAAGAAATACGGTGATAAAAGGAATTAATGATTTATATCAAGCGGATTTAATCGAAATGATTCCTTATAGCAAACAAAATAAAGGATATAAATACATATTGACTGTTATTAACTGTTTTTCAAAAATGGCAGATGCTTTACCACTAAAAGATAAAAGTGGCAAAAGTGTTACAAAAGCAATGGAAACAGCTATACAAAGAGACAAACATACTATTAAACATTTACAAACAGATGATGGAAAAGAATATTTTAATAAGGAATTTGCAAATTTAATGAAAAAACACAATATAAACCATTATTCAACCAATTCAGAAGTAAAAGCCTCAATAATAGAAAGATTCAATAGAACTTTAAAAAGTGCAATGTATAAAATGTTTTCCAACAGAGGATCGCACATATGGATTGATATGTTACCAAAACTTATAAACGATTACAATAACAAATTTCATAGGACTATCGGGATGAAACCAAACCAAGTAACTAGTAAAAATGAAAACCTTGTATTAAAACGTATAAAAACGAATACTAAACCAAAAGTTGAAAAACTAAAGCCTAAAAAATTTAATGTGGGTGATAAAGTGCGAATAAGTAAATATAAAGGTGTATTCAGTAAAAGGTACCTGCCAAATTGGACCAATGAGGTTTTTACTGTATTCAAAGTACAACCTACAGTACCTGAGACATATATTTTAAAAGATAATAAAGGACAATTGCTTGAAGGAGGGTTTTATGGACATGAAATGTTAAAATCAACAGTAGGCGATGTATATTTAGTTGAAAAGGTGTTGCAACGGAAAAAAGATAAGGTCAAAGTACGATGGTTAGGATTTAATAAGACGGAAGATTCTTGGATACCTAAAAAGGATTTGATATAACGATAGAGAATCATTTTAGGTTGAACCATTACAAAGGATGGAGATAGTACCACAAAAAGAGAGTTTTACTATTAATAATATAGATGAACTCACAGTGGATAATTCAGAATTCAATAGTGGGAAGCATGGCAATTTGTTACCAAACACCGTTCGTTGTCTGGTTACCGGACCTTCCAACTGTGGAAAAACTAATGTAGTATTCAATTTGATTACAAACCCTAAAGGATTACGATTTAACAATCTATATGTATTTTCAAAATCACTACAACAACCAAAGTATCAATTATTGGAAAAAATACTGACTAATGTGCCTGAAGTTAAATATTTAAAGTTTAATGCAAGCGAGAGTGTCATGCAGCCACAAGAAGCTAAACCATTCTCCGTGTTTATATTCGACGATGTATCTTGTGAAAACCAAAACACAATAAGGAATTACTTCGCTATGGGTCGACATAACAACATAGATAGCATTTATATTGGCCAAACTTACAGCAAAATACCTAAACAACTCATTAGAGACAATGCAAACATGTTAATTGTATTTAAACAGGACGAAACCAACCTAAAACATATATATTTTGATCATGTAAATGCGGATATGACATTTGAACGATTTAAAGAGTTGTGTGGAAAGGCTTGGGCTGAAAAGTATGGGTTCCTAACAATTATGAAGGAACAACCGCTAAACAATGGTCGATACAGGATAGGATTTGATAAATTTATATTAATACATTAAACGTGGTATAACACATTCATTGTTGTACAACACGTCTTGCTACAAACATGGTTAACCAAGAAAAATTAGTAAAAGAAATAAAATCACTTAGTGATTCTATTCGGGCTAAAAACAGAGCATTGAAACTAGGTATTAGCGAGAGGGAGAAATTCCTTGAATCTACTTTTAAACCTATTACTGAACCCTTGAAACAATTAAACAAAAAATTTGCTAAACCTGTATTGGAAGGAGATGCGATTGCACCTATTACAAAGTTTGAAAGAGAAAATGTAAAATCAGAAGATTTTAGCGATGAAGACCCGGAATCCTCTACATATAGTGGTTTTACCGGTGGAGAACCCGAAAGAGAGCTAGAATCACCAGACTATAGTGGAATAAGAGAATTATATGAAGTAAAAGCCAAAAGAGGACATGAAGTTGTATCAACTGCTAGTGAAGAGGAAAAAGAAGAAGCAAGGGAAGGTCCGTCAAACATAAGCTTGTTGGGTGAAAACATTCATAACAAAGGACCTTTAGGAAGGAAATACATGATAAAAATGTTAGCTGGAACAAACCCTAATAAAAACTACCATAGTTATGGAGTAAGATTAACAGAAGAGGGTTTAATGGTTGGTAATAGCCCGGTAAACATTGATGAACATGATAATATTATTGTTGGTGATCAAAGATATAAGGGCACAAGAGGATTATTTGAATTATTATTTGAAAATAAGCCTTTAGAATTGTTAGTTAAAGAAAAAGACATGGAAGCATATAAAAAGATTTTGGAACAAACTAATGCATACAGGAGGAAGTATTCAGCTGACCAACCTGTTTTTAGATCAAAGTCTTTAAAATATAGAGAATTTGTATCCAAGTTAATACCAACAACGAGAAGACAACCAATGCCAATAATACCAAGAAAACCTGTAAAACGAAGGTTTGTGTCATCCACTTTGGATATAAGTGCTACAGAACCAAGAAAAAGAAACAAGTCTGTTACAGGTACAGGTTTAATGAAGAAACTGTATAACACAAATGTGATTTATTACAATAATATCAATAAATTGGTTGATAGAATGAAACTAATACATGAAGCTAAAGAAGCGGGTCATACTGGATTGGAAAACGAATGGGTGGCTTTAGTGGATGAACTCCGAAACCGTGGGGTAATCTCATAAAAATGCGTTACTCCCTAGAATACTATTCAGTTGCACTATGAGTGTCGACAAGTTCGGACGTTACTCCTCGGATGGGTTATATTATGCCAATAGTTTAAAAAGAAGTGCTGGTTTACCACAAACACCTGATGGAGATTATGATATGAGTAATAAAAGGTTAAAAAACATAAAAGATCCTTCGGATGAAAACGATGCAATAAATCTAAAAATATTAAAGGAAAAGATATCGCCAACATTAAAACTACAAAATAACACATATGACGCGGAAAATCATAGAATTATCAACGTTGGTAAACCAAATGAAAATGGTGATGCGATAAACAAAGGTTATTTGTCATCTGAATTAAAAAATACGTTAAAATTCAATGGGAAAACGTATAGTGCCAACAATAAACGTATATCCAACGTAGATGACCCTAAAGATGCAAAAGACAGCGTAAATAGACGCTATTTACATTCTTTGATACCTGAAAAGACAAAAGATGGATTTTCTTTTTATAAATTTGTTATTAACGATATAGGTTATCCAAAAAATGAAAATGATGCTGTAAATCTCAAATATATAAAAGATCATTGTGTCATACGTGATGTGGGAGTTATCGATTGTCTTGGCAATTGTTTGGCGAATGTAAAAGATGGTTCAGCACCATCTGATGGTGCAACAGTGGGTCAAATGAAAGAGACTTTAAAACAAGAAACAACTGGATTTGCAAAACGAGATGAAGTATTATCAAAGCAAGGGGATGACTTTATTCAAGGTAATGAAAAATTTCGTTTATTGACATACAAAAACGCTTATTGGGATTGCAGGCATGGAAGGTTATCAAATGTGTCATGGGGTCATGCTGATAGAGACGCGGCTGCCTTAGGACAAACAGTACATCTAGATCCAAATAATTACTATGCGTTTTTTATATGTAGTAATAAAAAATTAAAAAACATGGCGCAAGGAAGAGAAGCAAATGATGCTGCAACTGTAGGACAGACTATCACATTATCACAAATGGATAGCAAAGTGTATACTTGTAATAATAAACGTATAACAGACCTTAAAGACCCTGAACATGTGGATAATGCTGTCACTGTTAATTTTCTTGTAAAAGTTTTAGGAAATGCATTATTTGATGTATACAACCATATTGGTATTGGTTCAGGTCGTACTCCTTTGTTGGAATCTGAGAGAGGTACTTGGATTAAACGGGAAATTGTTCAAAACTATTTTATCAACCCTCGTACAAAAAAGTTTAGATCATCGGATTGGGGTGATTTTGATATTTAATAAAAGAACACAATAAACGACTTCATTTATGTCCAACTTGTCATAGAGGTAACACATAAGTTGTACATTGCGATTATAAAAGGACAATAATGACGTTCCAGTACATCAGTCCATATAGAGACACTGTAAGGAGAGGAGGTGGGATCACGTCCACAGCGGTTTCTCTGTTAAGTAAAGCTTTAAAACGAATTCCAGTAGGATCCATAGTAAATAGAGCAATAGACGCATTACCATACGAATTTCATATACCGGGAGGTTATCAGTATTGCGGACCAGGAACTAAATTGAAAAAACGACTGGAAAGAGGCGATCCTGGCATAAATAAGTTAGATCAGGCTTGTAAAGAACACGATATCGCATATTCCACGTTTGCCGATTCAAAAAATAGATCAATAGCTGACAAAAAGCTTGCGGACATAGCTTGGCAACGAGTAAAATCAAGTGACGCTAGCATAGCAGAAAAAGCAGCAGCTTTAGCAGTAACAGCAGGTATGAAGGCTAAAACAGCAGTAGGAGGTGGAAGAAGGAGGAGAAGGAGAGTAAAAAGGAGGTCAACCACAAGAAAACATGGAGGAAATATAAAAAGAAGACGACGATCTACAAGAAAAGGCAGGAAGAAGCCCACCGTGTGGTCAATGGTAAAAAACGGGGCAGGTCTTTACCTAAGACCTTATCGTGCATATTAAATGAAAAAAATCAATTGGTCATACCACATAAAGCATTAACCAATATTGAATTATTTAAATATATTTCCTGTTTAAAAATACCATTTTTCCGCGGTGTGTTTATGAAAGACAGTTTACCAAAGAAAATGTGGCAAAATGAGACTGGAATTGTAAATTTGGATAATACTGAAGGGCCTGGCACCCATTGGGTTTGTTATAAGAAACTAAATAACAATGTATATTATTTTGATAGTTTCGGTAATTTGCCACCACCAAAAGAACTTCAAAATTACTTTAAATCTGCTAAAAACATATATTATAACTATAAAAGAGAACAACCTGATAATACTTCAATATGCGGCCATTTATGTTTGGAATTTCTAGCTAAAAGTATCAGTCACTATTGAGATGTCTTCCTATACGGTATCATTAACAGGAAAATCGTCCACTTTACGAAGTATCCTTTTTCCAGCGTTACGCTTGCAAAAAGGAAGGTTTTGGGAGGCGGCACTATTGGATTTTACAACTTACAACTCTATCCCCAATGTTACGGAAGGTAAAAATAACGTATTGCATTATTATAAGGGAAAGGATGCCAGTGGAAAATTTACAGACTTACAAGAGTGCAGGTTACCCACAGGTTCTTATGAAATTGATCATATAAATGAATTTTTGCAAACTAAAATGGGAAAAGACAATATAACATTAAAAGGTAATAACAATACGATGAAAGCTGAAATTACTTCCAAATATTATATAGATTTCACTCAACCAAACTCAATTGGTGATTTATTAGGATTTTCCAACGATGAGCCTGTTTTAGAACCAGATGTAACACATTCCGGTAAGAAAACAGTAACAATATTAAAAGTCAATAGTATAGACATAACTTGTAACATTATACAAGGTGCTTACAGGGATGGGGCTAACACCCACATCATACATACTTTTTACCCAAGTGTACCACCTGGATTTAAAATTGTTGAAAAGCCACAAAACCTGGTATATCTACCGTTGAACACCACTTTCATTTCAGACATCGTGTTGAGCGTATTGGATCAAGACGGTAACTTGGTAGACTTCAGAGAAGAGCCTATTACGATTAGATTACATTTAAAATCGACACTTTAATACAAAACCATGGGTTTAACATTTAAAAGCGAACAACCTACGGGAAACCGCATTAGTAGCTCTTCAGCTGTGGAGGAGTTAACACGCGAGAACATTCGTTTCTTAGAGAGAATTGGATTAAAATTAACCGAGTATGGATATACTGGATATAGCGCAGGGTCCAACATTCGACGAAACCCTATGGGAAAAAGAATATCACACCCACAACCCTTACACTTCATCGAAATTAAACAATAACGATGAAATTCGTATTCCCATACAAAATCAAGACATTTACACACTACCATGTGAAAGTTACTTGTATATTGAAGGACAAGTTACTAAAAAGGACGGTACTACTGTTGGTACAACAGTTCCATTTATAAATAATCCTATGGCTTTCCTATTTGATGAAATTAGATATGAAATATCAGGTGTAACAGTTGATTCCACTAAAAAAGTAGGTATTACGACAACTTTAAAAGGATTAACATCTATAACACCCAATGAAACCAATTTACTTAAACCTGCCGGATGGGTATTACCTACGATTGACACAATCACTCCAAATCCAAATGGATATTTTGATTTTCATATTCCATTACGTTTGCTGCTTGGTTTTGCTGAAGATTATAGGAAAATAATATTAAACGTTAAACAAGAATTAGTTTTGTTGAGATCTTCTAACGATAAAGACATTATTAAAGCTGCAGATGCTACTACAGATGCGACTTTAGAATGGAAATTAAAATTAGACAAAATTGTATGGAGAGTTCCACATGTTAAATTGGCTGACGAGCATAGAATGCTACTTTTAAGAAAATTAAAAGCCGATCGTGATATTGTTATTCCATTTAGAAGTTGGGAATTTCATGAGCATCCCAGTTTACCTACTACGGATCGACACACTTGGACTGTTAAAACATCAAATTATGTAGAACGAGCCAGGTATATTATATTTGGTTTACAAACAGGTAGAAGAGACTCCATTACTAAACATGCAGGACAATTTGATCATTGTGACTTGAAAAATATTAAAGTTTATTTAAATTCACAATTCTTTCCATACGACAATTTAAATGTGTCATTCACTAAGAAGAAATACAGTATATTGTACGATATGTACGCGAGATTCCAAAGTTCATATTACGGTAAAACAAATACACCTTTATTACCACCTGACAAATATTTCGATGCCTACCCAATAGTTGTAATCGATTGTTCTAAACAAAATGAATCAGTAAAGTCTTCAAGTGTGGATATAAAAATAGAAATGGAATTCAACGATGCTATACCGGCTAATACAACTGCATACTGTTTAATTCTACATGATAAAATCGTAACATACACACCTTTAACTGGAATTGTTAAAAATGTATTGTAAGAACCGGTTTTGTTTCATTCCGCGAGTATAAAAGCAGAGCGTACAGACCGCTCCTCATCAGTTTGTTGCCTACTGTTGTATGGGTAGCATCGTATTCAATATGGCTTCTCCTAGTGGTACACCTGAAAATGTGGTAGATATTGAGAAGGAGATATCTGAGTTTTTAGATCCTCAAGGCCACCAGGAAGGAGGTGAACAAAACGTTTGCGGACAACTTCACGCCAGTAATAATGTTGAAGAAAAAGGTAAAAGAAGAAAGACTATACAAAAGAGAAAAAGGGATATTGAAGATAATATTTCTCCAAACATATTGAGTGAGGTATTTTTGCGAATATTTTACCCAATCTCTTCCAGTTTGGATAAAAGTGTTTTAATCGGTGTTATGAAATCTACAGATTATTCCCCTACTGTAATTTTAACTCATGGAGCCAAAATGATTTTGTTTACGGACAGTGCTTGGGAATCGTTTATGAAACATTTGCATCTACTAGAATGCTATTTAAGTAGTAACATGTTTGGAAGAAAGACAAGAGTAGGACTTTTGGATTCAAATGTGGAAATTGATATCATTAAACAACGTGGTGATCATCAGCTACGGTTTAGAGACACAACAAGACATGATAACAAAATTCAACTTAATCGAGAGGAGTTTTTCATTTTAACTTGTGCTACTGAACCTATAACAAGATACTTGAGACAACTGGTGTTTTCAAGTTCGATTATTAAAGATTATCTGGAAGACACTTTGGACAAACAACCGGACGCACCTATATTATACGGACCTGTGGATACTTCTATATTTAATAGAGTTCCTCATGAAGTACAAATGTGGAGACAATTGGAAAAGTACGCTCAACTACATAAGAAATCAGTAAAACAGGAAGAAGAGGAAGATGGAGGAGAAGAATCAAGTGTTAGTGATGAAAATGAAAATAAGGAAAATATAAAGATGGAAACTTAAATGACAATGGTTAGTTTTTAAAACAATAACCAACATTTTGTGGGGTTAGGCCTATTGGGGACGGTGCCCACGTTAAATATACACCAACGCGCCAACAACTGTACGGCCTGGTATAAAAGTAGTACCTACCGTGGTGTGGAAATCAGTTGACCTCCTGACTTCGTAATGAGCAGACGTGTGACCTTCAAAATGGACAAGGGAGAAGAACAACAAGTAAAGTCCAAGCCTGGTATTATTGAGTTTCAAGCGTTTCGTGGTAATGATGATAGATTCATTATAAAAGAACTTGTGTTTTTGGACATGAATACAAGTGTTCCTTATTCGTTTTTATTTAAACCACCATGTTCTTATTCGTCTTTAACTAGTAAAGCCGCTACTACCAACAGATGGATTTCAAAACACTTCCATCATATCGATTGGTATGATGGTTTTACAAGTTACACGGACTTGTATCACATTATGCATCACTTTTCAGAAAAGTTTACCAATATTTACACAAAGGGGCTGGAAAAGAAAAGATGGATCGAAGGATTTACTCATGTTCCGGTTAATGATGTGGAATTGGATAAGAATTATCAATACATGCTGGAAACCATATGTATTTGTACAAAAAGCCCAGAACATGATAAAGATAGACATTGCGCTTTAAAAAATGCCTATAAACTCGCCTCTTACCTTCAAAGTGGGGAATTGGGGAGTGGTGGGGGTAACGGAGAGTATATAAGTGGGGAGCAGACAGGGACCTGGCATGAGTATTACTCGAGATTCCGAGACGACAACATCTCCGAGCAAGAAGACGATCTGTAACCTGACCATGGCATCTCACCAGTTCCTTCAGACTTTGGTCGAGCAGTTCAATGCTCACTCCAAGTCAACAATATTACCTGTAAAGAAGTGCTCGGAACTAAAAGACGAGAAGCACTACATAATCCATGCTATGAAGAAGATGGAGACTACAGTTGGGGAGGCCATCTGCTGCAGTCTCAGCGAGGCACCGTTTACTCCGGGGGATGAACCAAAGTTCCAGGTGTACCTGCCCAAGAGATTCGTCCATCTTCTACAAAACGAGGATCTTCGCTCTATTCAACCCGGGTGTCTATACCTGGTGTCCCACGGCTGCACGGGTAGCAATTCTACAGAGTTGACCATCCACATCGCTGACAAGCAGCAGTGTTAGATTTAAGTTTTAATGTTGTACATATGTTGTTGTTGTAATGTTTTATAAATAAACGAATCATAAAAGACAAAAAAATAAAAAAAACAAAAAATGCAACATATCAATATGTGACAGACTTCACGTATTGATATGTTGCATTTTTTTTTAAACTTCGCGGGTGACCTTGACCTTTGACCTTTGCATTTCACAACTACCCCCACTACCATAATTACCCCCACTACCGCACTAGGATTCAAACCTGCTTGGATGCAAAGAACGGTCAGTCTGTTGCCAACTAGCAAACGATGAGCACCTTGTACGAGCTTTGCTTACAACGAGTTATAACTGACGCATCTTTATTCCAGACGGCTTTACGAGATAATATCCCTATAACAGTAAAGCAGGATATCGAGGAGTACAAGAAAGATAATAGAGGGTATTCGGGATACTCCTGGTATAGGTTCCAAGACGGGGAAAAGTTTTGTAGGCCTTGTGGCAATGCTGCCGTCAGAGACCTTCGACGGTTCGTACAGGAAGGTGGTAGAAAACAGTTTGGATTTCTAGCACCAATGTTTAGATTTGAAAACTACAAGGACACCTGTGCTATTTGTTCCATCCCTTTGTATCAATGGAAAAAGTTTAGAAGTGTTTAATTGCATCTTCCATACCCCCACCACCATCACCCCCACCACTTTTCCATGTACCTCCAAACGCTGTGCCTCGGCTTCATTTCTACTCCAGCAGCCAACCTAGCAACATCAGGATGTCCCTCAACGTTAGTTGCGCAAGTTACGAGGAGGTGAGCATCAAGACTCAGCAGGAGCTAAACGACTTATACAAGGAGTTGCAGCTGATGGTGGCACGAGGCTACCGTATAAATGTGCAAGTTTACGCTTGCAATATACGGAACACCCGGCAGTCAAAGGAAGAGCCTGGACACTCCTCGACGGCTTCCTCACCAGCGTCCATGAAGACCGAGCCAGACAACTTGGACTACTTCAGCTGACTAGCAGTTGTATTTCTTATCCTAACCATTGTAGAATATGTATATTTTTTCATTATATTAAAGAAGTAAAAGAGCAAAAACACCTATCTTGTTACTGACATATAAGCTCAGTAACAAGATAGGTTTTTTTAAAACACAATTTGGATGACCTTGAAACTTCCCCCTCCACTGCTTTGTTACCCCCACCACTTGACTATTGGTGTACATGGCACATCGCAATTGGAAACCTCATTCCATCTTCAACAGCCACACCGACAACATCAACAATGGCAAACCTACCAACAGATGAAAGGTGTCCTCACGCATGTTGTGACTTCGTCCACGAGTTGGAGAAGAGGATGCAGGAGAGGGCGATAAGAAGAAAACAGATCCACTCAGAAAATATCATGATAGTCAACGGCTATCTTTTATTGTTCGGCCTTATTATGGTTGTACTTTTCATACTGTACGGCATAGTCACATGTGTCGGCAAGGTTGCAGAAGAAAACGCTCGCCACCATCAATTGGAAAGTTTCAATGTTACTTTGTAAGTTTTCCTTTTTTTTAAAACTCCGTTTGGATGACCTTGAAAATTCCCCCACTACTCCACCACACCCCCCACCACTTCACCATGTTCCTGCATGAGCATCACATCAACCGTCATTCCTTGTCCGACAAGCAACCATGGCAGACAACAACACCATCAGCCAAGCTGACTCCACTACTGATGTCGGTACAAGTACGGGTTGGACACTGTCGATCGATAGTGTACACTATTTGGAAACAATTTGCGAACGGATGAAGGAAATACTGCGGGACAACCCTGGAATCATAATACAAATGAATTTAAATTATGATTGGTCCCAAGTCAGAATGCAAGGGGACGATAACAACGGTCAACAATCACCACAATATTCGCCCATGTCCCCGATCTACCCTTACGGCGAGTCTGACGTCGATGAAGATGAGGCTAATGAGGATGTGGGGGACAACGAGGCTGAAGAGGAGTAACCTTCATTCCTTTTTTTTAAAACCCAAATTGGATGACCTTGAGAATTCCCCCTCCACTATTTCCTTTTTTTTTTAAAACCCAAATTAAATGACCTTGAAAATACCCCCTCCACATACTTTTGGTTTACCCCCTCTACTTTTCAATACTGTTACCACAGTCTGTAGCTCACATCATTCCTTGCTTAGCTATCATGGCGGACAGCACTCTTTCTCGAGTTGACTCCACTACGGATGAAGAATGGCCATTTTCCTGGAATGTTCATCTGCAAGACTCGGCAGAAGTGGATATGTTGCATGAGAAATTGGTGTATGTATTAAACGAAAACCCCAACATTGAATGTAGAATGACTATGGATTTCGATGCGACAGGGGTCCACACTCAACCTTCTACTTCCAGCCAGCCTGAACCTCAGCTACAGCCGAAGAACTTTACACATCTTTACACTCCAATACGGCCGGAGGATGTGGTTATCAGCGAGGCAGACTCTACTACAAGTTATATTGAACCAACGAATTGGAAGCTTGTTGTTGACACCTTACACAAGGTCGACTTAGTATGTGACAAATTAAAGGAATTGATGATGCAAGATCCTGGTCTTCGTTTTAAAATTGATTTGTTTTTCATCTGGGGAGCACCTGCACGGGGCTCTTCGTCTGACAGCTCTCTAAGTACAACGGATGAGGAGGAGGAGGAGGACGACTAGTTATCTTTTTTAAAACTCCGTTTGGATGGCCTTGACCTTTCCCCCTCCACTGAGTTTATTTAACGTGCACTCTCAATGACTGCAACATCATTTCATCGCGCACCTTCACCACAGCAACATGGAGAGTCAACTCAACTACTGTTGCGAACGGAAATGTTTTTCATGGCCGAATGACATTGATGTTGCGGATGGTTTGGCGTGTAGAAAATGTGAAGCTTTTGGTCAATGCATGTGTAAGTGCAAGTCTTGGAAGAAGCCGAAACCGGAGTTGAAGACATTCCATGTGTACCAGATGAGAGGGCATAAGTACACTTGTTGCCCTGAACGTTGCATTGAATTCACATTAAAACAGCTAACTGGCTGCAAATTGTGCAACAATCATTTTGCAGGTTTTTGCAAACATTATTTAGGAGCCTGTCAGTACAGATCAACTTGGCATACAGAAGCACTCACTATCAATGAAATCGCTATAGATACACAAGAGTAGTCTTTCTACTCTTTTCTTTTTTTAAAACTCCATTTGGATGACCTTGACCTTTCCCCCTCCACTCACCTTAGTTTATATAAGCTCCATTCCTGCTGGCCACGGCATCACTTCATCTTGCTCCCTCGCCAAAGCAACATCAAGTATGGAAACTAAGCGTGTCTCATGTTGCGAGCATAAGTGTTTAGAGATACAAGGCGTCGTCCATTGTGCAAAGAAGCTTTGGGAGGAAGAGACAGGGACAACCTATTGCTGCGAGGGCAAGTGTTTCCTACTACCAAGATGGCAAGTGGACGGGCTGGCCTGCCGGCAATGTGAATGCTTCGGATGTTGCAGGTGTAGATGCAAGAACCAACAGCTGCCACCACCGGTACTACAAACTTTCAAAATCTACAAATCCAACTACTTTTACACTTGTTGTCCGCAGCGGTGTATTAAATTTCATTTCTCCAATCTTACCAATTGTCGGAAGTGCTACGGACAACCTGATGGGTGGTGCACCTGTTTTCTGGACTCCTGCCGCTACAGATCGGATTGGTTTACAGATCCGTTGGAAATTGATGAGGTCGCCCAGGAAGCACAAGAGTAGTCTTTCTACTCTTCAACTTTTTTAAAACTCCATTTGGATGACCTTGGGATTTCCCCCTCCACTTCCCCATATACCTAGAGTACACAGAGCCTGATAGTCAGTCACTCGGTGGCTGTCGTGGGGTGCGCATCGGTGTCGGCGCTCCGTTGTTAGGTTTTTAAAGGTCACAGTAATATCAAATTGTTGGTGTTGTGCTGGTTCAAGGTCACCTGAGGGATAACCGATTGCCCATTTAGGCAGGGTCATGTCAGAAACTCGAGTTTAACTTGGCACTTTTGCCGTTTCTCGTCGAAAATTCGCTCCAAGTGGTCAAGGTCACGGGGACTCTGACTGAAACTCGGAGCGTAGTGCGAGAAACGGCAAAAGTGCCAAAAAATTTTAAGTTTCGGCGTGACCTTGACCTCAGTGGCGTCGGTGACGTCATTTTGATGACGTAAGGGGTGATGACGTCATCAGCACGTCATTTCTGTGACGTCATGGGTGTGACGTCATAGAAATGACGTCATTAGTGATGACGTCATCGATGACGCAATCGATGACGTCATCGATGACGTCATCGGTGAGGTCATTGACCTCGATGACGTCATCCCTCAGGTGACCTTGAACTGGGCCAGCACCAACAATTTGACACTACTTTGGTGATAGTCAATAAGTCAAGAGACCGCTAGTCACGACTCACGCACGCCATCCGCACACTTTATTTTGTGATGGATTTGTCACTTGGAACGACTTGGTTGTAGCGTAGGTAACTTACAGGAGTAAAATATTACCTCTAACTCAATCTCGATCTTAGTCTTTAATGAATATAACTTTTGTCCTATTCAGGGTAAAATTTAGTTTGACGAGGAAACAAGTTATTTGTAACATTAGCGGAACCAAAGTTTAGCAACAGTTTCTATCAAGAAGACCTGGGAATATACTAATTCCTCTTGTAATTTGGTTTTATTTGGTAATTAGCTAAATGTTCCTTAGTCTCCTTATTCTTTTTCGTGTATCAACACATTATTTGGTTATAAATTAACATGAAGTTAAACAGTAATAAGTCTGTGGTATTTAATATTGATATATTAAACATATTAGAAATCATTATTTCAATACTTAGATTACTGAGAGGCTTATAACCATAACATTTTTTATCGTTGCTCCCAATAGATATGTAGGCCTACCCTATATTTTCTTCTATTTCGTTACTTGTTGACCATGTGGATTTATACGAGCTTCCGTCTTATATTCTAATACCTACGTTTTGGTTCATTAAGGAATATATTTCCTTGCGTAGTTAATGTTAAACGGTTTCAAACACCACTATTTAAAGCTTTTAAATGGCCTGTACTCTTTTTATATTCGTACACATGATAAATTCACTCCGTTATATAAAGAAAATTTATAATGATGAAAAGTGCTCATGCCATAGTACAAAAATGATTATATAACCCTACTTGAGAGCAGCATAATTGGTTGTTGCAACAAGCCATCAACGTTAGCACGGGGTGGTCCAGGTTTATAGCCCCGGTATATCGCAGCAGCGGGTCGTCCTGCATCACAGCGTGTAGGCGTGCGCTCCCCACCCCCGCCCCGTCAACGTTAGCACGGGGTGGTCCAGGTTTATAGCCCCGGTATATCGCAGCAGCGGGTCGTCCTGCATCACAGCGTGTAGGCGGTGCGCTCCCCACCCCCGCCCCGTCAACGTTAGCACGGGGTGGTCCAGGTTTATAGCCCCGGTATATCGCAACCAGGGAAATGCGACGCGTCATCTTTGGTCGAGCTTCGCAGTATCGCAAAGGGGGTTTACAACATCTTGAGTTTGAGTACCGATGTGTACACCGTTTAAACTCATTAAAATGTATAAAAACATACAATAAACCTACTTAAAATAAATTTACAACATCGAAACTGCGTTTAAGGAGTATTTATATGAGGATTTAAGATAAAAATATTTATAAAGGTCTTGCACTTTTTATTATTGTATGGACTCTTTAAGAAAGTAGAACTACAAATTTAATTCACTACAATGTTAAATCAAATGAATTTGTTTAATTTATTCATATTCTATTCTTTTATATTTTAAACAAATAATTGTTTGTAGTATCATTCACAAATTGTTTGAATATTGATCACGCGTATATAGGTTGGTGATAAACTAGATGCAACAAAATCCACCTCGTGTGTTCCAGGTTATCACTACCACATCAGAGAAACCTAATTAATTAGCTTACATTAATTTAATGATACCAGTTGAGATCTGCATGTCAACGAAAGTTCATTCATGCAATTCCTAACCGGATTTGTAATTTATCCTATTTCTCATCAAAGGTTAATTTATTACTACTTTTTCTGTCCGTTTTGTAGAACTTCAAACGATACTGAGCGTATTTACGCTAATAGACTGTTTCAGTATCGGTTTGAAATTTATTATGCTTTAAGACTTTTTCAACTTGAATGGTGCTGGATTTATAATTAGATATTGTATAGAAATGTGTATAGACAAGTTTAGAATGATAATTATAGCCACTAATGTAATATATTCTAATCGCAGCCTTTTTTGCGACACATCAAAACAAATTACTATATATTTTAACTTTTCCTGAGGGTTAACAATGTGAACATATAGATTACAGCATGGGTGTTAGAGTGTGTATACGTCGCCAGGCATTTGTGTTTGAATCGCGCCCAAATGGTGCAAATAATGCTTGAAGCCACCTTAGCTGCGGCTGTCAGATCATATGTCAAACTCTAGTCTCTGTCTTGATGTCGACAGTGGAACTTTGACATTTCCATTCCCTGCGAGTATTTATGTTATGTAAAATGTCAATATCTACACTTGTTTAATACGCTGATAGTTTTTTGTGATCGGAACTCTTCCCATAATTTTTGAACTTCCTCGACTGATTTTCAAGTTTTTTTTGTGTTTCGTTGAATAGGGCTTTGTCTGTATTTTTTCCGCAAAAACTTGACGAGAACCGAACGTAAAATAAAGGCACTATCCACTAGGAGAATTAGCTCGAAACGTTTCTTGCATTGTATCATGAGCACGTGGTATTAATATGTATTATCAAACAACCCAGGCGCCAACTCAAAATATTCTGTCAGTAAAGGGTTTGTCCTGCACGTGTAGTGTACAATTGGGTTCTGACAGAAATGGTCAGACAGTAGTTGGATGTATTTTATTAATGTCTTAGCATCATATTACAAAAATTAGTGTCTTTAGGAAAAGTGATGTATTATTTGTTGTAAAAGAGAACGTAGAATAAAACGGTATTCATTAAGATTTCAAAGGCACCAAAATAACCGATCGTCACTCGTCAGGTCAAACGACACGGAAACACGAATCATAGATGAAAGGGGAATATTAAACACGTCTTGTTTGCATCGAATAGTATTACAGCCAATATCAATATTGGCTTTCGTCAGTGTCCGGCCGTCTGTGTGTGTTGGTGATAGTCAATAAGTCAAGAGACCGCTAGTCACGACTCACGCACGCCATCCGCACACTTTATTTTGTGATGGATTTGTCACTTGGAACGACTTGGTTGTAGCGTAGGTAACTTACAGGAGTAAAATATTACCTCTAACTCAATCTCGATCTTAGTCTTTAATGAATATAACTTTTGTCCTATTCAGGGTAAAATTTAGTTTGACGAGGAAACAAGTTATTTGTAACATTAGCGGAACCAAAGTTTAGCAACAGTTTCTATCAAGAAGACCTGGGAATATACTAATTCCTCTTGTAATTTGGTTTTATTTGGTAATTAGCTAAATGTTCCTTAGTCTCCTTATTCTTTTTCGTGTATCAACACATTATTTGGTTATAAATTAACATGAAGTTAAACAGTAATAAGTCTGTGGTATTTAATATTGATATATTAAACATATTAGAAATCATTATTTCAATACTTAGATTACTGAGAGGCTTATAACCATAACATTTTTTATCGTTGCTCCCAATAGATATGTAGGCCTACCCTATATTTTCTTCTATTTCGTTACTTGTTGACCATGTGGATTTATACGAGCTTCCGTCTTATATTCTAATACCTACGTTTTGGTTCATTAAGGAATATATTTCCTTGCGTAGTTAATGTTAAACGGTTTCAAACACCACTATTTAAAGCTTTTAAATGGCCTGTACTCTTTTTATATTCGTACACATGATAAATTCACTCCGTTATATAAAGAAAATTTATAATGATGAAAAGTGCTCATGCCATAGTACAAAAATGATTATATAACCCTACTTGAGAGCAGCATAATTGGTTGTTGCAACAAGCCATCAACGTTAGCACGGGGTGGTCCAGGTTTATAGCCCCGGTATATCGCAGCAGCGGGTCGTCCTGCATCACAGCGTGTAGGCGTGCGCTCCCCACCCCCGCCCCGTCAACGTTAGCACGGGGTGGTCCAGGTTTATAGCCCCGGTATATCGCAGCAGCGGGTCGTCCTGCATCACAGCGTGTAGGCGGTGCGCTCCCCACCCCCGCCCCGTCAACGTTAGCACGGGGTGGTCCAGGTTTATAGCCCCGGTATATCGCAGCAGCGGGTCGTCCTGCATCACAGCGTGTAGGCGGTGCGCTCCCCACCCCCGCCCCGTCAACGTTAGCACGGGGTGGTCCAGGTTTATAGCCCCGGTATATCGCAGCAGCGGGTCGTCCTGCATCACAGCGTGTAGGCGTGCGCTCCCCACCCCCGCCCCGTCAACGTTAGCACGGGGTGGTCCAGGTTTATAGCCCCGGTATATCGCAGCAGCGGGTCGTCCTGCATCACAGCGTGTAGGCGTGCGCTCACCACCCCCGCCCCGTCAACGTTAGCACGGGGTGGTCCAGGTTTATAGCCCCGGTATATCGCAGCAGCGGGTCGTCCTGCATCACAGCGTGTAGGCGGTGCGCTCCCCACCCCCGCCCCATCAACGTTAGCACGGGGTGGTCCAGGTTTATAGCCCCGGTATATCGCAGCAGCGGGTCGTCCTGCATCACAGCGTGTAGGCGGTGCGCTCCCCACCCCCGCCCCATCAACGTTAGCACGGGGTGGTCCAGGTTTATAGCCCCGGTATATCGCAGCAGCGGGTCGTCCTGCATCACAGCGTGTAGGCGGTGCGCTCCCCACCCCCGCCCCGTCAACGTTAGCACGGGGTGGTCCAGGTTTATAGCCCCGGTATATCGCAGCAGCGGGTCGTCCTGCATCACAGCGTGTAGGCGTGCGCTCCCCACCCCCGCCCCATCAACGTTAGCACGGGGTGGTCCAGGTTTATAGCCCCGGTATATCGCAGCAGCGGGTCGTCCTGCATCACAGCGTGTAGGCGTGCGCTCCCCACCCCCGCCCCATCAACGTTAGCACGGGGTGGTCCAGGTTTATAGCCCCGGTATATCGCAGCAGCGGGTCGTCCTGCATCACAGCGTGTAGGCGTGCGCTCCCCACCCCCGCCCCGTGGTCGTTTTATAGTCCATCACCATGGAGAAGCCTTCGGTCGTTCATCATTTGCGCACTTTTTAATCCTTCTGTAAAATATTTCGAAGGGTCGCCTAATCCCCTTGCATCATTTGCGCACTCTCCCGTCCAGGTAGCCTCAGCCTGCCGACAACAATTCGCAAACAGTCGTCCCCCACACATACCACTGGACGGCAACACATGTGTATCGCACATTCATGAATAATTTAAGTTTGTAATGTATAAACCTTCTTTGTAATACATCGAGTGTTTACTTATTTTACTTTCAATGGTTGGCGAGGATTGTATTACTGTAATTGTTCAGGCTGAAATGTTTTGTACGAATTGTTTCTATGGCAAGTTTGCCTCTATTCTAACTGTAGATAGCAGCCTCTCCTATACTAACTCCTCAGAATAAAACCACGCATAAAATTCACTGTTGCAATACAAACAAACTACAAATGGTAAACATTAAATCCAAGTGTTAATGTACGTTTCAAGGCCGTGATA
>CM061532.1:217185807-217265280 GCA_030545055.2 Neoaliturus tenellus
AGGGACGTAACAGACGAAACCCTTATAGAAATAAGAAGATAGTCAATAAGGAAATAACTAAACATCAAATAACAAAAAAAAAAAAAATAAATAAAAATAAAAAATAAATAAATAAATAAATAAATAAATAAAATGAATTAATTATTTGAACACTAGCAATAACAAGACATCTAACATATTAAGACTGACTATTTAACTTTCCATGTGAGGGAATGTGTCATATTTCCTCAAAATCCCAGTAACAACCCTCCACGGGGTTTAATTATCAGGCATGTCGTATTGTTGGCTG
Source organism: Neoaliturus tenellus (assembly GCA_030545055.2). Taxonomy (NCBI): domain Eukaryota; kingdom Metazoa; phylum Arthropoda; class Insecta; order Hemiptera; family Cicadellidae; genus Neoaliturus; species Neoaliturus tenellus. The sequence continues at coordinate 217,186,097 of CM061532.1, forward strand.
CGACAACGCGTGTGTGTAGTGCCATTGTGACGCTCGAGTGACGACGTCTGTTGTTGCCAAGTTGTCGGTCTTGAGAGCAGAATGTCACTAAATTATGTGAAGCGTAAGCCTTCTCAACGTGCGTGTTTAAGTGGGAAAATATTCAAATTCTATAGAACAGCTTATATTTTTAGGATGTACCGCTTAGCATTGAAAAGCTGTATTAAGCTCAAATTAAATGGAAATGGCACTTGTGAAATATAGAATTTAGGATTCCTATTGCAAAAATGAAATAGTTAAAACAGTATAAACTTAACTATTTTTAGCTCCTAAGACTCAGAAAGACAGCTTAAACTTCTTAGCAGATAAACCTTATTATCACTCAAAAGTCACAAAAAATAGCTCAAAAGGGCCCAAGATTGGGACCCTTACTTCATATATTCTCCTTTGGTTTTGGATTTGGTCTAGCCAAATAGAAACACATCTTTAATATTTTTGGTCATTTTCTGTGTTGTTGGCTGATGAGTTAAACCAAACACAACACATAAAAAATGAAGAGAATATATTAATTGGAAGCTGAAAAATATATTGGGCACATTTAACATCAATATTAACAATGCAAAAAATTAATTTAATCCTACGTTTCAAAAATATTTAAACGATAAATTGTAAATTGTAAAAAAATTAATTTGACACACATTCACAATAAATATCATTAACAAAGGAAAACATTAACATGTTATTTAAAAAAATGACCGAATAAAAAATAACCAAATAAAAAATACCCAAAAATTATTACAATGGACATTATTTACAGAAACGTAGAAAGCAGTGATGATTAGAAATAATTTATTATAGTAATAATATGATTTTTACATCTGAATCCCATATTTTTAACGCCCGTTTTTCTATTCCGTAATAATAATTCTTATCCTTCGATAAAAGAGTTCGTGATTCATGTTTATGTAAATTGTAAATGCAAGAGTTGGAAGTCACAGCAAACAACCGTGAACGTGTCACTGTGTTGTGTTCCACAGATAGTTGGAATATTGAAAATCACGTAAGCATCAATATTTGTTGGCTTTATTGCATCCCTAGCAAAATTCCGTGTATTGAAGTCCCGTGATTTAAACTAGTCTCATGAATATTACACATTAAATAGGCCTACTATACAAACGATCAAAGATGAAATGGGGAGCTATGCCGCGTGTGCGTAGCTCCCCATTTCATCTTTAATCGTTTGTGTAATATTTCAGACCATTTCGATATTTTAACATTTGTAATAACTTTTAAAGGATGGTTAAGTGCTTTTCCGTAGGACCTAATTTAGCAGATTGGTAGCAGATGAGTTAATCTTTTAATAAACTTGCAATTATTTACATTACATAACGAAAATTTGCCTTCAAGTACGAAAAGGTTAAATCTCCGCTCATATAAACATCCGGAATAAGACACATCTTCCGTACACATCTACTGTCTTGTGATTGGTTGTAGTCAAAATATACAATTGAACAATATAAATTGGTCCAAACAAAAGGATTTTCTCTTTTCTCCTAAGACGAACGTCTTTGTAAAAGAAAAACTTGATGAGTTCGTGTTAAGAACACGACTATTTTACCCAATTAACTTACGGTTCTTTCATTTCAATGATGATTGTTTAGCGTTTGTATCTTTTCAACAATATTTTGAGGTTAGGTTAAAGATTTTTTACATTTCTAATACATTCCACACATAAAATATTTTGACATTCTTATACATGCTTACATTACTATCCCAAGATTCTTATAGGCCTACATTAAATATGTTTTACACTTATTAAAATTTTTCTTATACATTACAAATTCGATTCCATAAAATTAAATATAAATGAGAGTGTATTGTATTAGTATGATTTAATTCATTTAAATATATATATTATAAAACACTATCAACTAATCATAAATGATATATTTTATAAATTGTTGATTGTATTTCTACAAAGTAGGCTAATATTTCAGTTTGCAAAATTATTTCTGCTTTCCTTGCTACTGAACGAGGGAATGTATTAGTATCAGTTGTTCCATCCCCAATCGTTCTGGTGGTGTTATTGCTCATAACACCCAATTGGTCATATTCATTTTGTTACTGTTTTATTGACTACTTTATAACTTACGTGTTTTTACTAGGGAATGATTGTCACAATATGAAATGATTTTGCTCTAATACTTTTTGGATTTGCTGTGTTTTGTTTCACAAACTTGATGTGGATCAAAACCAACAGAAGTTACCTTGAATTCTTTCTTCAACAATAGATGGATCAATATAATATCATCAGTATTTAATTGTGATGTGTCGATGGAATCATCAGTGGATATTTTCTAATGTATGAATAAAAAATAATGTTTGACTATTACTGTGATAGGAGTGACGCCCGCCCGTGCCTACAAGAAATTAACTTGGACAATTATTTTGCAATTTAATTATTATTATGTACATTTTGACCTCACTGTTAAGCGTTTTGCTTAGTGAGGCTTGTTCCTATTTGTTGCTTGTAATAAATGAATAAATAAATCAGGTTCAAATTTAATTTCACGTAGGTTTAAGGCAATTTCTCAGGGATACCATATTTTTTATCATCTAGGGGCCATAAGAAATCCATTGACACCAAAATGACCTTCATCCGTGCAGTAGTTTTCTCTCTAGGCTCTCTTTTATTATATAAAATACCTTTTACGTGATTTGCATGAAATACAAATCTACACCTAACAGTTTTTGTGATAGATCATTGCCAACAATTCGTAACCCACGCCACGACTGTCAGTGGCAGTTCATTTGGTCTCCTCTAAACTCTCACCATCTAAAATCCGATTATCTAGGAGAGTGAATGAATTTTCTCTTCTTTGGCTTCAACGAACTCCTCATATTGAGTTTTTGAGTTTTATACTTTCTTTGGTAATCGCAAAAACACTTAGAGTAAAAAAAATAATAAATGCAATCAAATTTAATATGGGTTTTGTGATTCCAATGTGGGGCAAACATCGTAGGCCGGCTTGATAATTTCTTAACTTATTTAGTGCAAGTGACAGTCATATATGCAATTGTGAAATAAAATAAAGAACATTTTGACAACCCTTACAGTGTTCCATTATGTATACATTACAATTTATATTATTTTAAAAAGTTTAATTACCTAACATAGGCCTAACATTTTGTCGAATGCATAACTAACATAAAAATAGGTAAACGTTTTATACATTTTTCCCTAAAAGATTGAAATTATTCATCCTTAAGATTATACATTTAAAAAATATTTTTAAATAGCTCATTGAAAAACTACACCAGAGGCATCAAAACAGAAACAGTAGTATCTGTGATACACATTGGAAATAGCTCCCATCAGGTCAGCCTGCTGAGTGCTGAATTGCTTTATTTTGTAGTCCTGGTTAAAATTTCGGATTATGCAAATCAACTTAATGTACAAATAGAAATTTGGATATTAATTGGAAAATAATTTTAAATAACAGCATGCAACACTACAAATGAACTATTTAATCAATGATTGTTGAAATACTTCTAACAAACTACTGAAGGAAAGCATAGATGTGTGTACTGTTGACATTAGCATTTGCAGGGTGTAAGAGGCACGAGGTTTGATATCTTCACCTGCGAGAAGCAGGACTTGGCTCTGTTGATGACGGCGTCCGACTGAGGATCCTTCTGACAGGCCACGGCGATGTCGCCCATTGGAGTTTTCGTGTCTAGTGTCTTATCTTTGGTTGCTGAAAGATCAACGACCTTTTACTTAATATGTCTTAATTCAAATTTTTATACAATTTATGAAACTCATTTTAAATGTCGTAAATGGTGTTTTTTTTAGATTTTAAAATTTTAACATACCAAATTAACTACGTAATAATGTTTAAAAATTAGTAATTAGTATTCTACCACGTCGTTCCTGTGCTGATATTTGTAAAATATATTAGATAAATAATATTTTACCATGGGCGTTTGTTTTAAGCATTACGTTAGTATTGGGTTGTATAAAATTAGTTCACAATTTTAATAATACTTAGGGTACACTATTTTACTACATAAACCACTTAAATTTTCTATCACATATATTTTTAAATTTGGTTAGAAGAGTAGGTTTCTTAAGATACCTTACTTAATGAAATATATTTGTTTAATGTAATTTTAATCATAATTCATCAATGGTAACTAGTTTATTGTTCATAAAATAATTTACCATAAAACATTGTCAAATATAATAATAACAACTAATCTAACATAATAACTAACTTTCAATATACTGTACCGTATTACATTTTATCACCATTTAAACTCCATGTGGTTTATCACTTTGATCCACTTTCATAAAACGCTTTTATCTCCAAAGTACTAATCGCAATAAAAATGTTTTTAAATATTTTATGTTACATTTTATGGTTAAATCTTTTCAGAAAATACATTTTAGCCATAACGTTTGAGTTTTCATGAGTTTTTATCTTTAACAGGTAAAATATAAAAAACCATAACTAAAGTAACATTAACTATAAGTTATGTTCAGTAGTTGCTAGAAATACTTATAGAAGAAGAGGTAATGGTGTAAATGTGATACACCTCATAGTCCTACTAAAAATTAGAAATTCGTTTTTTCCCGTTAAAATGTCATCTTCTCTTATAGCATGCCCTAAGCGAGTTTGCTCAAAAGGCAAAATAATATGAATTCATCCTAAGATGTAATACTTACATTCAATGCATCTGTAGTAGGAATACACCTTAGCTTCATTGTGAATCACATATAAACGGAATTTATTCCCCTTCGAGTCTGAAATGAATTTGGTTATAATCTAATAACGTACAATTCAGGGTGTTTGTTTCTTTTAAAACGCAAACCACTATTTCAAATCGCACAAGATCTGCAAATTTAATATATATATATATATATATATATATATATATATATATATATATATATATTATAGTAGTATTTTATTGTTTTATGGTTATTGTACATTTTATTTGGAGAATTTTAATACCACATTTCTCTTCCTCTTAATTTATCGCCAAAATATTTAGTTGGAAGAAAAATGTACTGCATGAAATCAGATTTAATACATCTGTCTAGATTATTCCTTTTGGGGATAGGTAAATCAAAAGTCGTGTTAAAAGAACCAACATAATACTAAAGAACTCATGACGAGTGTAACAAACTTATTAAAGAGGAATAACAAAAACCACCATGAAAACGGAAATTTACTTGAGAGCAAGATGTTGTGTATTTACACAACATACCAATACCAAATGGAGGTATGTTTGAACACAATAACTACTCACAATAAATTACAAATATTTAAATAGGACTAGTTGTAATACATGTTAGCAAAAAATGTGTCATGGATGTATGTTAAGTTTGTATTTTTTGTTTCAAACTCGGAGTTGCGTTTTATTAAAACAAAAATCCCGTATTTTGTGTTTGTCCTGAAACTACAGGCCTAAATAATACGAAGAGTAGTAATACAAGGGATTTTAATGTGATAGAGAAGGCAAAAGTCACAAGCTTGAAGATGTACACGCCAAAACGTCCAAGACCATGTTTTTAGTTTGATCAAAAAGACTGCCGGTACATGCTTTTGTTGTGGGCATCAAAATTATCACGCCAAGTCGTTTTTACAAAAGATGCATTAAAAATCAAAATAATATTGCATACTTCTTCCACTTTAGTATTTACGAAAATCAAAAAATTATTTCAATAATCACCCTAACAATTAAGTTTTATAACTTATTGGCCTAGTTCATATTAAAAGCAATTTTTATATCGGTATAATAAAAAGTGAATCCTTTTCTACAAAAAAAGCAGCTTTAAGTGGATTTTTAAAAATTTTTATTTTAATTTTATGATTAGGCTATTTTGTATTTTTCAAATATTTTTATGTTGTATTGTTTGATTTTTACTAAACCAATAAACTTTTAATTCATATAATAAAAACAGGATAAATATATTCATTTACACTTACCAGTTTCCAAAATATAACTCTCAGCCGGAACTGGCTTGTGAGTCATAGTATAACTTCCCAATACTTTAGTTCTAGAAAAGTAAAAACACAAGTGTTTTATAATAGCCAAAGAGCTGTTGTACAATACAGTACTATGTCTAATTAAACAGCACTTTACAGTCTTTTGCAGATACTTAAAGTTATTTCATTTTTACCGTTAAAATCCAACATTACATTTTTGATTTTTCATTTTCGACCGACAAGTACAGTATGGTGAAAAATGTAATGTACATTATTGACCTGAAGTAGCCAGTGCAACCAATATACATATCTTGAAACAATTTTTAGTCGTATTGAAGTACAGATATTGTAATATTTATCCACTATAGTTCTTAAATTTACTTATTTGATTTATTATGTTTTACTTTTAATTTTATTTTAATGCTACAAAACAGATAGAAGACCCTACATTGTACCATAACCAAAAATTTCAAAAATCACAAATCATGACAATTATAATTTTATTAATAAATAACGCATGCACATGCGAATGTAAATTATTCATTTTGTCAATTGCCTTCTTATACTGATGATTCCTTATTTAGTGATTATACAGTAGTGACAGAAGGAATATGTGAAGATTGATGATACTATCAGGTTTTAGCGAATTTCCCTATAGGGAATACGCTATTACGGTAGTAGCCATGGTAAGACCTAAGCCCAGGACCACTTTACTTTTTCATTTTGAGGTCCCCAGAAGCCAAAAACACCATTCGTTCATTTTCATATATATGTATATATATATATATAAGTAGTGTCAAATTGTTGGTGCTGGCTCAGTTCAAGGTCACCTGAGGGATGACGTCATCGAGGTCAATGACCTCACCGATGACGTCATCGATGACGTCATCGATTGCGTCATCGATGACGTCATCACTAATGACGTCATTTCTATGACGTCACACCCATGACGTCACAGAAATGACGTGCTGATGACGTCATCACCCCTTACGTCATCAAAATGACGTCACCGACGCCACTGAGGTCAAGGTCACGCCGAAACTTAAAATTTTTTGGCACTTTTGCCGTTTCTCGCACTACGCTCCGAGTTTCAGTCAGAGTCCCCGTGACCTTGACCACTTGGAGCGAATTTTCGACGAGAAACGGCAAAAGTGCCAAGTTAAACTCGAGTTTCCGACATGACTCTGCCTAAATGGGCAATCGGTTATCCCTCAGGTGACCTTGAACCAGCACAACACCAACAATTTGATATTACTGTGACCTTGAAAACCTAACAACGGAGCGCCGACACCGACGCGCACCCCACGACAGCCACCGAGTGACTGACTGTCAGGCTCCGTGTACTCTAGGTATATGGGGAAGTGGAGGGGGAAATCTCAAGGTCATCCAAATGGAGTTTTAAAAAAGTTGAAGAGTAGAAAGACTACTCTTGTGCTTCCTGGGCGACTTCATCAATTTCCAACGGATCTGTAAACCAATCCGATCTGTAGCGGCAGGAGTCCAGAAAACAGGTGCACCACCCATCAGGTTGTCCGTAGCACTTCCGACAATTGGTAAGATTGGAGAAGTGAAATTTAATACATCGCTGCGGACAACAAGTATAAAAGTATTTGGATTTGTAGATTTTGAAAGTTTGTAGTACCGGTGGTGGCAGCTGTTGGTTCTTGCATCTACACCTGCAACATCCGAAGCATTCACATTGCCGGCAGGCCAGCCCATCCACTTGCCACTTTGGTAAGAGGAAACACTTATCCTCACAGCAATAGGTTGTCCCCGTCTCTTCCTCCCAACGCTTCTTTGCACAATATGTGACGCCTTGTATCTCCAAACACCTATGCTCGCAACATGAGATGCGCTTACTTTCCATAGTTGATGTTGCTTTGACGAGGGAGCACGATAAAGTGATGCTGTGGTCAGTGGGAATGGGGTTTATATAAACTAAGGTGAGTGGAGGGGGAAAGGTCAAGGTCATCCAAATGGAGTTTTAAAAAAAGAAAAGAGTAGAAAGACTACTCTTGTGTATCTATAGCGATTTCATTGATAGTGAGTGCTTCTGTATGCCAAGTTGATCTGTACTGACAGGCTCCTAAATAATGTTTGCAAAAACCTGCAAAATGATTGTTGCACAATTTGCAGCCAGTTAGCTGTTTTAGTGTGAATTCAATGCAACGTTCAGGGCAACAAGTGTACTTATGCCCTCTCATCTGGTACACATGGAATGTCTTCAACTCTGGTTTCGGCTTCTTCCAAGACTTGCACTTACACATGCATTGACCAAAAGCTTCACATTTTCTACACGCCAGGCCATCCGCAACATCAATGTCATTTGGCCATGAAAAACATTTCTGTTCGCAACAGTAGTTGAGTCGACTCTCCATGTTGCTGTGGTGAAGGTGCGCGATGAAATGATGCTGCAGTCATTGAGAGTGCACCTTAAATAAACTCAGTGGAGGGGGAAAGGTCAAGGCCATCCAAACGGAGTTTTAAAAAAGATAACTAGTCGTCCTCCTCCTCCTCGTCCGTTGTACTTAGAGAGCTGTCAGACGAAGAGCCCCGTGCAGGTGCTCCCCAGATGAAAAACAAATCAATTTTAAAACGAAGACCAGGATCTTGCATCATCAATTCCTTTAATTTGTCACATACTAAGTCGACCTTGTGTAAGGTGTCAACAACAAGCTTCCAATTCGTTGGCTCAATATAACTTGTAGTAGAGTCTGCCTCGCTGATAACCACATCCTCCGGCCGTATTGGAGTGTAAAGATGTGTAAAGTTCTTCGGCTGTAGCTGAGGTTCAGGCTGGCTGGAAGTGGAAGGTTGAGTGTGGACCCCTGTCGCATCGAAATCCATAGTCATTCTACATTCAATGTTGGGGTTTTCGTTTAATACATACACCAATTTCTCATGCAACATATCCACTTCTGCCGAGTCTTGCAGATGAACATTCCAGGAAAATGGCCATTCTTCATCCGTAGTGGAGTCAACTCGAGAAAGAGTGCTGTCCGCCATGATAGCTAAGCAAGGAATGATGTGAGCTACAGACTGTGGTAACAGTATTGAAAAGTAGAGGGGGTAAACCAAAAGTACGTGGAGGGGGTATTTTCAAGGTCATTTAATTTGGGTTTTAAAAAAAGGAAATAGTGGAGGGGGAATTCTCAAGGTCATCCAATTTAGGTTTTAAAAAAAAAGGAATGAAGCTTACTCCTCTTCAGCCTCGTTGTCCCCTGCATCTTCATCAGCCTCATCTTCATCGACGTCAGACTCGCCGTAAGGATAGATCGGGGACATGGGCGAATATTGTGGAGATTGTTGACCGTTGTTGTCGTCCCCTTGCATTCTAACTTGGGACCAATCATAATTTAAATTCATTTGTATTATGATCCCAGGGTTGTCCCGCAGTATTTCCTTCATACGTTCGCAAATTGACTCCAAATAGTGTACACTATCGATCGACAGTGTCCAACCCGTACTTGTACCGACATCAGTAGTGGAGTCAGCTTGGCTGATGGTGTTGTTGTCTGCCATGGTTGCTTGTCGGACAAGGAATGACGGTTGATGTGATGCTCATGCAGGAACATGGTGAAGTGGTGGGGGGTGTGGTGGAGTAGTGGGGGAATTTTCAAGGTCATCCAAACGGAGTTTTAAAAAAAAGGAAAACTTACAAAGTAACATTGAAACTTTCCAATTGATGGTGGCGAGCGTTTTCTTCTGCAACCTTGCCGACACATGTGACTATGCCGTACAGTATGAAAAGTACAACCATAATAAGGCCGAACAATAAAAGATAGCCGTTGACTATCATGATATTTTCTGAGTGGATCTGTTTTCTTCTTATCGCCCTCTCCTGCATCCTCTTCTCCAACTCGTGGACGAAGTCACAACATGCGTGAGGACATCTTTCATCTGTTGGTAGGTTTGCCATTGTTGATGTTGTCGGTGTGGCTGTTGAAGATGGAATGAGGTTTCCAATTGCGATGTGCCATGTACACCAATAGTCAAGTGGTGGGGGTAACAAAGCAGTGGAGGGGGAAGTTTCAAGGTCATCCAAATTGTGTTTTAAAAAAACCTATCTTGTTACTGAGCTTATATGTCAGTAACAAGATAGGTGTTTTTGCTCTTTTACTTCTTTAATATAATGAAAAAATATACATATTCTACAATGGTTAGGACAAGAAATACAACTGCTAGTCAGCTGAAGTAGTCCAAGTTGTCTGGCTCGGTCTTCATGGACGCTGGTGAGGAAGCCGTCGAGGAGTGTCCAGGCTCTTCCTTTGACTGCCGGGTGTTCCGTATATTGCAAGCGTAAACTTGCACATTTATACGGTAGCCTCGTGCCACCATCAGCTGCAACTCCTTGTATAAGTCGTTTAGCTCCTGCTGAGTCTTGATGCTCACCTCCTCGTAACTTGCGCAACTAACGTTCAGAGACATCTTGATGTTGCTAGGTTGGCTGCTGGAGTAGAAATGAAGCCGAGGCACAGCGCTTGGAGGTACATGAAAAAGTGGTGGGGGTAATAGTGGTGGGGGTATAGAAAATCCAATTAAACAGTTCTAAACTTTTTCCATCGATACAATGGAATGGAACAAATAGCGCAGGTGTCCTTGTAATTTTCAAATCGAAACAGTGGCGCTAGAAATCCGAATTGTTTTATACCACCATCCTGTACGAATCGCCGAAGGTCTCTGACGGCGGCCTCGCCACAAGGCCTACAAAACTTTTCCCCGTCGTGGAACTTATACCAGGAGTATTCCGAATACCCTGTATTTTCCCTCCTGTAGCGTTTGACATCTTCTTTTATTGTTAGTGGGATGTTGTCTTGTAAACATGTTGGGAACAAGTCCTTGTGAGTTATAACTCGTTGTATGCAAAGCTCGTACAAGGTGCTCATCGTTTGCTAGTTGGCAACAGACTGACCGTTTTTCGCATCCAAGCAGGTTTGAATCCTAGTGCGGTAGTGGGGGTAATTACAGTAGTGGGGGTAATTGTGAAATGCAAAGGTCAAAGGTCAAGGTCACCCGCGAAGTTTAAAAAAAAAATGCAACATATCAATACGTGAAGTCTGTCACATATTGATATGTTGCATTTTTTGTTTTTTTTTTTTTATTTTTTTTTGTCTTTTATGATTCGTTTATTTATAAAACATTACAACAACAACATATGTACAACATTAAAACTTAAATCTAACACTGCTGCTTGTCAGCGATGTGGATGGTCAACTCTGTAGAATTGCTACCCGTGCAGCCGTGGGACACCAGGTATAGACACCCGGGTTGAATAGAGCGAAGATCCTCGTTTTGTAGAAGATGGACGAATCTCTTGGGCAGGTACACCTGGAACTTTGGTTCATCCCCCGGAGTAAACGGTGCCTCGCTGAGACTGCAGCAGATGGCCTCCCCAACTGTAGTCTCCATCTTCTTCATAGCATGGATTATGTAGTGCTTCTCGTCTTTTAGTTCCGAGCACTTCTTTACAGGTAATATTGTTGACTTGGAGTGAGCATTGAACTGCTCGACCAAAGTCTGAAGGAACTGGTGAGATGCCATGGTCAGGTTACAGATCGTCTTCTTGCTCGGAGATGTTGTCGTCTCGGAATCTCGAGTAATACTCATGCCAGGTCCCTGTCTGCTCCCCACTTATATACTCTCCGTTACCCCCACCACTCCCCAATTCCCCACTTTGAAGGTAAGAGGCGAGTTTATAGGCATTTTTCAAAGCGCAATGTCTATCTTTATCATGTTCTGGGCTTTTTGTACAAATACATATGGTTTCCAGCATGTATTGATAATTCTTATCCAATTCCACATCATTAACCGGAACATGAGTAAATCCTTCGATCCATCTTTTCTTTTCCAGCCCCTTTGTGTAAATATTGGTAAACTTGTCTGAAAAGTGATGCATAATGTGATACAAGTCCGTGTAACTTGTAAAACCATCATACCAATCGATATGATGGAAGTGTTTTGAAATCCATCTGTTGGTAGTAGCGGCTTTACTAGTTAAAGACGAATAAGAACATGGTGGTTTAAATAAAAACGAATAAGGAACACTTGTATTCATGTCCAAAAACACAAGTTCTTTTATAATGAATCTATCATCATTACCACGAAACGCTTGAAACTCAATAATACCAGGCTTGGACTTTACTTGTTGTTCTTCTCCCTTGTCCATTTTGAAGGTCACACGTCTGCTCATTACGAAGTCAGGAGGTCAACTGATTTCCACACCACGGTAGGTACTACTTTTATACCAGGCCGTACAGTTGTTGGCGCGTTGGTGTATATTTAACGTGGGCACCGTCCCCAATAGGCCTAACCCCACAAAATGTTGGTTATTGTTTTAAAAACTAACCATTGTCATTTAAGTTTCCATCTTTATATTTTCCTTATTTTCATTTTCATCACTAACACTTGATTCTTCTCCTCCATCTTCCTCTTCTTCCTGTTTTACTGATTTCTTATGTAGTTGAGCGTACTTTTCCAATTGTCTCCACATCTGTACTTCATGAGGAACTCTATTAAATATAGAAGTATCCACAGGTCCGTATAATATAGGTGCGTCCGGTTGTTTGTCCAAAGTGTCTTCCAGATAATCTTTAATAATCGAACTTGAAAACACCAGTTGTCTCTTATAGGTTCAGTAGCACAAGTTAAAATGAAAAACTCCTCTCGATTAAGTTGAATTTTGTTATCATGTCTTGTTGTGTCTCTAAACCGTAGCTGATGATCACCACGTTGTTTAATGATATCAATTTCCACATTTGAATCCAAAAGTCCTACTCTTGTCTTTCTTCCAAACATGTTACTACTTAAATAGCATTCTAGTAGATGCAAATGTTTCATAAACGATTCCCAAGCACTGTCCGTAAACAAAATCATTTTGGGTCCATGAGTTAAAATTACAGTAGGGGAATAATCTGTAGATTTCATAACACCGATTAAAACACTTTTATCCAAACTGGAAGAGATTGGGTAAAATATTCGCAAAAATACCTCACTCAATATGTTTGGAGAAATATTATCTTCAATATCCCTTTTTCTCTTTTGTATAGTCTTTCTTCTTTTACCTTTTTCTTCAACATTATTACTGGCGTGAAGTTGTCCGCAAACGTTTTGTTCACCTCCTTCCTGGTGACCTTGAGGATCTAAAAACTCAGATATCTCCTTCTCAATATCTACCACATTTTCAGGTGTACCACTAGGAGAAGCCATATTGAATACGATGCTACCCATACAACAGTAGGCAACAAACTGATGAGGAGCGGTCTGTACGCTCTGCTTTTATACTCGCGGAATGAAACAAAACCGGTTCTTACAATACATTTTTAACAATTCCAGTTAAAGGTGTGTATGTTACGATTTTATCATGTAGAATTAAACAGTATGCAGTTGTATTAGCCGGTATAGCATCGTTGAATTCCATTTCTATTTTTATATCCACACTTGAAGACTTTACTGATTCATTTTGTTTAGAACAATCGATTACAACTATTGGGTAGGCATCGAAATATTTGTCAGGTGGTAATAAAGGTGTATTTGTTTTACCGTAATATGAACTTTGGAATCTCGCGTACATATCGTACAATATACTGTATTTCTTCTTAGTGAATGACACATTTAAATTGTCGTATGGAAAGAATTGTGAATTTAAATAAACTTTAATATTTTTCAAGTCACAATGATCAAATTGTCCTGCATGTTTAGTAATGGCGTCTCTTCTACCTGTTTGTAAACCAAATATAATATACCTGGCTCGTTCTACATAATTCGATGTTTTAACAGTCCAAGTGTGTCGATCCGTAGTAGGTAAACTGGGATGCTCATGAAATTCCCAACTTCTAAATGGAATAACAATATCACGATCGGCTTTTAATTTTCTTAAAAGTAGCATTCTATGCTCGTCAGCCAATTTAACATGTGGAACTCTCCATACAATTTTGTCTAATTTTAATTTCCATTCTAAAGTCGCATCTGTAGTAGCATCTGCAGCTTTAATAATGTCTTTATCGTTAGAAGATCTCAACAAAACTAATTCTTGTTTAACGTTTAATATTATTTTCCTATAATCTTCAGCAAAACCAAGCAGCAAACGTAATGGAATATGAAAATCAAAATATCCATTTGGATTTGGAGTGATCGTGTCAATCGTAGGTAATACCCATCCGGCAGGTTTAAGTAAATTGGTTTCATTGGGTGTTATAGATGTTAATCCTTTTAAAGTTGTCGTAATACCTACTTTTTTAGTGGAATCAACTGTTACACCTGATATTTCATATCTAATTTCATCAAATAGGAAAGCCATAGGATTATTTATAAATGGAACTGTTGTACCAACAGTAGTACCGTCCTTTTTAGTAACTTGTCCTTCAATATACAAGTAACTTTCACATGGTAGTGTGTAAATGTCTTGATTTTGTATGGGAATACGAATTTCATCGTTATTGTTTAATTTCGATGAAGTGTAAGGGTTGTGGGTGTGATATTCTTTTTCCCATAGGGTTTCGTCGAATGTTGGACCCTGCGCTATATCCAGTATATCCATACTCGGTTAATTTTAATCCAATTCTCTCTAAGAAACGAATGTTCTCGCGTGTTAACTCCTCCACAGCTGAAGAGCTACTAATGCGGTTTCCCGTAGGTTGTTCGCTTTTAAATGTTAAACCCATGGTTTTGTATTAAAGTGTCGATTTTAAATGTAATCTAATCGTAATAGGCTCTTCTCTGAAGTCTACCAAGTTACCGTCTTGATCCAATACGCTCAACACGATGTCTGAAATGAAAGTGGTGTTCAACGGTAGATATACCAGGTTTTGTGGCTTTTCAACAATTTTAAATCCAGGTGGTACACTTGGGTAAAAAGTATGTATGATGTGGGTGTTAGCCCCATCCCTGTAAGCACCTTGTATAATGTTACAAGTTATGTCTATACTATTGACTTTTAATATTGTTACTGTTTTCTTACCGGAATGTGTTACATCTGGTTCTAAAACAGGCTCATCGTTGGAAAATCCTAATAAATCACCAATTGAGTTTGGTTGAGTGAAATCTATATAATATTTGGAAGTAATTTCAGCTTTCATCGTATTATTATTACCTTTTAATGTTATATTGTCTTTTCCCATTTTAGTTTGCAAAAATTCATTTATATGATCAATTTCATAAGAACCTGTGGGTAACCTGCACTCTTGTAAGTCTGTAAATGTTCCACTGGCATCCTTTCCCTTATAATAATGCAATACGTTATTTTTACCTTCCGTAACATTGGGGATAGAGTTGTAAGTTGTAAAATCCAATAGTGCCGCCTCCCAAAACCTTCCTTTTTGCAAGCGTAACGCTGGAAAAAGGATACTTCGTAAAGTGGACGATTTTCCTGTTAATGATACCGTATAGGAAGACATCTCAATAGTGACTGATACTTTTAGCTAGAAATTCCAAACATAAATGGCCGCATATTGAAGTATTATCAGGTTGTTCTCTTTTATAGTTATAATATATGTTTTTAGCAGATTTAAAGTAATTTTGAAGTTCTTTTGGTGGTGGCAAATTACCGAAACTATCAAAATAATATACATTGTTATTTAGTTTCTTATAACAAACCCAATGGGTGCCAGGCCCTTCAGTATTATCCAAATTTACAATTCCAGTCTCATTTTGCCACATTTTCTTTGGTAAACTGTCTTTCATAAACACACCGCGGAAAAATGGTATTTTTAAACAGGAAATATATTTAAATAATTCAATATTGGTTAATGCTTTATGTGGTATGACCAATTGATTTCTTTCATTTAATATGCACGATAAGGTCTTAGGTAAAGACCTGCCCCGTTTTTTACCATTGACCACACGGTGGGCTTCTTCCTGCCTTTTCTTGTAGATCGTCGTCTTCTTTTTATATTTCCTCCATGTTTTCTTGTGGTTGACCTCCTTTTTACTCTCCTTCTCCTCCTTCTTCCACCTCCTACTGCTGTTTTAGCCTTCATACCTGCTGTTACTGCTAAAGCTGCTGCTTTTTCTGCTATGCTAGCGTCACTTGATTTTACTCGTTGCCAAGCTATGTCCGCAAGCTTTTTGTCAGCTCTTGATCTATTTTTTGAATCGGCAAACGTGGAATATGCGATATCGTGTTCTTTACAAGCCTGATCTAACTTATTTATGCCAGGATCGCCTCTTTCCAGTCGTTTTTTCAATTTAGTTCCTGGTCCGCAATACTGATAACCTCCCGGTATATGAAATTCGTATGGTAATGCGTCTATTGCTCTATTTACTATGGATCCTACTGGAATTCGTTTTAAAGCTTTACTTAACAGAGAAACCGCTGTAGATGTGATCCCACTTCCTTTCCTCGCAATGTCCCGATTTGGACTGATATACCGAAATGTCATTAATGTCTTTTATAATTGCAATTCGCAACATATGTGTTTCCTCTATGAGGAGTTAAACATAAATGAAGTTGTTTGTTAAGATATTCAAGTTATATATCAAAAGTACCCCAATTAGCAATGTTAGAAGTTCTAAATTTTATAGTTTTAGGGTTATAAAAGTATTTATTAACAATTTCCTGTTTTATCCATCTTCCTCTCAAGTTTTCATCAAGCGAAGTATATGTTTTATCTGCAATATAATTGTGCATATCAAATAATAAATTACCTATTACTTTTACAAGGAAATTAACAGTTACAGCATGATCTGCATGATCAGGGTCTTTAAGCTCTGTTATACGTTTATTATTACAAGTATACACTTTATTATCCATTTGTGATAATGTGATAGCCTGTCCTACAGTTGCAGCATCATTTGCTTCTCTTCCTTGCGCCATGTTTGTTAATTTTTTATTACTACATATAAAAAACGCATGGTAATTATTTGGATCTAGATGTACTGTTTGTCCTAAGGCAGCCGCGTCTCTATCTGCATGACCCCATGACACATTTGATAACCTTCCATGCATGCAATCCCAATAAGCGTTTTTGTATGTCAATAAATGAAATTTTTCATTACCTTGAATAAAGTCATTCCCTTGCTTTGATAATACTTCATCTCGTTTTGCAAATCCAGTTGTTTCTTGTTTTAAAGTCTCTTTCATTTGACCCACTGTTGCACCATCAGATGGTGCTGAACCATCTTTTACATTCGCCAAACAATTGCCAAGACAATCGATAACTCCCACATCACGTATGACACAATGATCTTTTATATATTTGAGATTTACAGCATCATTTTCATTTTTTGGATAACCTATATCGTTAATAACAAATTTATAAAAAGAAAATCCATCTTTTGTCTTTTCAGGTATCAAAGAATGTAAATAGCGTCTATTTACGCTGTCTTTTGCATCTTTAGGGTCATCTACGTTGGATATACGTTTATTGTTGGCACTATACGTTTTCCCATTGAATTTTAACGTATTTTTTAATTCAGATGACAAATAACCTTTGTTTATTGCATCACCGTTTTGATTTGGTTTACCAACGTTGATGATTCTATGATCTTCTGCGTCATATGTGTTATTTTGTAGTCTTAATGTTGGCGATATCTTTTCCTTTAATATTTTTAGATTTATTGCATCGTTTTCATCCGTAGGATCTTTTATGTTTTTTAACCTTTTATTACTCATATCATAATCTCCATCAGGTGTTTGTGGTAAACCAGCACTTCTTTTTAAACTATTGGCATAATATAACCCATCCGAGGAGTAACGTCCGAACTTGTCGACACTCATGGTGCAACTGAATAGTATTCTAGGGAGTAACGCAATTTTATGAGATTACCCCACGGTTTCGGAGTTCATCCACTAAAGCCACCCATTCGTTTTCCAATCCAGTATGACCCGCTTCTTTAGCTTCATGTATTAGTTTCATTCTATCCACCAATTTATTGATATTATTGTAATAAATCACATTTGTGTTATATAGTTTCTTCATTAAACCTGTACCCGTAACGGACTTACTTCTTTTTCTTCGTTCCTGAGCACTTACATCCAAAGTGGATGCCATAAATCTTCGTTTTACAGGTTTTCTTTGTGTTAACGGCATTGTTTGTCTTCTAGTTGGTATTAACTTGGATACAAATTCTTTATATTTTAAAGACTTAGATCTAAAAGGAGGCTGGTCAGGTAAATACTTTCTCCTATATGCATTTGTCTGTTCCAAAATATTTTTATATGCTTCCATGTCTTTTTCTTTCACTACCGATACTGAAGGCTTATTTTCAAATAATAATTCAAATAATCCTTTTGTGCCCTTATACCTTTGATCACCAATGACAATATTATCATGTTCGTCAACGTTTAACGGGCTATTACCTATCATTAAACCGTCTTCTGTTAATCTCGCTCCATAACTATGGTAATTCTTATTAGGAATTGTTCCGAGTAACATTTTTACCATGTATTTCCTTCCTAAAGGTCCTTTGTTATGAATGTTTTCACCCAACAAGCTTATGTTTGACGGACCTTCCCTTGTCTCTTCTTCTTTTTCCTCTTCACTAGCAGTTGATACAACTTCATGTCCTCTTTTGGCTTTTACTTCATATAATTCTTTTATTCCACTATAGTCCGGTGATTCTAGCTCTCTTTCGGGTTCTCCACCGGTAAAACCACTATACGTAGAGGATTCCGGGTCTTCATCACTAAACTCTTCTGATTTTACATTTTCTCTTTCAAACTTCGTAATAGGTGCAATCGCATCTCCTTCTAATACGGGTTTAGCAAATTTTTTGTTTAATTGTTTCAAGGGTTCAGTAATAGGTTTAAAAGTAGATTCAAGGAATTTCTCCCTCTCGCTAATACCTAGTTTCAATGCTCTGTTTTTAGCCCGAATAGAATCACTAAGTGATTTTATTTCTTTTACTAATTTTTCTTGGTTAACCATGTTTGTAGCAAGACGTGTTGTACAACAATGAATGTGTTATACCGCGTTTAATGTATTAATATAAATTTATCAAATCCTATCCTGTATCGACCATTGTTTAGCGTTTGTTCCTTCATAATTGTTAGGAACCCATACTTTTCAGCCCAAGCCTTTCCACACAACTCTTTAAATCGTTCAAATGTCATATCCGCATTTACATGATCAAAATCTATATGTTTTAGGTTGGTTTCGTCCTGTTTAAATACAATTAACATGTTTGCATTGTCTCTAATGAGTTGTTTAGGTATTTTGCTGTAAGTTTGGCCAATATAAATGCTATCTATGTTGTTATGTCGACCCATAGCGAAGTAATTCCTTATTGTGTTTTGGTTTTCACAAGATACATCGTCGAATATAAACACGGAGAATGGTTTAGCTTCTTGTGGCTGCATGACACTCTCGCTTGCATTAAACTTTAAATATTTAACTTCAGGCACATTAGTCAGTATCTTTTCCAATAATTGATACTTTGGTTGTTGTAGTGATTTTGAAAATACGTATAGATTGTTAAATCGTAATCCTTTAGGGTTTGTAATCAAATTGAATACTACATTAGTTTTTCCACAGTTGGAAGGTCCGGTAACCAGACAACGAACGGTGTTTGGTAACAAATTGCCATGTTTCCCACTATTGAATTCTGAATTATCCACTGTGAGTTCATCTATATTATTAATAGTAAAACTCTCTTTTTGTGGTACTATCTCCATCCTTTGTAATGGTTCAACCTAAAATGATTCTCTATCGTTATATCAAATCCTTTTTAGGTATCCAAGAATCTTCCGTCTTATTAAATCCTAACCATCGTACTTTGACCTTATCTTTTTTCCGTTGCAACACCTTTTCAACTAAATATACATCGCCTACTGTTGATTTTAACATTTCATGTCCATAAAACCCTCCTTCAAGCAATTGTCCTTTATTATCTTTTAAAATATATGTCTCAGGTACTGTAGGTTGTACTTTGAATACAGTAAAAACCTCATTGGTCCAATTTGGCAGGTATCTTTTACTGAATACACCTTTATATTTACTTATTCGCACTTTATCACCCACATTAAATTTTTTAGGCTTTAGTTTTTCAACTTTTGGTTTAGTATTCGTTTTTATACGTTTTAATACAAGGTTTTCATTTTTACTAGTTACTTGGTTTGGTTTCATCCCGATAGTCCTATGAAATTTGTTATTGTAATCGTTTATAAGTTTTGGTAACATATCAATCCATATGTGCGATCCTCTGTTGGAAAACATTTTATACATTGCACTTTTTAAAGTTCTGTTGAATCTTTCGATTATTGAGGCTTTTACCTCTGAATTGGTTGAGTAATGGTTTATATTGTGTTTTTTCATTAAATTTGCAAATTCCTTATTAAAATATTCTTTTCCATCATCTGTTTGTAAATGTTTAATAGTATGTTTGTCTCTTTGTATAGCTGTTTCCATTGCTTTTGTAACACTTTTGCCACTTTTATCTTTTAGTGGTAAAGCATCTGCCATTTTTGAAAAACAGTTAATAACAGTCAATATGTATTTATATCCTTTATTTTGTTTGCTATAAGGAATCATTTCGATTAAATCCGCTTGATATAAATCATTAATTCCTTTTATCACCGTATTTCTTCGTGGAAACTTTCTTCTTGCAGGTTTATGAAGTTCGTTGACAATTTGTTGCTTCAAGTCCTTCATATTGCAGGTTTCAATGTTTGTTGTATCACATGTATAATCACAATGAATGTTGTTTTAAATATTCACATCATTTATATGGGTCAAGGTCATCCAAACTTGTGTAAAAAAATGGGGAACACGGCGTTGGACTTGCCGTGTTCCCCATTTTTTTACGGAAGGAGAAAGGAATAAGGTCGTAGTTGTAGAAGGACGAAGAATAGGTTACTAGTTGATAGGGTTTAGAGAGTAGTGGCCAAAAGGAAGAGTGTGGATTTTGTCGGGCATAATGTATCTTTTATCATCCCGAGCTGACAACGCTTTTTTAATTTCGGTGACACTGTAGACTTGATGCTTGAAGCTTCGGATATTGTTGAATGTTGCTGATATCGTAGTATCTTCAAACAAACAAGTCTTGTAGTGGTCAAATGTCACGTGTTTTTTCAAATAAGATGTCTTCACTCCTTTTGCTTTCTTCACTGTCGGTGTGTTGTTCTCGTGGTACATCTTAAATGAATACAATTTCGCCATCAGCGCCACTATTTCTTCTAAAGGCATTCCATTTGCTTCATCTTTGAATTTTCCAATTACTTTTTTATATTTTTCATTAAAATTTGGATGGTTCTTCGGATAGTCAGAAAATCGAAATCTTCTTTGTATGGAAACGTCCTTAGGTCTTCATACATGTCCAAAGTCTTTATCCAGTAGATAAACGCGTCCGTATCCATGTATGCGACTCCAATGTTTTCCCTTCCGTAATGTTTAACCATTTTGTTATAATGGAAATCATACATCAGGGTTTTACTTATATCCAAAATCGACATACCTATGTATAACGGACGGTCCATGACTATTGTTGTTTTCTTCACACTGACAGCGACTAGATTTTCGTTTATAATCATGTATGTTCCGAAATTTGGTTTTTGAACTAATTTTTCCAATTTTCTAGGATCACTCACTAATTTTACATTTTTATGTTTTCTTTTGTTCTCCAAGGTCTTCCCAAAGATGGCGTTGTTCATTAATTTATAGAAGTCCTTTTCAAATGCTGTTGTTGCTGCAGCTCTTCTTGTAGTGTTGGAATCAATGTATGGTTTCAACCAACAAGACTGGGTGAATTCAATTGCTCTATGAATTCTCACTATACGTAGACCCAATTCAAGAGCCTGTTGAACTACCCAGTAGTGAGCCACATAGCGATCTTTATTCTCCAAGGTCATCATCAATTTTGGCCATCTTCCTGTCGGTGAAACTTCAGTCTTGGCTAGGAGAGGCAAGTCGTAGTGATGGTCATGAAGGTGCTCCGGGTATTCAAAATCACAGTCCAAAATATAGCCTTTTGGACCATCCTTTGGAATCTGTGAGATGTCTCCGATGGTGGCCGGGTCGATCCACTTGAAGTCAGCGTAGGGAAGCGGATTTGACATTGCCCAACCATAAAGGTTGTTTGCATCAAAATAGCCAAGGTAGACCGATGGTTGTTGCTCGTCGAAGCCGGGGATGTACTTGTTGTTGGCTTTGACATGACGTGTTACAGCTTGTGTCAAACCGCCCCGTACACCAGATTCCATCATGAGCACCATATCAATATCCGTTAGAAGTTCCAGTCGACAGTTGGTTGACTTTAGCATAGCTTGCCATGCTAATCCTGGAGATGTGTACGAGTGTAGAGGGTCCAGTCCATAGGCGGAGAAGCAGGTGTTTCTGAATTCTTCCATCACATCGCACAGCAGAGTTACGTCCAATTTTATATAAAAGTCAGAATATTCCCCTAAGGTTTGAATGTTTAGTTGGTTCCAAACATTACATGCATGATTGTAGTCTTCAACGGAGATTTCACTTTCGTTTAATTTGCTGTTGAAGGCTTCAATCGGCGGTAGACTGGTTTCTTCAAATTTTTCTGTAGAAGTTATGTAATCGTAGGGGAACACTCCTTTCCGTAATACTAGGTCTAATTTATCTTCAGGTACAATTTTTCTGGTTTCTTTTAGGTCTTCTCTTCTTAGGTTCTCTGACAATCTGGCTAAACTAGATGCCATAAATCTGTAAGAGTCTACGAAGCGAAGTTTAATTTTACCTACTGTTTTTGAAAAGCTGATGTACTTTTCCAATGTTGTAGCAAGAACATCAATTTTACCGTCATCTCTTCCTAACTCCGGGATAATAAAGTGGGAGTCGTAGCCGCTAAGATTGTGTAAAACGACAGGAATAAAGTTTGGCAGTTTGTAATTTATATTGCATGAATTACAAGCAGCTCCTCTGTATAACCCTGTCAGGTGATCGTGATCTCTTACTTTTGGATTTTCTTCACTGAACATCTTCTTGCATAAATAGCATCTTGTCGCTAAGTTGTATTCTTCTTGTTGATTTTGGTTTAAAGGTTCCATAGGTACAATATTACCGAACAAGCGTTGAACCTTTCCAGCAATATCGTACAGTTGGTCTACAAAATACTTAGCGGCTTCTTCACCACGGTAGAGTATTGGAGTGGATGTTAAACCATAGTCTTGCAATTGGTTTTCAGACAAGGTTGATTTAACTAGTAAACAAAAACTGTTGGGCTGATGCAACTGATATTTTGTTCTTCTAGTCACTTCGCCGTCTGGCAGCTCCTGTGGTACTAACGTTGATTCAAAATCTGCATAGACCACTAGTGGAATTCGGTATTGGTGAACTGTCTTGTTAAATTGTATTGAAGCTCGGGTAGGCGGTGGAAGACTTATCTTTACTTCATAGTTCTCGTTGCAAAGTCTTTTATGTTCCAATAACCAGTCCAATCCTCCACGTCTTGAATCTTTCCAAGAAAAGCAGAAACATCTCTTGCAAACTGTAATCCTATTTACTCTTTTGGTCAATTGTTTTACAACTAACGCTTCAAAGTCTTTTATCCATACATAATGGGAAATTTCACCCTTGGTTATCAATAGCAAATCCGTATGGTTTCTTTGCTCAACCTTTACTACCCGCAAAGGATAAACATTGTTGGAATCATCCAGACCAAAAACATTGACTGAAACGCCAGGATTTTTCTTTTCAAATTTGTCAATATCTTTTAAAGTAACTGGGTAAGTAAGACCTTGAAAGTTGTAGCGGTGTTCATTTTCGTAGTATTCTCTACCAACTCTACAAGGATTGTTTTTAACATACTTGGTTAACATTGCATACTTGAAACATTCATTACCCTCATTTTGAACATTTCTACACGAGTTAGTGTTTTGGATTTTCTTTGGTAGAGGGATAAAACTACTACCTCTTAAACCATATCCATGTTTATGAACCCTAACATCCATACCTTCGATTGATGACAAAGTCCATCCAGATCCTCTTCCTTCATGTTCTTGGAGTTTGGTTATAAGTTCCTCCAAGCATTCTTCAATAATATTATCAATGTCGGAGGTGAAGGTAAGGGTTCGATTTTTGGTAATGAATGCTCTCAATGCTGTTTCACCATCAGTATTGTTAAACATAGCCTCTAACACCATTCCAAATTTAATAAAATTTAGCCTTTGTAATTCTTCCCTCAACGTTTGACCAACAAGTTCCTTAGCCTGGGTTATGAATGTTTCCAATTCCAATTGAACGTTATTAATTTTGAAATGTGTTACAACTCGTCCTGGCAAGGCCGTGGTGCGCAGTTGTCTTACATCTTCCAGTTCTTCCTCTTCCATATCCTCTTCTTCGGTGTCCTCTTCTTCGGTGTCCTCTTCTTCAATAGGTCTTGTAGCAGTAGATGGTCCAGCACCAGCAAATTGGATCACATTAGGTCTTCTTCTTTGCATTTGCTGTAGATAGCTGTCCCAGTATTCCGTCTGCTTCTGGTGCTCTTCCAAAAACCGGTCAATTGAGTCTAAGTCTATTTCATCCATGGTAATATCTTCTTTTCTATCTTCGTCTTCATGTAATTCTCTGTGTATGGTGAAAAGATCTTCGTCTTGAAAGATTTCCCCACAAATGTCGCAAAGAGCCATTTCAAACAGTTTGGCTTTGAATGCACACTCTGTGAATGTCCACGCAATAATGAGCAGCGCACTCCACCGGGACCCTTTATATCCGAGGCAGATAGGTGGGGAAAGTGACGTCATATGGAAACAGGTTATCACTCATGTGCTAAATTTAGCCTTTACACAACCGTTTGTAATACATTTATCAGTAGGCTTGATAAATTGATGATATTTGGTCTAGATTCAATAATTTGTACAAGTTTTTTCAAAGACGTCTGTTTGAGCAAGTTTATGTAGGTCAAGGTCATTTGGAATTATTATTTTGAGCGGGGGATAGAGCACTAAGCAGCATCATTTACTACAAAGTGCTCTATCCCCCGCTCACATTCTTTTTTAACTTTTTGTTTAAACTTTTTACAAGGGTGAAACATCACCATCAGAGTCGGAATCATCCTCATCACGGAATAGGCAGCGATGACAATACATTATTCTTCTGGCAACTAACATCCTATCCATTGGACGATGGGGAGTGTCTTGTTCTTGTTCTTCTTCTTCTTCGATTTCCAATTGGAATTCCATTTCCGACTCAGATGACGACTCTAATGTTTCGTAGGCGTGCAAGTCCACCTCATTGTCCGTTGAACCAGCTTCGTCAGAGTCCGTTTCAATATCCATTATCTCTTCCTCCGCCTCTTCTTGATCAGCCGCAGGTAGTTGGTCCTCTACTTCTATAATTTCTAGAGGTATTACCTCCAGAATAGAGACAATTCTGTTGCGATGGAACACGGTGTTGTCAAGTGGAGCCATGGTATGGAAGTGTTGTATCCATCTAATTTGCTTACCCTTTTTATACCCCCACCAACTATACAATTTATGTGGGTCAAGGTCACGTAAAGATACCCTTTGAGCGGGGGATAGACCACTAAGCAGCATGCTAGTCCATTGCCGCAAAGTGATCTATCCCCCGCTCTATTCCGCAGACCACACTCAAGTCCAAGTCCACATCCAAGTCCACATCCATATGTTACACTTTATTATTATTACTGCCACCAAGTAATTGTCACTCGCACATTTACTTGGTTTTGATAAAGGTACTGCACAAACTCCATATTGGTTGTTTGTTCGTTATACAAATGCATCATGAAATATGCAATCTTATCGATTGCGGCATTGTCCAACGGTTCGCAATTCACAAGTTCCAATGTGCCCTGGCTGGTCTTATCCTCTATAAGTTCCACCACTTCGTTGATGTCTTCTTCCAAGAGGATGAACTCAACACTGAAGCTCTCCATTGTTGTTGTTGATAGTGTCTAGACAAATGCTTGACTAAATACTTTATTCATCAGTCCTACATATATACCAATTTCCCCCTCCTATTACCCATTCCCCCTCTACCTTTATATAGGTCAAGGCCATCCAATAATACCCTTTGAGCGGGGGATAGACCACTAAGCAGCATGCTAGTCCATTGCCGCAAAGTGATCTATCCCCCGCTCTGTATTCCACACAAGTCCTAGTCTTTACACACACATAAGCCCCCCCAGTCTTTTACACTTACTCATATACTCTGTCCTCCCTGCCAATTAAGAGTTCCCCATGTTTGCCACTATTTTCAATTAACTTTTCCAAGTCCCAAAACACAATGTCCAAATTAACCAAGTTCGCTCGTCCAATTTGAAACACACTATTCCCCCCAAAGTCACTTGCTCTCACTTGTTGTCCTGTATACTGCTTCTTCTTCCACGCTACAATCACTACCCTACCTTCTTCAACAACCATTCTTTTAACATTATCATACACCTTCTTCAACATCCCTCTACAGTTTAAATAGTTTATGGTTACATACTCCCACTCCTTACCAATGATCAGTGATCCACTCATTTTCTAGCGTTCCACTGGAAGGTTCAAAGCAGAATGAAGTCGGGATGTACAGACCCCCCTCTTTTATACCAGTTAACCGGTTGTCCTTGCTGTAAAGTGGGTCAAGTCATCCAATGCTACCCTTTGAGCGGGGGATAGACCACTAAGCAGCATGCTAGTCCATTGCCGCAAAGTAGTCTATCCCCCGCTCTGTATTCTACACACACACACACACACACACACACACATGTCCCTGTCCAAGTCTTTCATTACATACCCAATATATATTCAGTTCCTTCATCATCACTATCACTCATCACTGCTTCCACAAACTCCACAGGATTAAAGTTAAATTGTTTCAATTGTTCTTTTAAGTTTTCAATTTGTTGGTCCTTTACTTCTAAAACACTGTGAAGGTGTGATATGTAGTCCGCTGCCTCGTTGATGCTTGCTACTCTCGGATCGCCTAACTTCAAGCTGGGAACTACACCCTGCAGCCTGTAGTACGCCATACGCCTTTCTTGCTCCTGCCGTTGACCAGGACTGAGCAAGCCTTGCCCGTCTTGGCTCACCTCCAGCAAGGTCCGTAGCATTGGAGCTTTGCAGGCGTTTGCCCGAGCAACAGTTATGCTGTGGAATGGTCGAGCAGGTCCACGAGTAGCAGGCAGGACGTTGGCAGCACGCCTTCTTGAAGAAGAAGAGGAAGCCTGAGAAGTTTTGCAGTTGGAAGCCATGTTGAAGTGAGGTATTCAGCTAAGCGATACAAAGCAGAATAACCAAACTGCACATCAATACCCGTATATATACACTTATCAGTGGTGGGGGTACTAGCTAGCCTTGGTAAAGTGGGTCAAGGCCATCCAAAAACATTACCAGAACGGGGGATAGATCACTAAGTGGCATGTTAGTCCATTGCCACAGAGTGATCTATCCCCCGCTCTGTATTTCACATTCACGCACACATTCATACAAACACACAAGTCCCAGTCCAAGTCTTTACCCACACACCTATCCACTCTCATCCTCACTATCATCACTGTCCAACAGGCTTTCACACTTCTTAATCAATTTTTCCCATTTACTCCTGACATAAAGTAGCTCCCTGCGAGTATTCTCTAGCATTCTGTCCCTTTGCTCTATCACTTCGTCGTACCACTCGATGATGTTTGGTGGAGTCTGAGTTGATGCATCCATCGTGGTTGGTTGAGACGCTCCGCTGCTCCGCAACTCCTTCCTCACAGGACCAAAGCCGGAGAATCGGACACGACTTCTTGACGAAGGCCCCGATCGGATTGGTCCAATGCTCGGGCTGGAGTTGGAGGCGACCGGGCCAGAGGTAGAGGCTGGGACGTTCATAGCAGACATGGTGGTGTTCAGCTTAACGGTGTAAAGCAGAATGAGAGGACGGTTGATCACCACTCCTATATATACCCATTTCTAGTGGTGGGGATAACACGGGGGGGGGGGGGGTTAATAAAAATTTTGCTTAGTCTTCCCGGTCATCAGTTTTACATACCTTTAGCACACCCATTATTTTGGTTTCTTCAATAACTTTACACACCTCAAACACCCAAGCAAACAGCTCATCTATGTTGTTATAATTAATTTTTGTCCAGTGTTCATACTTATGAGTTTGGTTGTTTATAATACATAGATAAAATGTAGACCCGTCTCGTCTTATACAATACTCAACTTCCATTCTATGCTGGTTTAGCACTTCCCAAGCATTGTGTAGATCTATCAAGAAGTCATTACCTTTGTAATTGTACCGTGACATGTTTACCACGGAGCACAGAAACAGACTGAAGCAAATGAACGGCTAATACAAGCTTAGTAAGAGCGTTAGAGTGGGGGGTATCACGTGATACACAACATTAGTTGTAAGGTTAGCAGTTTACTTTAAACAGTAATTTATATGGGTCAAGGTCATTCAAACTTTAAAAAATTTTTACCTCCAAACACTTGTAGCAAGCTACAAGCGTTTGGAGGTAAGTTTTTTATTTGTTAAAGATTTTTGTAACTTAGTCTTCACCCTCAAGGACACGGTTTGAGATTGTCCCAGTGAGTTTACATCACCGCCAGGTTAAAGTATTATACAAGTCAAGTGTTTTTTTTTTTTTTTTTTTTTATTACTTGACTTGTATAATACCCCTCTCCCTTACTTTAAGAGGGTTAAGACTAAATTTGGAAAAATAATTTGGAAAAAGACTTTTTAAATATTGTCCAACACAGCCTAACAATTTTGTTTTTTTGGTGGGCCCATGTCCTAGTCCATTTCCCACACGGTTTCACATCCTTTCCTTCGTATTAGATAGGCTTTAGGGATGAAAAATTCTCTTTGTACCATCCGAGGTGGTACTTGCATTGTACAAAGGTGGCCTTCACCTTTTACAACGATTTCTACTTTCTTATTACCTGCTCCATATGTCTGACCAATGAAATAATATTTTTCATCAACCTTTAGCCTTCTAATATCCCGCGGTTGCGGACCGTGGGGATGTCTGAACTTGAACGTTTTAGGCTTAATGTACAGAGTATAGGGTTTGAATTGCCGAAATTTGACTATACTTTTGAGGTGTCGTTGGCAGCGATCCCCTTCTGCACAAGCAAGTTTCTGGCAACACAAAACCCCAAACTTACTAGACATCCAAGCGTAATCGCATTTCTTACCCTTGCCAGCAGGGGCTTTAACGCGTTTACGTTTCTGTGTTGGACTCTTTAGCGGAGTGTCTTGGAGCTTTTCTGAATTAGGCTGGCTAGAAGGGATGGGGCTGGAAGGAGGTAGAAGGGGCAAAGATTGTTCAAGCGGGATGGAGCAAACAATTTTGGGTGGGGTAGGAGAGCGTGTTAGGTCTATGGTGGGAAGATCAGGGGAGAAGATGGATTTACGAAGTGGTTTGGTTGGTGTAGGTGGCATGGGGGATATAGGTGAGGGACATTGGGATGTAGTGTACGAGAGGATTTTCCGGGTTCTGCTGTATGGGGTGATCCTCGACCTAGACGTCTCTTCAAAAGCCGCAGACTCCGATCCTGAGTCCGATAGCAGCGAGAGTGCTGGAGAGGCTACCGGGACTCGACCTGACGACTTGACGAGTTCTCCTGACGATGGCTGTGCACCAGCCTCTTCCACTGTCGCCGGCAATGGCGACAGGCTGGGCATTGAGGCGGGCTGTGGCGGCGGCGGCGGCGGTGGCGGCATCGTCAGGCAGCTCAGGATGTTCGCAGTCATCAGGTATTCCAGGATCGAAGTCGAGGATGATGAGGGTCGAGACGTGTCGGTCGGGGTTGAAGTTGATGGGTAGTTTTTCAGCTTCAGACCCATTTTACCCATTGTAATGGTTGAAAAGAATAGATGTAAAGAAAGAAGTGAACTTGTAAAACAAAAGTCTCAAGAGCGAGAGAGAGTACCTGTCCGTATGGGAGCTTGGACCGGAATGAGAAATGCGTGCAGCCCGGCCGCCTTATATCCCCACCGGGGCTGCCACGCCCAGGATATCAGGGGGGGGGGTGGGGGTAGGGGGGGGGTTTCGCACTTTTTGTCGGGGGGGGGGGTTTCGCACTTTTTGTCGGGGGGGGGGGGGGTTTCGCACTTTTTGTCGGGGGGGGGGGGGTTCGCACTTTTTAAAAAAATAAGCCCCACTTGAGGCATTTATGTTACCATAGCTGAAGCCTCCCAAGGGACCCAACTATAAACAACTCCAAACTTGTGGGTTACAAATACCTAACTGTTATATTTTTTTAACAGACATTAATGTATTAACTGTGTTAATAAGACCTGACTGTTAAACACTTTGAAAGATTTTACATATTTAGGTCAAGGTCACAAAAAAACTTTAAAAAAATTAAGCCCCACACCCCCCTTTGGGGGTGTGAGGCACTTGGGTTGTCATCGCTGTAGCCTCCGAAGAGACCCAACTATGACAACAAGGCAACATCCAATGTCGTGTACCCTTCGCCACGCAAGACTTGTAAACATTTACTGCATTGTCTTTTCAGTAGCTAACAAAGATTCATTTACATAATTTTGTGTTTCCAGAAGGAAACAAACTGAGGACACCCTAGTGGCTTACGTCCTCGTCCGAGTGCAGAGGCCGCCGCAACCTTTTGCATGCCAGCGTACAAACGGACATGCTCCCAAATGCCATCCGCAACCTTTTGCATGCCTGGCAGGAGCCTACCGATAATTAAAATAGGCTTTACACGGGGGCCTACTCCCGTAACCTATCTTTAATATTTTTAATTTAAAATGCATTGAATTTTTACAAGTCTTTGTAGGTCAAGGCCACACGGACATTAAAAAATTTCGGCCCCCGTACATCCATGGCGAACCACGAATGTTCGGGGGCCTTGGGGACTAAAAACACAAATAGCTAACAAAGATTCATTTACATAATTTTGAGTTTCCAGAAGGGAAACATACTGAGGACACCCTAATGGCTTACGTCCTCGGTCCGAGTGCAGAGGCCGCCACAACCTTTTGCTTGCCAGCTTACAAACGGACATGCTCCCCAAATGCCATCCGCAACCTTTTGCATGCCTGGCAAGGAGCCTACCAATTATTAAAAGTGGCTTTACACGGGGGCCTACTCCCGTTCCCTGACTTTACAATTTACTTTGAGCATTGAAAAAGCTCAAGGGGGGATTGCTAAAACAAGCGTATACACTTTAGAAACATATAACACACTTACAACACAATTGAGCTCAACGTAGTCAATGCTGGAACAAGCACATACACATTAAACACATATAACAAACAAGACACAAAGGATAAAAGACACACAAAGGATAAAAGACACAGGAGACATAGGGTACAAGTAAAACACTCTCATATAAAACAATTCGCAATACCCAAACGCAAGCGCAATATCTTACAACTAATACAAGTCTTAAAGTTAGAGTAGACTTCGCTAAACACTGAAGGCGCCATTCAATGTTTAGTGATGCCTATGGCGGTCCGTCCCGGTCGTTCACGTTCAACGCGCGGGAGC
This sequence comes from Neoaliturus tenellus, assembly GCA_030545055.2. Classification (NCBI taxonomy): domain Eukaryota; kingdom Metazoa; phylum Arthropoda; class Insecta; order Hemiptera; family Cicadellidae; genus Neoaliturus; species Neoaliturus tenellus. The sequence goes on from CM061532.1 coordinate 217,217,422, forward strand.
GGACTGCGAGCCGGCTCTGGCCGGACCCCCTTATATCCCCACCGGGGCTGCCACGCCCAGGATATCAGGGGTGGGGGAGGAGGGGGGGGGGGGTTCGCACTTTTTGTCGGGGGGGGGGGGGGTTCGCACTTTTTGTCGGGGGGGGGGGGGTTCGCACTTTTTGTCGGGGGGGGGGGGGGGTCAGGTAAGTTAAGTGGGTCAAGGTCACCCACAACACTTGTACTCTAAGTGTTGGCTATACCCCCACCACAACTGGGTCCCTAGGCTGCACAACACCGCTTCGCCAGTATGTCTCCGGCTTCCATGCGGTGCGTCTCGCTGTTCTCTAGCTCTCTATATGTAAGTAATTTTACAAGTTCTGAATGTAGGTCACTACACTTTAACTCTGGGACGATATCGACTTGTAGTATTTCAGTGTTTTGACTCAAGGTCATCACACTTTAACTCTAGCACATCGGTTATCGTACCAGAGGTGCTCAATAACCTAACTTGTAATGTTTAGGGTGGCGTTTGCACGCCACGTGGTATCGCCATGAGTGTCCAGTCCAAGTTTTAAGTTAAATTAATTTTACTGTAATCTTTTCCATTTCCGCTTCGTTTTGCCAAAGTATAAGGTGTCGCTTAATAAAGTGGTATTTCTCTAAAGTTATAGGAGATTGCAGGGATACAATTAGTTTATTTAGGAGACTCTTCATCTTGGAGTTTAACACAATTTCCACTTTGACTTTGCTTCCTCGGCTCTCACAGCCTAAGCTGTACAGAAATGTTTCTTCTAGTGCCAACTCGGGCCAAGAGAACAGTGTGTTGACTGTAGGACAGCTCATGGTGAAGTGATGCGATACTCCAGCGTACCACCTCACCTTCCCCCACCACTGTGACCTTCCCCACTCCTGCTGTTTCCCCCACCTCTTTTCCCTTGACTCATGCGCTACAAGCAGTCTCTCAGTATTGTGCGGACTTTTGTGAGGTGAAGCCATGTCGCAGGACACTTTAGGTAAGAAACTTAGCCGTGTTAAGACTTTATTAGTTGCTCACTGTCCACCACTCAAAGTTAAGAGAGTTTCAACTTTAGCTAAGTGGCGCAAACTGTTGCGCGGACACCCTAAGTTTTATACCAAACAGACTAATGTCAGTTTTACTGATGAAGATTTGTTTAATATATTGGATGAAATGACTTTTCCTTGCAAAATTCAGTTAGTTACTCCCATTCCTGACAGTTTAGAGTCTTAGTCTCTCAAGCCAATATACCTAGCGTACACAGAGCCTGACAGTCAGTCACTCGGTGGCTGTCGTGGGGTGCGCATCGGTGTCGGCGCTCCGTTGTTAGGTTTTCAAGGTCACAGTAATATCAAATTGTTGGTGTTGTGCTGGTTCAAGGTCACCTGAGGGATAACCGATTGCCCATTTAGGCAGAGTCATGTCGGAAACTCGAGTTTAACTTGGCACTTTTGCCGTTTCTCGTCGAAAATTCGCTCCAAGTGGTCAAGGTCACGGGGACTCTGACTGAAACTCGGAGCGTAGTGCGAGAAACGGCAAAAGTGCCAAAAAATTTTAAGTTTCGGCGTGACCTTGACCTCAGTGGCGTCGGTGACGTCATTTTGATGACGTAAGGGGTGATGACGTCATCAGCACGTCATTTCTGTGACGTCATGGGTGTGACGTCATAGAAATGACGTCATTAGTGATGACGTCATCGATGACGCAATCGATGACGTCATCGATGACGTCATCGGTGAGGTCATTGACCTCGATGACGTCATCCCTCAGGTGACCTTGAACTGAGCCAGCACCAACAATTTGACACTACTTATATATCTATCTATATATCTATATATCTATCTATATATCTATATATCTATGTGTCCGTGGTACTGATAACTTTTGAAGGGGACCTCCGATTTTGATGAAATTTGGTATGGAGGTGTAAGACCAAGTCTATTTTCATGAGTTCGCGAACCAGCATTGTCGGGTTATGGGAACGGGGTTTTATGGGGTTTCAAAGGGGTCAAAAATGGTTTTTTTTTTGCATTTTTGGACCTTAATTTTTAAAATTCATCAATTTTAACTGAAACCATTTAAAAGAGCTTAAAAAAACAAACAATTTGGTATTTTGAATTTTTATCATAGCATAATTGGTTACGGGGCAAATCCAAAAATGTGTTTTCCATGTTATTCTTATGGGAAATCAAGAAAACCCTATATCTTGCTTATTTATTGACATAACTTAATAAAATTTGGTGTGTACATTATCTATATAAGGTTTAACTTATACTTGCTTACAAAACCCATATGGCGGCAAACCTACATACTCACCCCCATGGGGTTTATGGGGAAAATAAAAAATTGCCAGAGTTTGATACAATTTTGTGTTTACATTCACCAATTATTGATTTTCTAACAACAGCCAATGGCAGAAAACCTACATACTCGATCCTATGGTGTTTTTATGGGGAAAGTAAATAATCTGAAATTCCATTGGAAATTCGCTGAGTACGCAGGTCTGCTGCGACGGGGGTATAATCTTTATGGATTCTTAAACGTGTATATTATTGTTCTGCCATGTTTCTAAGCTTGTGCAGTTAAAGGACGAAATTTTGCAGTTCTCTTTTGGAAATAGAGTTTATATAAGTAGTGGGAAATTGAGAGACCTGGGACAGTTCAATGACCCCTGAGGAATGTGCTGAGTCATGATGACGTCATCACCGATGACGTCACCGATGACGTCATCGATTGCATCATCGATGACGTCACCGTCAATGACGTCATCACTATGACGTCACACCCATGACGTCACAGAAATGACGTGCCGATGACGTCACCACCCATTACATCATCAATATGACGTCATCGTCACCATGAAGGTCAAGGTCACGCCGAAACTTAAAATTTTTTGGCACTTTTGCCGTTTCTCACACTTCGCTCCGAGTTTCAGTCAGAGTCCTCGTGACCTTGATGACTTGGAGCGAATATGCGACTAGAAACAGCAAAAGTGCCAAGTCAAGCTGGAGTTTGCGACGTGACTCTGCCTAAACCATCATGTGTCACTCCTCAGAGGTCATTGAACCGAGCCAGGTCTCCCAATTTGCCATGAATGTGACCTTGAAAACCGAACAACAGAGTGCCGACACCGATGCACACCCTACGACAGTCACCGAGCGACTGACTGTCTGGCTCTGTGTACTCTAGGTATATGGGAAGTGGTGGGGGAAATTGTGATGATCTTGGGAAACTTGAAAATGTCAAGCCGAGTAGCACCGTTTCGGTGCTACCTTAAAGTTACATGTTAAAGTGTGATGACCTTGAGTAAAAACATAGAAATACTACAAGTTGATACCGTCCCAGAGTTAAAGTGTGGTGACCTTGAGTCAAAACACTGAAATACTATAAGTTGAAATCACCCCAGAGTTAAAGTGTGATGACCTTGAGTGAAAACACAGAAATACTACAAGTCGATCCCGTCCCAGAGTTAAAGTGTGGTGACCTTGAGTCAAAACACAGAAATACTATAAGTCAAAATCATCCCAGAGTTAAAGTGTGATGACCTTGAGTCAAAACACAGAAATAATACAAGTTGCTGCAGTCTCAGAGTTAAAGTTTGGTGACCTAGAGTTAAAATACTGAAGTACTACAAGTCGATATTGCCCCAGAGTTAAAGTGTGATGACCTTGAGTCAAAACATAGAAATACTACAAGTTGATACCACCCCAAAGTTTAAGTGTGGTAACCTTGAGTCAAAACACATAAATAATACAAGTTGATGCAGTCTCAGAGTTAAAGTGTGATGACCTTGAGTGAAAACACTGAAATACCACAAGTCGATATTGTCCCAGAGTTAAAGTGAAGTGACCTAGACTCAAAACTTGTAAAAATACTTACATATAGAGAGTTGGAGAACAGCAGAGTTAAAGTGTGGTGACCTTGAGTGAAAACACTGAAATACCACAAGTCGATATTGTCCCAGAGTTAAAGTGAAGTGACCTAGATTTAAAACTTGTAAAAATACTTACATATAGAGAGTTGGAGAACAGCGAGACGCACCGCATGGAAGCCGGAGACATACTGGCCGAGCGGTGTTGTGCAGCCTAGGGACTCAGTTGTGGTGGGGGTATAGCCAACACTTAGAGTAGAAGTGTTGTGGGTGACCTTGACCCACTTGAACCCCCCCCCTGGCGAAAAGTTTGGCGAGCCCCCCCCCCCCCCCGAACTTTTTTTTCGGAAAAATTTTGACCTTGACCAAAAGTTTCTTGCTCCAGACGAGAAGTGAACCCCCCCCCCCCCCCCCGAACTTTTTTTTTCGGAATAATTTTTGACCTTGACCAAAAAGTTTCTTGCTCCAGACGAGAAGTGAACCCCCCCCCCGAACTTTTTTTTTTCGGAAAAAATTTTGACCTTGACCAAAAGTTTCTTGCTCCAGACGAGAAGTGAACCCCCCCCCCCCCGAACACTTTTTTTTCGGAAACGCTGGGTGTTGGTAAATTTGTTAGAGTCCAGATTGCCCATACAAAACCAAACTTTTTTATTATTCAATATTTCAGTCTGGGATTTCGGATTTACATGTTTCAGCGTATTTTAGAGTGTTTAAGCTTATCTTAAAAATTTGAAAAACTTTTAACATTTTTTACTAAAATTTGCGAGTTGACTGATAGAATATTTCTGTCAGGAGTGACTATAGGTAAAATTTAAGTTTTCGTTATTTCAACCTAAGGTCTTGGCTTTTCGCGTTTCAGAGTGTATTAAAGCGATCTAGCTATTAATTGTAAAATTGATTTCTTAAAAGATAGTCATTTTTTACGCTGGGTGTTAGTAAATTTGTTAAGAGTCCCGATTGCACATACAAAACCAAACTTTTTTATTATTCAATATTTCAGTCTGGGATTTCGGATTTACATGTTTCAGCGTATTTTAGAGTGTTTAAGCTTATCTTAAATATTTGTAAAACTTTGACATTTTATACTAAAATTTGCGAGTTGACTGACAGATTATTTCTAAGTCAGAAGTGACTATAGCTAAAATTTAAGTTTTCGTTATTTCAACCTAAGGTCTTGGCTTTTCGCGTTTCAGAGTGTATACAAGCGATCTAGCTATTAATTGTAAAATTGATTTCTTAAAAGATAGTCATTTTACGCTGGGTGTTGGTAAATTTGTTAGAGTCCAGATTGCCCATACAAAACCAAACTTTTTTATTATTCAATATTTCAGTCTGGGATTTCGGATTTACATGTTTCAGCGTATTTTAAAGTGTTTAAGCTTATCTTAAAAATTTGAAAAACTTTTAACATTTTATACTAAAATTTGCGAGTTGACTGATAGAATATTTCTATGTCAGGAGTGACTATAGGTAAAATTTAAGTTTTCGTTATTTCAACCTAAGGTCTTGGCTTTTCGCGTTTCAGAGTGTATTAAAGCGATCTAGCTATTAATTGAAAAATTGATTTCTTAAAAGATAGTCATTTTTACGCTGGGTGTTGGTAAATTTGTTAGAGTCCAGATTGCCCATACAAAACCAAACTTTTTTATTATTCAATATTTCAGTCTGGGATTTCGGATTTACATGTTTCAGCGTATTTTAGAGTGTTTAAGCTTATCTTAAAAATTTGAAAAACTTTTAACATTTTTTACTAAAATTTGCGAGTTGACTGATAGAATATTTCTGTCAGGAGTGACTATAGGTAAAATTTAAGTTTTCGTTATTTCAACCTAAGGTCTTGGCTTTTCGCGTTTCAGAGTGTATTAAAGCGATCTAGCTATTAATTGTAAAATTGATTTCTTAAAAGATAGTCATTTTACGCTGGGTGTTGGTAAATTTGTTAGTCCCGATTGCCCATACAAAAACAAACTTTTTTATTATTCAATATTTCAGTCTGGGATTTCGGATTTACATGTTTCAGCGTGTTTTAGAGTGTTTAAGCTTATCTTAAAAATTTGAAAAACTAACATTTTTTACTAAAATTTGCGAGTTGATTGATAGAATATTTCTGTCAGGAGTGACTATAGGTAAAATTTAAGTTTTCGTTATTTCAACCTAAGGTCTTGGCTTTTTCGCGTTTCAGAGTGTATTAAAGCGATCTAGCTATTAATTGAAAAACTGATTTCTTAAAAGATAGTCATTTTTACGCTGGGTGTTGGTAAATTTGTTAGAGTCCAGATTGCCCATACAAAACCAAACTTTTTTATTATTCAATATTTCAGTCTGGGATTTCGGATTTACATGTTTCAGCGTATTTTAGAGTGTTTAAGCTTATCTTAAAAATTTGAAAAACTTTTAACATTTTTTACTAAAATTTGCGAGTTGACTGATAGAATATTTCTGTCAGGAGTGACTATAGGTAAAATTTAAGTTTTCGTTATTTCAACCTAAGGTCTTGGCTTTTCGCGTTTCAGAGTGTATTAAAGCGATCTAGCTATTAATTGTAAAATTGATTTCTTAAAAGATAGTCATTTTTACGCTGGGTGTTAGTAAATTTGTTAAGAGTCCCGATTGCACATACAAAACCAAACTTTTTTATTATTCAATATTTCAGTCTGGGATTTCGGATTTACATGTTTCAGCGTATTTTAGAGTGTTTAAGCTTATCTTAAATATTTGTAAAACTTTGACATTTTATACTAAAATTTGCGAGTTGACTGACAGATTATTTCTAAGTCAGAAGTGACTATAGCTAAAATTTAAGTTTTCGTTATTTCAACCTAAGGTCTTGGCTTTTCGCGTTTCAGAGTGTATACAAGCGATCTAGCTATTAATTGTAAAATTGATTTCTTAAAAGATAGTCATTTTACGCTGGGTGTTGGTAAATTTGTTAGAGTCCAGATTGCCCATACAAAACCAAACTTTTTTATTATTCAATATTTCAGTCTGGGATTTCGGATTTACATGTTTCAGCGTATTTTAAAGTGTTTAAGCTTATCTTAAAAATTGAAAAACTTTTAACATTTTATACTAAAATTTGCGAGTTGACTGATAGAATATTTCTATGTCAGGAGTGACTATAGGTAAAATTTAAGTTTTCGTTATTTCAACCTAAGGTCTTGGCTTTTCGCGTTTCAGAGTGTATTAAAGCGATCTAGCTATTAATTGAAAAATTGATTTCTTAAAAGATAGTCATTTTTACGCTGGGTGTTGGTAAATTTGTTAGAGTCCAGATTGCCCATACAAAACCAAACTTTTTTATTATTCAATATTTCAGTCTGGGATTTCGGATTTACATGTTTCCAGCGTATTTTAGAGTGTTTAAGCTTATCTTAAAAATTTGAAAAACTTTTAACATTTTTTACTAAAATTTGCGAGTTGACTGATAGAATATTTCTGTCAGGAGTGACTATAGGTAAAATTTAAGTTTTCGTTATTTCAACCTAAGGTCTTGGCTTTTCGCGTTTCAGAGTGTATTAAAGCGATCTAGCTATTAATTGTAAAATTGATTTCTTAAAAGATAGTCATTTTTACGCTGGGTGTTGGTAAATTTGTTAGTCCCGATTGCCCATACAAAAACAAACTTTTTTATTATTCAATATTTCAGTCTGGGATTTCGGATTTACATGTTTCAGCGTGTTTTAGAGTGTTTAAGCTTATCTTAAAAATTTGAAAAACTAACATTTTTTACTAAAATTTGCGAGTTGATTGATAGAATATTTCTGTCAGGAGTGACTATAGGTAAAATTTAAGTTTTCGTTATTTCAACCTAAGGTCTTGGCTTTTCGCGTTTCAGAGTGTATTAAAGCGATCTAGCTATTAATTGAAAAACTGATTTCTTAAAAGATAGTCATTTTTACGCTGGGTGTTGGTAAATTTGTTAGTTCTGGTTGGCCATACAAAACCAAACTTTTTTATTATTCAATATTTCAGTCTGGGATTTCGGATTTACATGTTTCAGCGTATTTTAGAGTGTTTAAGCTTATCTTAAAAATTTGAAAAACTTTTTACATTTTTTACTAAAATTTGCGAGTTGACTGATAGAATATTTCTGTCAGGAGTGACTATAGGTAAAATTTAAGTTTTCGTTATTTCAACCTAAGGTCTTGGCTTTTCGCGTTTCAGAGTGTATTAAAGCGATCTAGCTATTAATTGAAAAATTGATTTCTTAAAAGATAGTCATTTTTACGCTGGGTGTTGGTAAATTTGTTAGTCCTGGTTGGCCATACAAAACCAAACTTTTTTATTATTCAATATTTCAGTCTGGGATTTCGGATTTATATGTTTCAGCGTATGTTAGAGTGTTTAAGCTTATCTTAAAAATTTGAAAAACTTTAGCATTTTTATACTAACATTTGCGAGTTGACTGATAGAATATTTCTGTCAGGAGTGACTCTAGGTAAAATTTAAGTTTTCGTTATTTCAACCTAAGGTCTTGGCTTTTCGCGTTTCAGAGTGTATTAAAGCGATCTAGCTATTAATTGTAAAATTGATTTCTTAAAAGATAGTCATTTTTACGCTGGGTGTTGGTAAATTTGTTAGAGTCCAGATTGCCCATACAAAACCAAACTTTTTTATTATTCAATATTTCAGTCTGGGATTTCGGATTTACATGTTTCAGCGTATTTTAGAGTGTTTAAGCTTATCTTAAAAATTTGAAAAACTTTAACATTTTTATACTAAAATTTTCGAGTTGACTGATAGAATATTTCTATGTCAGGAGTGACTATAGGTAAAATTTAAGTTTTCGTTATTTCAACCTAAGGTCTTGGCTTTTCGCGTTTCAGAGTGTATTAAAGCGATCTAGCTATTAATTGAAAAATTAATTTCTTAAAAGATAGTCATTTTTACGCTGGGTGTTGGTAAATTTGTTAGAGTCCCGATTGTCCATACAAAACCAAACTTTTTTATTATTCAATATTTCAGTCTGGGATTTCGGATTTACATGTTTCAGCGTATTTTAAAGTGTTTAAGCTTATCTTAAAATTTGAAAAACTTTTAACATTTTATACTAAAATTTGCGAGTTGACTGATAGAATATTTCTATGTCAGGAGTGACTATAGGTAAAATTTAAGTTTTCGTTATTTCAACCTAAGGTCTTGGCTTTTGCCGTTTCAGAGTGTATTAAAGCGATCTAGCTATTAATTGTAAAATTGATTTCTTAAAAGATAGTCATTTTTACGCTGGGTGTTGGTAAATTTGTTAGAGTCCCGATTGCACATACAAAACCAAACTTTTTTATTATTCAATATTTCAGTCTGGGATTTCGGATTTACATGTTTCAGCGTATTTTAGAGTGTTTAAGCTTATCTTAAAAATTTGAAAAACTAACATTTTTTACTAAAATTTGCGAGTTGATTGATAGAATATTTCTGTCAGGAGTGACTATAGGTAAAATTTAAGTTTTCGTTATTTTAACCTAAGGTCTTGGCTTTTCGCGTTTCTGAGTGTATTAAAGCGATTTAGCTATTAATTGTAAAATTGATTTCTTAAAAGATAGTCATTTTTACGCTGGGTGTTGGTAAATTTGTTAGAGTCCCGATTACCCATACAAAACCAAACTTTTTTATTATTCAATATATGAGTCTGGGATTTCGGATTTATATGTTTCAGCGTATTTTAGAGTGTTTAAGCTTATCTTAAAAATTTGAAAAACTTTTAACATTTTATACTAAAATTTGCGAGTTGACTGATAGAATATTTCTATGTCAGGAGTGACTATAGGTAAAATTTAAGTTTTCGTTATTTCAACCTAAGGTCTTGGCTTTTCGCGTTTCTGAGTGTATTAAAGCGATTTAGCTATTAATTGTAAAATTGATTTCTTAAAAGATAGTCATTTTTACGCTGGGTGTTGGTAAATTTGTTAGAGTCCCGATTACCCATACAAAACCAAACTTTTTTATTATTCAATATATCAGTCTGGGATTTCGGATTTATATGTTTCAGCGTATTTTAGAGTGTTTAAGCTTATCTTAAAAATTTGAAAAACTTTAACATTTTTATACTAAAATTTGCGAGTTGACTGACAGAATATTTCTATGTCAGGAGTGACTATAGGTAAAATTTAAGTTTTCGTTATTTCAACCTAAGGTCTTGGCTTTTCGCGTTTCAGAGTGTATTAAAGCGATCTAGCTATTAATTGAAAAATTAATTTCTTAAAAGATAGTCATTTTTACGCTGGGTGTTGGTAAATTTGTTAGAGTCCCGATTGTCCATACAAAACCAAACTTTTTTATTATTCAATATTTCAGTCTGGGGATTTCGGATTTACATGTTTCAGCGTATTTTAGAGTGTTTAAGCTTATCTTAAAAATTTGAAAAACTTTTAACATTTTTTACTAAAATTTGCGAGTTGACTGATAGAATATTTCTGTCAGGAGTGACTATAGGTAAAATTTAAGTTTTCGTTATTTCAACCTAAGGTCTTGGCTTTTCGCGTTTCAGAGTGTATTAAAGCGATCTAGCTATTAATTGTAAAATTGATTTCTTAAAAGATAGTCATTTTTACGCTGGGTGTTGGTAAATTTGTTAGGGTCCCGATTGCCCATACAAAAACAAACTTTTTTATTATTCAATATTTCAGTCTGGGATTTCGGATTTACATGTTTCAGCGTATTTTAGAGTGTTTAAGCTTATCTTAAAAATTTGAAAATCTTTAACATTTTTATACTAAAATTTGCGAGTTGACTGATAGAATATTTCTATGTCAGGAGTGACTATAGGTAAAATTTAAGTTTTCGTTATTTCAACCTAAGGTCTTGGGCTTTCGCGTTTCAGAGTGTATTAAAGCGATCTAGCTATTAATTGTAAAATTGATTTCTTAAAAGATAGTCATTTTTACGCTGGGTGTTGGTAAATTTGTTAGAGTCCAGATTGCCCATACAAAACCAAACTTTTTTATTATTCAATATTTCAGTCTGGGATTTCGGATTTACATGTTTCAGCGTATTTTAGAGTGTTTAAGCTTATCTTAAAAATTTGAAAAACTTTTAACATTTTATACTAAAATTTGCGAGTTGACTGATAGAATATTTCTATGTCAGGAGTGACTATAGTAAAATTTAAGTTTTCGTTATTTCAACCTAAGGTCTTGGCTTTTTGCGTTCTGAGTGTATTAAAGCGATCTAGCTATTAATTGAAAAATTGATTTCTTAAAAGATAGTCATTTTTACGCTGGGTGTTGGTAAATTTGTTAGAGTCCAGATTGCCCATACAAAACCAAACTTTTTTATTATTCAATATTTCAGTCTGGGATTTACATGTTTCAGCGTATTTTAGAGTGTTTAAGCTTATCTTAAAAATTTGAAAAACTTTTAACATTTTTTACTAAAATTTGCGAGTTGACTGATAGAATATTTCTGTCAGGAGTGACTATAGGTAAAATTTAAGTTTTCGTTATTTCAACCTAAGGTCTTGGCTTTTCGCGTTTCAGAGTGTATTAAAGCGATCTAGCTATTAATTGTAAAATTGATTTCTTAAAAGATAGTCATTTTCACGCTGGGTGTTGGTAAATTTGTTAGAGTCCAGATTGCCCATACAAAACCAAACTTTTTTATTATTCAATATTTCAGTCTGGGATTTCGGACTTACATGTTTCAGCGTATTTTAGAGTGTTTAAGCTTATCTTAAAAATTTGAAAAACTTTTAACATTTTTACTAAAATTTGCGAGTTGACAGATAGAATATTTCTGTCAGGAGTGACTATAGGTAAAATTTAAGTTTTCGTTATTTCAACCTAAGGTCTTGGCTTTTCGCGTTTCAGAGTGTATTAAAGCGATTTAGCTATTAATTGTAAAATTGATTTCTTAAAAGATAGTCATTTTTACGCTGGGTGTGGTAAATTTGTTAGAGTCCTGGTTGGCCATACAAAACCAAACTTTTTTATTATTCAATATTTCAGTCTGGGATTTCGGATTTATATGTTTCAGCGTATTTTAGAGTGTTTAAGCTTATCTTAAAAATTTGAAAAACTTTAACATTTTATACTAATATTTGCGAGTTGACTGATAGAATATTTCTATGTCAGGAGTGACTATAGGTAAAATTTAAGTTTTCGTTATTTCAACCTAAGGTCTTGGCTTTTCGCGTTTCAGAGTGTATTAAAGCGATCTAGCTATTAATTGAAAAATTGAATTCTTAAAAGATAGTCATTTTTACGCTGGGTGTTGGTAAATTTGTTAGAGTCCCGATTGTCTATACAAAACCAAACTTTTTTATTATTCAATATTTCAGTCTGGGACATCGGATTTACATGTTTCGGCGTATTTTAGAGTGTTTAAGCTTATCTTAAAAATTTGAAAAAAACTTTTAACATTTTTTACTAAAATTTGCGAGTTGACTGATAGAATATTTCTGTCAGGAGTGACTATAGGTAAAATTTAAGTTTTCGTTATTTCAACCTAAGGTCTTGGCTTTTCGCGTTTCAGAGTGTATTAAAGCGATCTAGCTATTAATTGTAAAATTGATTTCTTAAAAGATAGTCATTTTTACGCTGGGTGTTAGTAAATTTGTTAAGAGTCCCGATTGCACATACAAAACCAAACTTTTTTATTATTCAATATTTCAGTCTGGGATTTCGGATTTACATGTTTCAGCGTATTTTAGAGTGTTTAAGCTTATCTTAAATATTTGTAAAACTTTGACATTTTATACTAAAATTTGCGAGTTGACTGACAGATTATTTCTATGTCAGGAGTGACTATAGGTAAAATTTAAGTTTCGTTATTTCAACCTAAGGTCTTGGCTTTTTGCCTTTTAGAGTGTATTAAAGCGATTTAACTATTAATTGAAAAATTGATTTTTAAAAGATAGTCGAATTATTGCGGGGTGTTGTAAAATTCGACAGTCTCGAGTGCCCATACAATACCAAATTTCTTATTATTCAATATTTCAGTCTGGGGTTTCGGATTTACATGTTTCAGCGTGTCTTAGAGTGTTTAAGACGATTTTAAAAATTTGTAAAACTTTAACAATTTTCACTAAAATTTGCGAGTTTACTGATAGAATACTTCTCTAAGTCCCGAGTGACTATAGGTATAATTTAATTTTTTGTTATTTCAACCTAAGGTCTTGGCTTTTTATGTTTCAGAGTGTTTTAAAGCGATTTAACTATTATTTGTATAATTGATTTCTTGAAAGATAACCACTTTTATGCTAAGTTTCTTTTATAATAGTTCATATAGGTCTTAAGATTAGTGTTTAGTGTATTTTTAGCTTCAAACCTTCTTTTATTACATTAACTGGTCCACGTGGGTTATAAAAATATTAGATGTACACCTCTTAGCATTACCCAGAAAATACCACGGGGAGGTGGATGTACGTCATTTTCCACACATTCACACACACACACACACACACACACACACACACACACACACACACACACACACACACACACACACACACACACACACACACACACACACACACACACACACACACATGGTTTACGGGTCTTTTAGTCAACCGCGCCAGTGACCTTCACTCACCCCAGACTTTTCAAAGGAGTAGCTAAAGTAATAGCTTTAACTTCTCAATCTAATAAGTTACACATTCACACATACACTCATACAGTTTATTCATTAAGAACAATTTTTACAATATTTACAAAATTATGAGAGGTCAATATGTTATTTAATGAAGATTCATAATGCATACCATAACTATGCATAACCTCTTTAGCTTTATTTAAGATATTTATACTGTTTGGCACAGGATATCTTGAAAAACTTGGTACAAAACCATCTTTCTTAGCTCTCTTTAGCGCTCTTTTATATCGTCTTCTTTCTGTACGAATGCACTTATACTCCATTACTCCATACTTTTCATAGTATGTGTCTTTTTCCAATACACAAAAGATATGTTTTAAATCCATATTATCAGGTATAACAGCAACTTTAGGTATTTGATTAATTAACGTTTCAATTAGTTTTTGATTATTTGCCAACACTTTATGTAAAGAGTGAGTCAACTCAAGGTTTTCTTTTTTAATTCTATATTCTCCATACTTGCGAATTGATGGGAGGATTTCTTCGAACACCCAATCTTGAAAGCGTTTAGCTAATCTCATCTTAGACGATAAAATTAAGGAATATAAACCTGGTTCATTGATGAATGTGGTACTTTTTTGAAAGTTAGAGGGTAGCACTGAACTAGTTCCATCTATATCCTTAAATAACTTTTTATATTTTTCTTTAACTAGATCATTTATTGCTTTCCGTGGTCTTTTGTATTCTAGAATCTCTGATATATCATTAGCCTTAAACCATGGATTGTTTTCACGATCAAATAAGACAGCTACAGGTTTATTATCAAACATGTAACACTGCAGTGCAGACATGCTAAAGTAATTTGTTATCTATTTAATTTAAATATTAATTGAATATTAAAATTATCATACACCTTTTAAATATCCGAAAAAACCGGAGTTGTGAAAAAGATGTTCACTCGGCAAAAGTTCGCCAAATAATGAAAGACATGGTTAAACGAGCTGCTTTTATACCCAACGGAGAATGGAGAAAAACCTTCTGCGCATGCGCAGTAGAGGAATACTAAAGGACATACACAATTGTACATTACATTTAAAACTTTTCTTGTAAAAAAAAAAACAAATATATCAGAATTGTATACCAACACAATATGCTTTATGTTTTACTAACATATTTTAAAAACATATTACATATTAAAAAAAAAAAAACACTATTAAATAGGACCTTAAAGGTAGCATCAAAACGATGCTACCCTTTCTGCCAAAAGAGGGTTACTTTATCACTTTTAAGGTTAAAACTAATGTTTGGTTAAGAATTTACACACGCACACACGCATATATATATGCTAGTTCTGACTAAAAAAACGGTACATAAAATAGTTGCTTAAAAAACTTGTAGATATATTTTACAAGGTGGCACCTTTAGGTAGCACCATTTATATGGGTTAAGCCCAAGTTTAACTTCTAAGTCACCTTTAAGGTGAAAACTAGTTTGTTAAGAATTTAAATACATAATAATATATCTAGTAGTTTGACCTAAAATCTATTCTTTAAAGTGTTGTTTAAATTTTTGAAACAAAACTTTATGTATAAAAAATAGCACATCAAGAGTAGCACCAAAATGGTGCTACCTTAAAATAGCAACATTAATGTGGGTTTAAAGCGAAATGGAAGTTACAAAATAACCTTAAGGTTTTATTAGGAATTTACATATATAAACATATTGGGTTGTTTGACCTTAAAAATCATTTAAACGTGTTTAAAAACCTAAATCAAAATTTTATTTATAAAATTAGTACATCAAAGGTAGCACAAAAACGAGACTACCTTTAAGTAGCAACATTTTTATGGGTTAAGCCCAATTAGAACTTTTCAATTTAGTGTTAAAAGTGAAAACCACAATTGTGTTTAATATATATAAACATATTTGGTAGATTGATATGAACACAGTATAAACGCTTATAATGTTGTTTAAAACTTAAAGCAAGATTTTATGTATAAATATACTACTTCAAAGGTAGCACCAAAACGGTGCTACCTTTAGATAAAAACATTTAAGCCTAAATAGAAATTCAATAATCACATAAAAACCGCTTTAATAAAATCTGAAACCCGAAAAGTCAAGACCTTAGGTTGAAATATAAAAACTTAAATTTTACCTATATCCACTCGGGATAGTCACTCCTGACTTAGAAATAATCTATCGGTCAACTCGCAAATTTTAGTATAAAATGTCAAGGTTTTTCAAATTTTTAAGATAAGCTTAAACACTCTAAAATACGCTGAAACATGTAAATCCGAAATCACAGACTGAAATAATGAATAATAAAAAAGTTTGGTTTTGTATGGGCAATCGGGACTCTAACAAATTTACCAACACCCAGCATAAAAATGACTATCTTTTAAGAAATCAATTTTACAATTAATAGCTAGATTGCTATAATACACTCTGAAACGCGAAAAGCCAAGACCTTAGGTTGAAATAACGAAAACTTAAATTTTACCTATAGTCACTCCTGACATAGAAATATTCTATCAGTCAACTCGCAAATTTTAGTATTAAATGTTAAAAGTTTTTCAAATTTTAAAGATAAGCTTAAACACTCTAAAATACGCTGAAACATGTAAATCCGAAATCCCAGACTGAAATATTGAATAATAAAAAAGTTTGGTTTTGTATGGGCAATCTGGACTCTAACAAATTTACCAACACCCAGCGTAAAAATGACTATCTTTTAAGAAATCAATTTTTCAATTAATAGCTAGATCGCTTTAATACACTCTGAAACGCGAAAAGCCAAGACCTTAGGTTGAAATAACGAAAACTTAAATTTTACCTATAGTCACTCCTGACAGAAATATTCTACCAGTCAACTCGCAAATTTTAGTAAAAAATGTTAAAAGTTTTTCAAATTTTTAAGATAAGCTTAAACACTCTAAAATACGCTGAAACATGTAAATCCGAAGTCCCAGACTGAAATATTGAATAATAAAAAAGTTTGGTTTTGTATGGGCAATCGGGACTCTAACAAATTTACCAACACCCAGCGTAAAAATGACTATCTTTTAAGAAATCAATTTTTCAATTAATAGCTAGATCGCTTTAATACACTCTGAAACGCGAAAAGCCAAGACCTTAGGTTGAAATAACGAAAACTTAAATTTTACCTATAGTCACTCCTGACAGAAATATTCTATCAGTCAACTCGCAAATTTTAGTAAAAAATGTTAAAGTTTTTCAAATTTTTAAGATAAGCTTAAACACTCTAAAATACGCTGAAACATATAAATCCGAAATCCCAGACTGATATATTGAATAATAAAAAAGTTTGGTTTTGTATGGACAATCGGGACACTAACAAATTTACCAACACCCAGCGTAAAAATGACTATCTTTCAAGAAATCAATTTTACAATTAATAGCTAGATCGCTTTAATACACTCTGAAACGCGAAAAGCCAAGACCTTAGGTTGAAATAACGAAAACTTAAATTTTACCTATAGTCACTCCTGACAGAAATATTCTATCAGTCAACTCGCAAATGTTAGTATAAAAATGCTAAAGTTTTTCAAATTTTTAAGATAAGCTTAAACACTCTAAAATACGCTGAAACATATAAATCCGAAATCCCAGACTGAAATATTGAATAATAAAAAAGTTTGGTTTTCTATGGGCAATCGGGACTCTAACAAATTTACCAACACCCAGCGTAAAAATGACTATCTTTTAAGAAATCAATTTTACAATTAATAGCTAAATCGCTTTAATACACTCTGAAACGCGAAAAGCCAAGACCTTAGGTTGAAATAACGAAAACTTAAATTTTACCTATAGTCACTCCTGACAGAATTATTCTATCAGTCAACTCGCAAATTCTAGTATAAAATGTTAAAGTTTTTCAAATTTTTAAGATAAGCTTAAACACTCTAAAATACGCTGAAACATGTAAATCCGAAATCCCAGACTGAAATATTGAATAATAAAAAAGTTTGGTTTTGTATGGGCAATCTGGACTCTAACAAATTTACCAACACCCAGCGTAAAAATGACTATCTTTTAAGAAATCAATTTTACAATTAATAGCTAGATCGCTTTAATACACTCTGAAACGCGAAAAGCCAAGACCTTAGGTTGAAATAACGAAAACTTAAATTTTACCTAGAGTCACTCCTGACAGAAATATTCTATCAGTCAACTCGCAAATGTTAGTATAAAAATGCTAAAGTTTTTCAAATTTTTAAGATAAGCTTAAACACTCTAACATACGCTGAAACATATAAATCCGAAATCCCAGACTGAAATATTGAATAATAAAAAAGTTTGGTTTTGTATGGCCAACCAGGACTAACAAATTTACCAACACCCAGCGTAAAAATGACTATCTTTTAAGAAATCAATTTTTCAATTAATAGCTAGATCGCTTTAATACACTCTGAAACGCGAAAAGCCAAGACCTTAGGTTGAAATAACGAAAACTTAAATTTTACCTATAGTCACTCCTGACAGAAATATTCTATCAGTCAACTCGCAAATTTTAGTAAAAAATGTTAAAAGTTTTTCAAATTTTTAAGATAAGCTTAAACACTCTAAAATACGCTGAAACATGTAAATCCGAAATCCCAGACTGAAATATTGAATAATAAAAAAGTTTGGTTTTGTATGGGCAATCTGGACTCTAACAAATTTACCAACACCCAGCGTAAAAATGACTATCTTTTAAGAAATCAATTTTACAATTAATAGCTAGATCGCTTTAATACACTCCGAAACGCGAAAAGCCAAGACCTTAGGTTGAAATAACGAAAACTTAAATTTTACCTAGAGTCACTCCTGACATAGAAATATTCTATCAGTCAACTCGCAAATTTTAGTATAAAAATATTAAAGTTTTTCAAATTTTTAAGATAAGCTTAAACACTCTAAAATACGCTGAAACATGTAAATCCGAAATCCCAGACTGAAATATTGAATAATAAAAAAGTTTGGTTTTGTATGGGCAATCTGGACTCTAACAAATTTACCAACACCCAGCGTAAAAATGACTATCTTTTAAGAAATCAATTTTACAATTAATAGCTAAATCGCTTTAATACACTCTGAAACGCGAAAAAGCCAAGACCTTAGGTTGAAATAACGAAAACTTAAATTTTACCTATAGTCACTCCTGACAGAAATATTCTATCAGTCAACTCGCAAATTTTAGTATAAAATGTTAAAGTTTTTCAAATTTTTAAGATAAGCTTAAAAACACTCTAAAATACGCTGAAACATGTAAATCCGAAATCCCAGACTGAAATATTGAATAATAAAAAAGTTTGGTTTTGTATGGCCAACCAGGACTAACAAATTTACCAACACCCAGCGTAAAAATGACTATCTTTTAAGAAATCAATTTTTCAATTAATAGCTAGATCGCTTTAATACACTCTGAAACGCGAAAAGCCAAGACCTTAGGTTGAAATAACGAAAACTTAAATTTTACCTATAGTCACTCCTGACAGAAATATTCTATCAGTCAACTCGCAAATTTTAGTAAAAAATGTTAAAAGTTTTTCAAATTTTTAAGATAAGCTTAAACACTCTAAAATACGCTGAAACATGTAAATCCGAAATCCCAGACTGAAATATTGAATAATAAAAAAGTTTGGTTTTGTATGGGCAATCTGGACTCTAACAAATTTACCAACACCCAGCGTAAAAATGACTATCTTTTAAGAAATCAATTTTACAATTAATAGCTAGATCGCTTTAATACACTCTGAAACGCGAAAAGCCAAGACCTTAGGTTGAAATAACGAAAACTTAAATTTTACCTATAGTCACTCCTGACATAGAAATATTCTATCAGTCAACTCGCAAATTTTAGTATAAAAATATTAAAGTTTTTCAAATTTTTAAGATAAGCTTAAACACTCTAAAATACGCTGAAACATGTAAATCCGAAATCCCAGACTGAAATATTGAATAATAAAAAAGTTTGGTTTTGTATGGCCAACCAGAACTAACAAATTTACCAACACCCAGCGTAAAAATGACTATCTTTTAAGAAATCAGTTTTTCAATTAATAGCTAGATCGCTTTAATACACTCTGAAACGCGAAAAGCCAAGACCTTAGGTTGAAATAACGAAAACTTAAATTTTACCTATAGTCACTCCTGACAGAAATATTCTATCAGTCAACTCGCAAATTCTAGTATAAAATGTTAAAGTTTTTCAAATTTTTAAGATAAGCTTAAACACTCTAAAATACGCTGAAACATGTAAATCCGAAATCCCAGACTGAAATATTGAATAATAAAAAAGTTTGGTTTTGTATGGGCAATCTGGCTCTAACAAATTTACCAACACCCAGCGTAAAAATGACTATCTTTTAAGAAATCAATTTTACAATTAATAGCTAGATCGCTTTAATACACTCTGAAACGCGAAAAGCCAAGACCTTAGGTTGAAATAACGAAAACTTAAATTTTACCTAGAGTCACTCCTGACAGAAATATTCTATCAGTCAACTCGCAAATGTTAGTATAAAAATGCTAAAGTTTTTCAAATTTTTAAGATAAGCTTAAACACTCTAACATACGCTGAAACATATAAATCCGAAATCCCAGACTGAAATATTGAATAATAAAAAAGTTTGGTTTTGTATGGCCAACCAGGACTAACAAATTTACCAACACCCAGCGTAAAAATGACTATCTTTTAAGAAATCAATTTTTCAATTAATAGCTAGATCGCTTTAATACACTCTGAAACGCGAAAAGCCAAGACCTTAGGTTGAAATAACGAAAACTTAAATTTTACCTATAGTCACTCCTGACAGAAATATTCTATCAGTCAACTCGCAAATTTTAGTAAAAAATGTTAAAAGTTTTTCAAATTTTTAAGATAAGCTTAAACACTCTAAAATACGCTGAAACATGTAAATCCGAAATCCCAGACTGAAATATTGAATAATAAAAAAGTTTGGTTTTGTATGGGCAATCTGGACTCTAACAAATTTACCAACACCCAGCGTAAAAATGACTATCTTTTAAGAAATCAATTTTACAATTAATAGCTAGATCGCTTTAATACACTCTGAAACGCGAAAAGCCAAGACCTTAGGTTGAAATAACGAAAACTTAAATTTTACCTAGAGTCACTCCTGACATAGAAATATTCTATCAGTCAACTCGCAAATTTTAGTATAAAAATATTAAAGTTTTTCAAATTTTTAAGATAAGCTTAAACACTCTAAAATACGCTGAAACATGTAAATCCGAAATCCCAGACTGAAATATTGAATAATAAAAAAGTTTGGTTTTGTATGGGCAATCTGGACTCTAACAAATTTACCAACACCCAGCGTAAAAATGACTATCTTTTAAGAAATCAATTTTACAATTAATAGCTAAATCGCTTTAATACACTCTGAAACGCGAAAAAGCCAAGACCTTAGGTTGAAATAACGAAAACTTAAATTTTACCTATAGTCACTCCTGACAGAAATATTCTATCAGTCAACTCGCAAATTTTAGTATAAAATGTTAAAGTTTTTCAAATTTTTAAGATAAGCTTAAAAACACTCTAAAATACGCTGAAACATGTAAATCCGAAATCCCAGACTGAAATATTGAATAATAAAAAAGTTTGGTTTTGTATGGCCAACCAGGACTAACAAATTTACCAACACCCAGCGTAAAAATGACTATCTTTTAAGAAATCAATTTTTCAATTAATAGCTAGATCGCTTTAATACACTCTGAAACGCGAAAAGCCAAGACCTTAGGTTGAAATAACGAAAACTTAAATTTTACCTATAGTCACTCCTGACAGAAATATTCTATCAGTCAACTCGCAAATTTTAGTAAAAAATGTTAAAAGTTTTTCAAATTTTTAAGATAAGCTTAAACACTCTAAAATACGCTGAAACATGTAAATCCGAAATCCCAGACTGAAATATTGAATAATAAAAAAGTTTGGTTTTGTATGGGCAATCTGGACTCTAACAAATTTACCAACACCCAGCGTAAAAATGACTATCTTTTAAGAAATCAATTTTACAATTAATAGCTAGATCGCTTTAATACACTCTGAAACGCGAAAAGCCAAGACCTTAGGTTGAAATAACGAAAACTTAAATTTTACCTATAGTCACTCCTGACATAGAAATATTCTATCAGTCAACTCGCAAATTTTAGTATAAAAATATTAAAGTTTTTCAAATTTTTAAGATAAGCTTAAACACTCTAAAATACGCTGAAACATGTAAATCCGAAATCCCAGACTGAAATATTGAATAATAAAAAAGTTTGGTTTTGTATGGCCAACCAGAACTAACAAATTTACCAACACCCAGCGTAAAAATGACTATCTTTTAAGAAATCAGTTTTTCAATTAATAGCTAGATCGCTTTAATACACTCTGAAACGCGAAAAGCCAAGACCTTAGGTTGAAATAACGAAAACTTAAATTTTACCTATAGTCACTCCTGACAGAAATATTCTATCAGTCAACTCGCAAATTTTAGTAAAAAATGTTAAAAGTTTTTCAAATTTTTAAGATAAGCTTAAACACTCTAAAATACGCTGAAACATGTAAATCCGAAATCCCAGACTGAAATATTGAATAATAAAAAAGTTTGGTTTTGTATGGGCAATCTGGACTCTAACAAATTTACCAACACCCAGCGTAAAAATGACTATCTTTTAAGAAATCAATTTTACAATTAATAGCTAGATCGCTTTAATACACTCTGAAACGCGAAAAGCCAAGACCTTAGGTTGAAATAACGAAAACTTAAATTTTACCTATAGTCACTCCTGACATAGAAACATTCTATCAGTCAACTCGCAAATTTTAGTATAAAAATGTTAAAGTTTTCAAATTTTTAAGATAAGCTTAAACACTCTAAAATACGCTGAAACATGTAAATCCGAAATCCCAGACTGATATATTGAATAATAAAAAAGTTTGTTTTTGTATGGGCAATCGGGACTCTAACAAATTTACCAACACCCAGCGTAAAAATGACTATCTTTCAAGAAATCAATTTTACAATTAATAGCTAGATCGCTTTGATACACTCTGAAACGCGAAAAGCCAAGACCTTAGGTTGAAATAACGAAAACTTAAATTATACCTATAGTCACTCCTGACATAGAAATATTCTATCAGTCAACTCGCAAATTTTAGTATAAAAATGTTAAAGTTTTTCAAATTTTTAAGATAAGCTTAAACACTCTAAAATACGCTGAAACATATAAATCCGAAATCCCAGACTGATATATTGAATAATAAAAAAGTTTGGTTTTGTATGGGCAATCGGGACTCTAACAAATTTACCAACACCCAGCGTAAAAATGACTATCTTTTAAGAAATCAATTTTACAATTAATAGCTAAATCGCTTTGATACACTCTGAAACGCGAAAAGCCAAGACCTTAGGTTGAAATAACGAAAATTTAAATTTTACCTATAGTCACTCCTGACATAGAAATATTCTGTCAGTCAACTCGCAAATTTTAGTATAAAAATGTTAAAGTTTTTCAAATTTTTAAGATAAGCTTAAACACTCTAAAATACGCTGAAACATATAAATCCGAAATCCCAGACTGATATATTGAATAATAAAAAAGTTTGGTTTTGTATGGGTAATCGGGACTCTAAAAAATTTACCAACACCCAGCGTAAAAATGACTATCTTTTAAGAAATCAATTTTACAATTAATAGCTAAATCGCTTTAATACACTCAGAAACGCGAAAAGCCAAGACCTTAGGTTGAAATAATGAAAAACTAAATTTTACATATAGTCACAATTGTTAAAGTCCCCAAGGTCATCGCAATTCCCCCCACCACTTTCCTTATACCTAGGGCACCCGGAGCCGTACGATCAGTCGCTCTGCGACTGTCATGGGGTGCACACTGGTGTCGGACTCTGCTCTACGGTTTTAAGTTAAAGTTTAGGATTTATCATGTACAACAAAAAAAACTTAGCAAATTATAACATTTTAGCCAGTTCAATTTACCACACTTACACTTATTTGGCAAAAACATAAAACTGTTGTACCATGAGTAAATTTTTCTAAGTGTTGGTTTAAACCTGGGGGTACTTCTGTTGAGATGAAAACTTTAACTCTAATCGTACGAAGAGTAAATATTTCTAAGTGTTTGCTCAAACTTTTAGGTAGCTCAACGCGAGGGGACGGGCTGCGAGCCGGCTGTGGCCGGGCCGCCTTATATCCCCACCGGAGTGGTCACGCCCAGGATATCAGGGGTGTGGGAGGGGGTGGGGGTGGGGGTGGGGGGGGGGGGTGTTCACTTCTCGTCTGGAGCAAAAAACTTTTTGGTCAAGGTCACAAATTTTTCCGAAAAAAAAGTGTTCGGGGGGGGGGGGTTCACTTCTCGTCTGGAGCAAGAAACTTTTGGTCAAGGTCAAAATTTTTTCCGAAAAAAAAAGTTCGGGGGGGGGGGGGTTCACTTCTCGTCTGGAGCAAGAAACTTTTTGGTCAAGGTCAAAAATTTTTCCGAAAAAAAAACAAAAAGTTCGGGGGGGGGGGTGTTCACTTCTCGTCTGGAGCAAAAAACTTTTTGGTCAAGGTCACAAATTTTTCCGAAAAAAAAAGTGTTCGGGGGGGGGGGGGTTCACTTCTCGTCTGGAGCAAGAAACTTTTGGTCAAGGTCAAAATTTTTTCCGAAAAAAAAAAGTTCGGGGGGGGGGGGGGTTCACTTCTCGTCTGGAGCAAGAAACTTTTTGGTCAAGGTCAAAAATTTTTCCGAAAAAAAAACAAAAAGTTCGGGGGGGGGGTGTTCACTTCTCGTCTGGAGCAAAAAACTTTTTGGTCAAGGTCACAAATTTTTCCGAAAAAAAAAGTGTTCGGGGGGGGGGTGGGTTCACTTCTCGTCTGGAGCAAGAAACTTTTGGTCAAGGTCAAAATTTTTTCCGAAAAAAAAAGTTCGGGGGGGGGGGTTCACTTCTCGTCTGGAGCAAGAAACTTTTTGGTCAAGGTCAAAAATTTTTCCGAAAAAAAAGTTCGGGGGGGGGGTTCACTTCTCGTCTGGAGCAAGAAACTTTTGGTCAAGGTCAAAATTTTTCCGAAAAAAAAAAGTTCGGGGGGGGGGGGGCTCGCCAAACTTTTCGCCAGGGGGGGGGGGTTCAAGTGGGTCAAGGTCACCCACAACACTTCTACTCTAAGTGTTGGCTATACCCCCACCACAACTGAGTCCCTAGGCTGCACAACACCGCTCGGCCAGTATGTCTCCGGCTTCCATGCGGTGCGTCTCGCTGTTCTCCAACTCTCTATATGTAAGTATTTTTACAAGTTTTAAATCTAGGTCACTTCACTTTAACTCTGGGACAATATCGACTTGTGGTATTTCAGTGTTTTCACTCAAGGTCACCACACTTTAACTCTGCTGTTCTCCAACTCTCTATATGTAAGTATTTTTACAAGTTTTGAGTCTAGGTCACTTCACTTTAACTCTGGGACAATATCGACTTGTGGTATTTCAGTGTTTTCACTCAAGGTCATCACACTTTAACTCTGAGACTGCATCAACTTGTATTATTATGTGTTTTGACTCAAGGTTACCACACTTAAACTTTGGGGTGGTATCAACTTGTAGTATTTCTATGTTTTGACTCAAGGTCATCACACTTTAACTCTGGGGCAATATCGACTTGTAGTACTTCAGTATTTTAACTCTAGGTCACCAAACTTTAACTCTGAGACTGCAGCAACTTGTATTATTTCTGTGTTTTGACTCAAGGTCATCACACTTTAACTCTGGGATGATTTTGACTTATAGTATTTCTGTGTTTTGACTCAAGGTCACCACACTTTAACTCTGGGACGGGATCGACTTGTAGTATTTCTGTGTTTTCACTCAAGGTCATCACACTTTAACTCTGGGGTGATTTCAACTTATAGTATTTCAGTGTTTTGACTCAAGGTCACCACACTTTAACTCTGGGACGGTATCAACTTGTAGTATTTCTATGTTTTTACTCAAGGTCATCACACTTTAACATGTAACTTTAAGGTAGCACCGAAACGGTGCTACTCGGCTTGACATTTTCAAGTTTCCCAAGATCATCACAATTTCCCCCACCACTTCCCATATACCTAAAGTACACAGAGCCAGACAGTCAGTCGCTCGGTGACTGTCGTAGGGTGTGCATCGGTGTCGGCACTCTGTTGTTCGGTTTTCAAGGTCACATTCATGGCAAATTGGGAGACCTGGCTCGGTTCAATGACCTCTGAGGAGTGACACATGATGGTTTAGGCAGAGTCACGTCGCAAACTCCAGCTTGACTTGGCACTTTTGCTGTTTCTAGTCGCATATTCGCTCCAAGTCATCAAGGTCACGAGGACTCTGACTGAAACTCGGAGCGAAGTGTGAGAAACGGCAAAAGTGCCAAAAAATTTTAAGTTTCGGCGTGACCTTGACCTTCATGGTGACGATGACGTCATATTGATGATGTAATGGGTGGTGACGTCATCGGCACGTCATTTCTGTGACGTCATGGGTGTGACGTCATAGTGATGACGTCATTGACGGTGACGTCATCGATGATGCAATCGATGACGTCATCGGTGACGTCATCGGTGATGACGTCATCATGACTCAGCACATTCCTCAGGGGTCATTGAACTGTCCCAGGTCTCTCAATTTCCCACTACTTATATATATATATATATATATATATATATATATATATATATATATATATATATATATATAAATAAATAAATAAAAAAATCCTCAGTACCAAACATATAGTTTCTAGCTAAAGATTGTTACATGGAGAATTCCCTTTCGTGAGACAAAAAGAGAGACTTTTTCCACAAATAAGGTACCTTTTAAGGTCCTTTCTATTCTGACTCACTAAGAAAAGTACTGAGCATCGGTACTCAGCCAAACTACTCGGTAATAGCTACTTAGCTGTACTCAGCCAGAAAATTATACTACGTCTATAAAATAATATTTTGATCATTTTTAACTATTATACTTTATTTTTATGTACTTTGATAAATGTTCGATATTTAAAGTATTGTATCAATTCATTACGAAACTGATTGAGACATTCGTTGTAAGGAACAACTTACCCTTCATCTGCATAGAAGGTAACGTCAGCGGAGCCAGCGCGTTGAACAGCCTTTACACATTTTACTTGAGGAGGCAGTTCACCCTTGGAAATCTGCACATGAGTACCCGGAACTCCTATCGCCTACAAAAATCATAGTATTTAATTTACTTTTAACTAGGCGTGTTTTTAAAATTATTAATAATAAAATAACTATATTATGTTGCCATTTGAATAATAATATGCTGGTATTAAGCTGTAGTAAAATGCAAGGTATATTGAATGAATTTATTGTGTTTTACAAGTTACACCATAGAAAAGTCCAGCTATTGCCGACATTTTAATCTATCCTAACTTGCAAACTTTAGTTTTTTTTCTGCAGATACTATAACTTAATTTTCTGCTATGTGGTTAAAATGTGTCTGACTTGACAAGGTGATATCAGTATTAATTTTGGATTTATAATACAAAATTATATCTCTGTTGTTACGTTTTTAAACCATAAAAACATTGGTGGTTACCCTTTTTTATAAACCTATAGAGTGTAACATATATCAAATGTTAATTTGAGGCGTAAAATATTCGAATAAATACAATTGAGCAATAAATTATATGGAATATCTTTGTTAAGGCGTGTTTGTTATCACCTGTTCAATGGGTTGATAACCTTAAATAAATAATTTATTGTATTATTATAATTATTGTACTCAAGCTCAAGCTTGGTCTAATGTCGACCAAAATTTTATTTCATCTGGACCCAATCAATTAAATAATATATTATCACCAAAACACCTGTACTTCCTGCTGTGCCAGAATTTGTTATTACAACAACTTTATCAAACTCACACGAGAAATCCACAAGCAGTTTTAATGCACAAGTTTTTTGTCCTCGAGAATGCTGTTTTTTTTTTAAATGGCATTCAATCAATTACTCTTTTATACATAATATTAACATCGAAACTTTGAAAGATTGTAACGTGGCCCTGGGTGCCGATGTGAACTATAATGTGACTCTGTTCATCTACATGAGGATATCTTTGGACTCATGTAGATGAACATGAGTCCAACAGCATGAGTGGATTTCTTCTCCGATGCACACAAGCTGTGAAAAAAATTAGGAAAAGAACCATGCTTGCATATTAATATATAGATAGTTAACTTTTATTTTAGAAACATTTCCTATCCGAGTTACCAACCGTGAGTGAAGCAGGAGGTTTCCCGTTCGTGTAGCAATCTTTGACAGTTTTGAATTTCCCAACGAGCCCCAAGTCGCAAGGAGCCAGCCCGAAGATCCCGCTTACCATTGCCGTCAGGATCAAAAACACAGTTGCCATGGTCTTCAGGTTATGTTGAAACTAATAAAATGTAAATGAATTCATAAATTCCTATTTAACCATCATTTTGATAAGATTGCTAGGTAAACAAACATGCGTCACAACTCTTAAAATTAACATTTTCAGACTACCACCGCAGCAAGCAATTAAAGGCCAGCCACGAGCCACTTATCACTAAAACACAGCTCGATAAATAGAGTAGCCTAAAACGTATTGAGTTGTTGTTGCTACTGGTGGACAAGGGTACCCCGGCAGAGCCGGTAAGCATATCTTCATTTAATATTTCAAGAGTAAATTGTGTCCCCGGAAGGACAGGTTTTTGAATTGAAGGATAATATGAGAATTGGAAAAGCGAAAAGCCAACGCAGAAGGCCAACTCCGGTGTACCTGTGACAACTGGTGACAACTGATATTCAGTCCCATACAGGCGGTCCACTCTGCCCTCCTACTGGCCAACCAACCACTGTCCGTTATTCATGTTCCTCAGGTAGGGGTTTCCATACCCTACTTATCACATCAACCCTCTGCTGTGGTTAAAACATGAATTGACTTTGAGGGAAGGAATGTTTGTCATAGTCGACAGTCGAAAGACAAAAGCTTCACATGAAACTAATTACATGATAATCGATATCTTATGATGAAATATCGCTTAAATAAGGTTCTAAGACATTGTCATAATTGGACAGTTTTGCTTAAACGTAAAATGTTTAGATATAATGGATGTGATATTTTCCCCATGTTATTTTTATGGGAAAAAACTAAATTTCAACCACCATTATATCCTAACCCGTTAGAATTAGGGGTACAAACCAAATTGTAAAGTTGTGTTAAGATTACTTGTAGAATCCAAAAGTGTCATACAAAGTGGGGTTTTGCCTTTAAAATTAGTGACTTCCGGTTCGGATAGATTACTTCTGGTACACCCTGTACATTGAAATTAGTGTCAATCGTTAGCATTATTTGTTTTTGTGAAAAAATAATTATTTAACTTTTAAAAGGGGTGTACGGTTGGTCTGGGACACCCGGTATATTAAAGAACATATTTAATTTAGTTTATTACATTCACACTGTCAATCAAAATTTACTAAAGGATTTAAGTCCTTTTTTACGACCAAAATAATGTATTATGTTAAATTATAATTACTAAAAGGGGTTTCAAATTTGCTTGTAGCATTTTATGTAAGGCCCAATAAAACAAAATAAAACATGTTTCACGTTATTTTGTACTAATTAATTATTGCATTGTGTAACAACTTAAAATAACCTAAAATAGATCCAATTTAATAACGTTTTAACTTTAGAAATAAAGTAGAATATTAATTGAATTTTTTACTATATTAATTACCGATTAACTATCGATTAATACTACCTATTCACAAAAGAGAGGAGCACGTTAGATGACGATCAGCGACAAGGTTCGACAGAGCACATATGCTTCAACAATCAGATGAAAGCAAACAAAAAAAATTACCTCACCTCATGTGGTAGGGCAAGACAATAGTGAAACGTCAGTCGTATACAGTTTTATTCGTTAATAAGCGAAATATCACCTCTTGTTCTGAAACAATTTTGAATGGTTAATAGGCAACACGATAAAACATGAATTTTATGTAAATTTACGTAAAAAATATAAAATTAAAAAAGTGTGGTTTGATTTTTTGAAGGTTTTAAGGTTAATATTACAATGAGAGTATAATTTTACTACCCTAATAACTATATAAATAGGAATTGTATTTCATGGATAATTTTATTTGTTATCATAATTACACTGTTGTGCGTCGGACCGAGGTCGACCTTAAGTGGGTGTCCAGGGACCAGGAGCTTGTTGACGCTAAAAATTCAATATTCATTGTCCAGCATAGTACAAAAATAATTGGAGAAATAGACGTCATATAATATTCTGAAAATTTTGTTCAACGAATGGTTATAGCATTCTTATAAACCATTTGCCATGCAAAACATTATTTACAGTTTTAAATAATAAAAGGTTGCATCGTAAGATTCGATTTAAAAAATAAAACGTATTTTGTAACCATTCATATTTTATATATTTTAAAATGCTATTTTATACTTAATGCAAATTAATATACACTGTTAATGAGTAAAAGAGTGTTTGCCTGAGAAGTATATGGGCTTTATTTTACACAACTAAACTTGTTTAAGCAAATACTAATTTAACAAAAAAACATTTTTTTCCTTTTATGAATGCCTTGGAATTGCCAAGGTAATTCATAGAAAACACATAAATTTTTGTTTCTTTACCTTTTTTCCAACTACCCATTTTCAGAAATTGTTCGTCTAATAGGAAGCTCCTTTAACGCTTTCAATTTTACATTTAATTTGAAACCTAACTTAGTCATACAAATTATGAGTCTGCAGTACCGGCCGCCTTGGATGTGTTCAATATATAGGCCTAAAATAATAAGTAATTAAATATAATGACAAAATACAATAATATAATCCATGTTAGTAAATCAAACATTTATAAAGGTTACTACTGTACTGGTATATAATATAATAGGCTACCTATAATATTATGTGATTTATATCAATAGTTTTCAGCAAATACGCTATTGCGAAGGTAGTAACGAAAAGGCCTGATATCAGACCATATTACATTTTCGTACCCAGAATCCAAAAATACCATTAGTTATTATTTATTATTTTATTATGTCCGTGGACATGTCTTTGAAGGGAAAATCCAAATTTGAGAACGGCACATGGGTGTAAGGCAAAATTGAATGAGTTTGAGAATCAGCATGATCGAATTACTTTATCGGCGTTTTATAGTTTATAAAAGTTTTAAAAATAGTTTTTTGCCTTTTTTACCCTTAATTTCAAAACAACAATTTAACAATTTTACCTAAAGCCGAATAAAGGAGCAAAAAGATAGTAATTCTATTTTTAACTTAGTTTAATTGTTTGTTAAAAAAAATCGTTCCCCAAGCTATTTTCATGTTAAATAAAAAACCTTTATTTCCCCTATTTATTACTAACATTTGGCGTGTTCCTTTACCGAATGTTGTTAGTTAGTGTGTACTGCCATATCGCGTTAAACCTACATACCGTACACCCCTTGGTATTGATGGGGAAAATTAAATTTAAATACGTAGGTCTGCGGCGGTTTAGGGTTTATTACTTTTATTTTTTTATTATTTTTTTTGTTTACATTAGTGGTATTTTGTATAACATAATGTAGGCTACGAAGAACAAATGAACTTTTTAGGGTAATTGGTCTCAGCCAAAAAAAATTTTCTTTGGGCCTAAATAATTTTATACCATTTAATAGTTTTCTAGTAAAAATGGACTTATTAATTGATATAACTAAACATTGCAATACTTTCTTGATAAAAAAAAAATAAAAAATGCACAACAATAATATATTCAGGTTCAGTCTTTTCTACAACTTTTCTCTAAGGGATCGACGTTTCTGTTATTGTTACTTTATGTGTATTATTGTCAACAAAGGTACGTCATAGGGCTTTGAAAATATTATTCGCACCATTTCCATTCCCAGCTACGTGAAATAAAAACATTGCTAAATGAAAAGATTCAACCTCCCTTCTCATCTCTCACTTCGAATTATGTCCTCAGTGTTTCCTCGCCTCCACAACGCTTGTTTGAACTTTATTCTGAATTGAAATTGTCAATATTTATATTTGTTAATGTATCTATTTTATCTTTTAAAGAAACTCAAATTCATTTAAATGTGGTATAGTTTTTGTTTCAAGCATTTCAGAAACATTTTATTTTATAAATAGTTAAGACCTTAGTAAAGTTAAATGCATGAACTAATAATACATGAACTAGCTTGACTAATAGCATTAGTCAAGTTATGCTATTAACTTGAAAATGTTTTCAATTAATTATAATATTAATATTTTCTATTAATATTAGCTAGCAAACTAATATTAATAAAAAAGTAATGCATGATTTTTGCAATTAAAAATAATTTTGGCATGTTTACACAAGAAGATTAGTATTTTATCAACGTTATGTTAAAAGATTTAATGTCTGAAAAAAAAAACAATAAACTTTACTTCAAGACGAGAGAAAATTCGTTTGGATTTACTGCAACATGAAGAAGATCATATTTGTAACTAACCTTGTAAAGGTTGAAAGGAGCGCATGAGATCCACCCAAGCCACCTCACCTGTGTGTTAACCACACGCGGCGCCGGTGCTGCCTCTAGAGAACAATAGAGGGATAATTAAACATCTGTCCAATCACGACCAGTGCGAGTCTCTTTGTAAAATATACTCTTTATTTGTCAAATACCACTCACTCACGTATCAGAAAATCGCTTTAACCATAAGGTATACAGGTATATTGGTTTGGCATAGATGTTCCTCTGTGCTAAATAAAAAAATATTTATATAATCTCAAATATTATTAAAATTTTTGATTAATATTAATTATTCATAGAATATTCAATTTATAATTAACAATGCTCTTTGAAAATCTGACTTTAAAAATTAATGTAATGCGTTATTGTTATAATAAACTCCTTGTAATTAACAATTGTGCTTGCTTAAACAATAATTGCCGTTTCGCATTCAGACAGTTAAACATGCCATGAATGTCGACTTGAGTCCCATTTTATTGCCAATAACGTAGCAGACATCTTATGTAAGAGATTCCACGCTGCAACTCAAGATCTGCAACCTACACGCCTCTCAGATATCGATTAAATCAAATACACATGTCTGAACGTTGGCAAGTTATTTTACCATCAAAGCTTTTTATCCAAGTATATTAAGGTATTTATTAATTTGTTATTAAAGTATGTATTTGAAACAAACCTTCTTTAAACGAATTTTCAGTCTGATCAAACCAACCCAAATTAACATTACTTTTAATTTATTATTTACAAAAAAACTTATATTAATAAGATTCACAACCGAGCTACTATTTCAAATGTTTATAGAAAACACTCGGAACCCAAAATTGAATGTTTTATCGATAATCAGAGCCTTGATGTCTAAACTCTAATCGTTGTGCTGGCAACTTAATTAGTTTAAAAATGCATCACCATTGATACTTACGTGAATAGACTTCTCCTCAAATATATGCGTGTTTCAAACCAATTTACGGTGGTTTTTATGAAACATGTTAGGCAAATTTGTCACTTTAACCAAGGACGAACCATTTTATAACTGAGTGTTATGTTTATGTAGTGATTAAGTGTTTTGCAGCAATGCAAATTCAATTGAATCATTACAACATTGATTGCAATTCCTATGGCCCGACCAACACAAACCTTTCAAATTTCGGTATAAAAAAGCATTGGATGATTTGAAATTTTACATTACTGGTATTACTATATTGTTTAACTTGTTTCATTGTAGTTTCTACAATTAAAAACTCGTTTGAGACTTATGGTTATGTTAGTGATGAAATTATTCATAAACTTGGGAACTAAATGAATTATTATTCATTATAATAATCTTCATACGATACATTAAATTGGAGAATCTCTCTTGAATAGGGAGATAATGATGTTGAATTCGACTTTTTTAGTACTACATTAATATAGTGAAAATTCATGGAGAGTGAGTTTGTTAAACGTCGACGAATTTACTGCACGTGGTATAAAGAGTAAAATAAATTGCCTATTACTTTTCAATTTTGCTGCGAAAACAAGTGTTAATCTTATATGTAGTACCCTTTATCAAAGATGAAAAGTTTACAGTGTCACAATGGAGAATATAGGCTAATGCCATCTTTTACTGTGGTTTTAAAATAAGTAAAGGTAACTCAAATATCTCCCTCCTTTCTATGATATATTAGGGTAATGTTCCGTGCCATTTGTAACAGTAATCTCAGCAGTTAACCGTTAACAGCCGTACAGTTCCATAACTGTGTAACAACTTTAGTTTATTGTCATTGTAAAACTGATATTAAAGGCTCAATTTGGGCCAATTTTTGTCGTGGTTTCTTACAAATGTCATTTAAAAATGTACGTATAAAATTCATTGTACAAATTTACATTTCTTAAATAAACTTTTTTGGTTTATATGAAAAAGTCTTATTATTAAAATATGATTATTATTTATATTCGGTATAAAACTTTCCCTTCAAAACTGAAGTTAAAATTTTAAATTAGCAGGATTAAAGTATAAATATTTATTGGTTTACGAAAACTTTTTACTTTCATATTGCTGATAGTTTTACCCCTTTGTTAAAAAAAAAATACAACTGATTTTTCAGTCCGAGAATAAAAAAGAAACATTTTTAGTACTATTGAGACAGCAAAAAAAAAAAAAAAAAAAAAAAAAAAAAAAAAAAAAAAAAAAAAAAAACAGGCTGAGTTCGTGCAGAATGACAAATATACAACTTAATAGTTAATATTTTTAACGATTAAAAGTTAAATTCCGCATTATGATAAAAACGTTTTTCAACACTTGGATCAAAAGTGTCTTTTTGGGCTTGATCGTTTTTAAAGAGTTGGTGCGCCTCGTTTTTAAAACACGATTGAACACAAAAAGAGACCCACTGTTGCTCCTAGGGATGAAAACTACTATTTGATGACAGTTAAACTTTACTTAAATACATTTAGATAGATAGATACATAGATTAGATAGATACATTTTAATAATAAAATCAATTTTAAAGGTATCGATGAAACTAAAAACGAAATGAGAAGCCTTTATTAACTTTTTTTAAGAAGAGCAGTGGGAATGATGGATGTTACACAAAACATAACAGGGGACTTATTTACAGGGGAAGAAAATTCTATTTGATATTTATCTACTAGCGCACCACTAACTGAGCTGTAATGTGCTTTGAGAAACAGCGATGTGTCTTGGCACTACAGTTGATTGCCAATTAAGAAACAGACATCGTAGTGTTACAAGTAGAACATTGATGTCCTCCAACGACTGGTGATCTGTATTGTCTCTTCCTCTTTGTGTCTGTAAAGAGATACAGATGCACATGGACAATCATAATATACATTGTGTGACACGTCAACCCACCCCAGCAGGAATGCGGAAGACGGTGAAATTTGTATTATGGACAAAACAAAAAAATTCCTGATAAGTAAACTGCAACGTAAAGAATTAACCAGTTTTAACTGAGTGTAAAATAATTAGCCTGTTGTTTAGAGATGGATTTTATACAAGAGTAGGGCCATGACCTTCATTTTACATGACCCGACACTACCGTTCTACTCGGCTCGGTGATCGGCCTGTTTTCTGCGGTTGTCAAATATTGCAGACATCTAAAAATATATTTGATCCAAAATATATAAAATAATATAATCTAAAAATGATACTCCCTTCAGAAATGCGTACAAACTTCAAAAACAAACTGCATGTGTTTCACTAAAAAACCCATAGTTAAATCTTAAATGGTCCCATAATTTCCCCATTAAAATCGTGATTTAGTTTAACGCCTTAAATATGAATCCTAAAAATCCTAAAAGATCCTGAATAAAAAAGAATCTTTTATACGTCATTCAGTAAAAATAAGTGGGCTGCAATAATAAACAGTGAGTCCGGATTTCCAGTCTGCAGTTTTCTGCCGTCCACACCGTCGTCCAGCAGGAATCACATTGTTTCTTTTTTTAAGTGACAAATATGAAACTGGCCCTCATTTTATCTGGATATTTAGAAATTCCTTCTATTCCTTATTTCATATTCGGGAATCAATGTACTTGCATTTGATTATTTTTTATATTTGAATTATATTTTACTTTAGGTCTCAAAAAGCAAATATAAGTTTTTATTAAAAGCACAAGTAAGTATATCGTAAATTTTTCTTTTCTTTATGCTGGATTTCTTAAAGAATCTTTTGTACTGTGTTTTTTCTAAAAACTCCTTTTATTTGATGTTTTAAAGTTTCTAAGATTTTAGTTTATCAGAAGATTTAACATAAATATGGATGTATAATTCTTACTGTTCTCAAAATCTCAGTAACAAACCTCCACGGGGTTTAATTATCAAGCATGTCGTATTGTTGGCTGCGACAACGCGTGTGTGTAGTGCCATTGTGATGCTCGAGTGACGACGTCTGTTGTTGCCAAGTTGTCGGTCCTGAGAGCTGAATGTCACTAAATTATGTGAAACTTAAGCCTTCTCAACGTTCCTGTTTAAGAGGAAAACATCCAAACAGTTTATACTGAGTAGGATGTGTCTCCACAGTTGTTCATGTAACTCTATCATTAAAACATGTTATCGTAAGATAGTTTTATTTCATTACATTCAGCTTGAAGAGCGTCTCACCTGAAACATGTAAAAAAAATGATTGAATCTTAAGG
Organism: Neoaliturus tenellus; assembly: GCA_030545055.2. Classification (NCBI taxonomy): domain Eukaryota; kingdom Metazoa; phylum Arthropoda; class Insecta; order Hemiptera; family Cicadellidae; genus Neoaliturus; species Neoaliturus tenellus. The sequence continues at coordinate 217,253,481 of CM061532.1, forward strand.
GGTTCGAAGGTTTTGTCAACAGTGGTATTCAAAATGTGCATTTCAACCCACTATTCGCAATGAACTAAGTATACAAGCAAACTAAGGGACATAACTTATTTGTACTTGTTATGATATAAGCACATACCTTTTTGGTCATTTGAAATGTGATACCGGTACTTTAATGTTATCTAGTGCACATAAATTTTTTATTTAAACTTGCTTACTCATGGCTGACTTTATTGGATTTTCCATCATTATACAGTACTGATCTTGACGATCTTTTATCAGTTAAAAACAACATAAGCTCATTAGACATTTTTTATCTACAAAACTTTTAGGTTGATGTATTAGATCATGTTTCTTAGATTTAATATAATTTTTAGAAAATGAGTGGTGTTCTGAAAATGTTTTTTTTTAGAGATGGCATCCGAACACATGACTTCGATGTCCTGATGGACATGAGAATAAACTAAATATATCAACTAAATATGTGGTTCTGTTGCCCGTGTCATAGTATATAGCCCTACTTGCATAATGCTCATATAGTATATATTGTGTTAATAAGAAGTAAATTTATCATGAACATTGATTCTTTACATTACCTTTATTGAAAGAAAACTACTTCTTTAACACTTTTATTATTCACATATAATATTTTTACTATTTTAACATCATAACATCGTAAACAGTATTTTTATATGACGATAGAGTATATTTAGTATTTCCTATCTTGAGTATAAGTTTTAGTTAGAAAACGAGAAAACAAAACCTGCATAGAAAAACTAAAAGTGCAGGCCTCTCAGGCTAGGAGAACTGTCAGGTTAATTGCTGATCTCCCTCCACTAAAAGCCATACGATTATTATTATCATAGGTAAGAAGAAAACTGTGTATATTAATTTAAAATAATGGAAAGTCTATTAGTTTTTTAGTCATCTGTTATAAATTTATCGGTTGCGATGCTTGATTAAAATCTCACTCATAAAACATCAAGATACATCATAATAAATATCAACTTCAAATCATTCCCTAAGGGCAATAAATTATTATATGCGGTTCATCCGGTTAAAATATTCAGATAGGCTATTTCATGTAACAGGTTGAATACCTGCAGTCTCCTGCACAGGTCATCTTTCGACAACAAGTTTCGTCGGAGACAAAACAAAAACTTTGACGGACCATAAAGAATATGGTGAATATTTTAAGTTTTCTGTGGATATGACGATGACATCTTTCCTCCGTCAAAATGCGTAGTCGTCAAGATCACCAGCGAATCACTCAGTAACTGCACGTATCTAACCTTTCTATTTTTGTCTAAGTGGAAAAATTTAATACTGTATTTTTTACTTTATTAGGTAATTGTGTCAGATTTGGATACATCTTCATGGTACCCAATGCGACACAGAGGTTTGCTTTAGAAGCAATAAAGCCAACAAATATTGATGCTTACATGAATTGCAATATTCCAACTATCGGTGGAATACATTGTTCCCGGTTTGTTTGCTTTGACTTGCAACTCTGGAATTTCCTAATTTCATTAATATTCAAAGTCATGAATAAACATAAACATGATCCTTTCATATCTAAAGATAAAAATTTGAAGGTGAATTAATTAGATTTAGGAAGGTTTGAGAATTTGTAATTTAATTAATCTTAAACATCTAAAATATTCCTAATATTTTTCCGTTTCACTGATTGTTAATAGGTACTTTTGTTTATAAGGGAGATTGAAACAAATTACTGTCATGCATTTTTTGAAATTTTATTATTGGGCAGCACTTACCTTTAGGTTTATGGCGATCCCAATGGTTACTTTAAGCTATATCCTATGAAGGACTGAAAAATTTAGCATATTTAATGAAAACTGATATTTAAAAGTACTGCCATAATTACTATTCATAATGATTATTTAAATATTTAAAACTATGTTTTTTATGTTTTGAGCACTTAAGATGATTTCATTGAAATAAATGAGACGAGAAATTGTAAATGAGATTGATAAATGGATCTCAGATAATTAACAATAACATAAAACAACTCCTGTGCGGATTTACAATTTTCGTGGCTTGATTTTGGCTACCGGTAAAAATCCATCTCAGATTTTGGTGATATGGACAGATTTTTGTTGTGGTACTTATGGATGTTTACGTAAAAAAACATAATTTTCAAACTTTTTCAACCATAAAAATTTGTGTGTGTTTAGTTAAATTAATAATGTTTTTATTTTGTACATTACAAATAAGGAAATCTGGAATTTAAACATCCAAGTTTCGTTATTCGGTAGATATTTTAATCAAGTTGCCTCCTGACTCGAGCACTATCTTAATGAGACATTGGATGGATTTATCAGTTACTCTTTTTCCTAATATATTTTTGTTTTCTTCACTGATTTTTCATAGTGAGGTGCTTATACTTCTTTATATGATTTTTTATTGAAGTGTAAAGTAGTTAACTGGTTATCTAATTGTTTTATCTAATGCTTTTGTTGTTAGTAGTTATCGTACTACTTATTCTTTATTGTTTTGTAATAATAATTGACAATATCAGTATAATAATTTTTGTTATGTCTGTGAACAAATTTTATGTAAATTTTAAACCGGAGAAATTAGCTGTTAAAAATAGTTTTCAGGATGTTTCCTAATTACTATTAAGAATACCCTATTACGGTAGTAGTCACGGTAAAACCTGCTCGGGACCATGTAAAATTTTCGTTTGAGGTTCCCAGAAGCCATGAACACAGTTATAGTTCAAAATTAAGTATGCTTTAAGTGAACGCGATAATTTATAAATAGAGTTTCAGATTTTTATGAAAATTGGTTCAGTGGTGTAAGCCAGCATTTACTTAATTGAGTTCTCAAACTAGAATGATCGAACCATGTTAACCGGATTTTATAGGAGTAGTAAGGGCGTTACTTCAGTTCCGGAAGTTACCTGTAGAGGGCGCTAGTGTCGCTAAATAAATTTAAGGTACCATGCACTTACAACCTCACCCTAGAGGCTATTTCTAACCCAACAAGCATCTTGGAGTCTATTTCTAACCTAACAAGCCTTATAGTGTAGCATTAATTATGTTTTTATGAATAAAATTTACACTTGGAGAGGACAGGTTTCGAACCCGCCCCGCTGGCGTATGAAGCCAATGCTCTACCTGTGAGCTACCAAGGTATTTGGAGGAAGGTGGCGGAAATGTGTCTGATAACGCGGTATCTGCGGTCTGTGGCGGCGGCGACGCGTTGCATTGTACTGTACTGCTGTAATCTCTTTATATTTTCTTATTTATTTTAATGTGGATTATTGGGTTAGTTTGTGTTCTACTTGGTCATTAATTTTTCAATGATGTATAATGCTGTACCTTTACTTGCTGTTGCACTGAACTTATATTCTGATTATTAGTGTCTGCTACTTATTTTTAATATTTTTTATTTGAAGAAAAATACCTTATGAAGGGGTTGTCCATAATTTTATTAATTAGTAAATGTTATATTTTTCTTTAAGTTAATACTGTATTATATGTTCATTTACCGTGGATTTCTTTGGAGTAAAGACAGTAGTCCCTGTGAATTAGAAATATTGGTATTTGTTTTCTGTGCGGTAATTAATGGATATTTTTCTTTCCTAATTAAAATACTTTTATTTACTGCTGTACTGCTTTTATAGAGAGTTATATAAGAAGAAAGGTGTTACTTTCCATTTTACTTGCATTTTAAATATTATTTTCTACTTAATTTAGCAATAATAATCTATTGTACAGTTTATATTTGAATTATTGATGATTGCTATCTACCTAGTAATTAATTTAAAATAATGTTGTACTTTTCTTTACGGGTAGTATAAATTTTGACTGTGAGTTTCTGCTACTTATTTCTGAATATTTTATATTAAAAATTGAACTATATAATTTTTACAGGAAAATCCTTATGAAGGAGGTTTAAACTTTCGTTATATCTGACTTATATTTAAAATAATGCTGTACTGTACCAGTATATGTTGTCTATTCTGTTTAAGAAATACTTTAATATTTTAAGAGAAGGTGTGAGTAACCTGTGTAGTGTAGTTTTTTTAGTTAGAGTCTGACTTGTTATGCAGCAGATTTAGTTGACTGTAGTAAAATATATTTTGTATCTAATGATTTAGAGAGAATATTTCTTGTGAAGATGTAGGTAATCTGAAGAGTAGGTCTTAAAGAAGTTTGGGACTAATTTTGCAACAGATGGAAGCTGATACTGAAGTATATCATATATGTGACTAATATTTTAAGGTAGATAGAGGTGAGAGGAGTTTTTGCTGTGTAAAGAATTACATTTTAAAGTAATTAACAATTTTAAACTGTATTATTTGGGGAAATATCACTTACTTGGTAATATATCCTATGCACTAGTAAACTCACTTTGATTATTTTAGGCGCGCGCGAATTAACTGAAACAGCGTCTCTGTCTACATACGGTTTATCAACCGGCCACTTCCGCTCTGATAATCTGTGGTGTCCCAGTCTCAAGGCTAGGAATTCTCAGTTATATTATAAAAATTATTTGATTTATGTAATTTGTTTTAATGTACTGGACATTACTATTTTGACTTGGAGTAGTAGAGCATTTATTGTAAATTTAAATAGACCTGTCTTCTTGGTGGGACTGACCTGGTAAATTTGTGATAAAGTTTATTTAAATGCTTAATTTTTCAGAGTTCTCTGTATTACTTTAGTTCAAGATACTAAAAACAAAGCAAAATGTTTGTTTGTATCTACACTTAACTTTTATTATTTTGCGTCGTAAAAGAGTCTATCATTATTTTTATAGTTTAGTTTTTAAATCTTAGAAATTTAAGCATTTTTATCTCCTTTCTGATAATATGTGGAGTTTCACTGTCAACTCTCCGTTATATTCTGTTAGATAAACTATTTGTTTCAAAGTTCTGGGTATGACTGGATTGACTAATGAATTTCGACATTATAAATATTGACTTTAAATAAAAAATTATGAGACTAGCTTGAAGAGTAAAAAGTAAAATGATTAATAATGTATCAGATACTGTTGTGTTTGCTGAGTGAATAACACTTTATTAATATTTTACTTATAAAATTCTCATTATTTGGTGTTGTTGAAAGCCTACTTATGCATTTTAAATTAAAGTATTTAATTCTTAGGAGCTGAACTAATTTTGATGTAGGCCGTAATTTCATAATAGCTGAGCAAGCATCCTTATCTTGGCGATGAAACAATCGTGTCTCACCGTGACCAGTTCTAGTCCTGTGATTGGCTGGAATATGGAAGCGCGCCATTGGTAGATAATGGGTGCGCTGCGCTCTGATTGGCTGGGCTTATCTACCTCCACCGATCGCTGCTTGTTCTCGTTCTCTTTGCGTCAGGCTCTCGTAGCGAACGGACCTATCTAGCTCCCGTGTGTTGTGTACTTGCTCTCTGCGTTGCTTAGCTCAGGTTTTATGTTGTGATACCTATTTGTGGTTAGTATTATTTTGACTTACGTAGTAATTGTTCATTATATAACTAGCTTTACACTTGTGATGTCTTAGTCTGATTTCAGTTGTCATACTGTTCGGACGTGGGTAACATAACCTCACTTTTGTGTTTTATACTAACTTTGAATTTCAATTACTTTTGAGCATGGAATCGTCCTCTAAAATGGGTTCACTAAAAATCACTGAACCTGTTAAAGTTCTTAGTGAGGATCAGACGTACATAAAGAAATTCAGACTGTATGGCCTTAGAACAATTTTCAAATTTTCTAACCCTCCTCCCGAAACAAATGAAATTGACTGGCTCAGACAAGGTTTTGCTCAAATTGTTAGTGATATGAAGAAACAGTCTCACGAAAATGATATGCTTGGTTTTACTTTGCAGAGTCTAAATTTGAAATCAAAAGATCCGGGATATGTTGATTTTCGACCAGCTAAAGATGTAGATGCAGATGTTTTATGGGGAGTTTTTGGAGGAATTATTCAAAGTAATTCGGAATCTATCAAGTCGACAGACACTTTTAAAGTAGAATGTTCCCGAGTTAATCTCCCTGTAGGTAAAGGAAAAGTTAGGCCTGGATTGTATTAGTTATTTGTGCTTCTAGGGACTAAAGTACAATTTTTTCTCCCAGAAGGGAAAGTGTTGTCGCCCGAAGGCGAAGCCGAGGGCGACAATTTCCCTGAGGGAGAAAATTACTTTAGTCCCTTGATGCACACAACATTTTTCCTCCACCTACACGAATAACATTTAGGCCTAATAGGCCTACCGTATATAATTTAACTTTACCTTCATATGATCACTTGCTGCGTCAAGCTAGATTAGTCACATCAACATAAAAACACACAAGGTAGGCTATATTATTTTTAAAGAACACGAAAAAACAAATATAATTTAATCCTAGTCAAAAGTTTTACACTTATGTTTTAGACTTCTTAGGTTAATAGCCTACCCAAGCGAAATGTAAACAAACACGTACACTGCCACAGCCATCTCTAGTACTAGAGACGCTGCTCACTCACTGTTGACAGAATGGTCAGCAGGTGAGCAGCAGCTACAGCTGCTATTAGTCAACAATGAGTAACGAAACAAATACAAGTAACAGCTGACTGTGGCTCATGTTCTTTTTAATCTCTCTTTTAATGTTATTCTTATGTAACTAACTTTAGCCCCGTGGTACAAAAAAACTTGAGTTTTCCCTAGGTAGAAAGATTAAGTATTCAAGTCACATGGGATAGAAATTAGTACTTTACTACTCTATTCCAAGGAGTAAAATACGGCTTTAGATAGTAGGTGGAGGAAAAATAGTTTTAATGAAGAGTGTAAGGCAAGGAAAGGGATTGTAGTTATTAATAATAAAGATTATCTGTGCCTTCCCCGAGCTTTGGTAGTGGGTAAAGCGTATGCTGAAAAAGATCCTCAGACTTATGCTATTCGTACGGATAAAGGCAAAAAACAAACAATTAAGGCTCAAGAGTTAGTTGCGGAAGCGCGAGTAGAAATGTCCGAGGATGGTGCAGGCATTCCGGAACTTGAGAAATTCCAAGAACATCTGAAGGATTTTAAAATTACCGTGTATGATTACAACTCCAAAGGCAGGAATGTTTATTTCTGTGGGGGCAATGAAGATCCTAAATTCAAAATCAATTTACTTTTTCATAGAGGTCACTACAATGTTATCCTCTCACTAACTGCTGCCTTTGCCTGTAGTTATTTTTGTGAAGCGTGTCATATTCCCTATGACCATAAAGGGCATCACCGTTGCTCTAATATCTGTTCTGCTTGTCATTCCATCTCCCCACCCTGTAAGTTAGAGCATGGTGGCCTTACCTGCCGTCTTTGTAGCCGCCACTTTAAAAATGAGAGATGTTTAATTGCACATAAAGGGGAAATATGTAAGTCGATTAAATTTTGCCGTGACTGTCAAAAAATGATTTTCTTGGATAAACGTAAATCAGTATATGTGTGCGGAGAGGTTTTTTGTAGCACTTGTGGGGAGTTTATGCCTGAAAACCATAAATGTTTCATGAAGGTGGACAGGAAAAAGCCAAATGAAAAGGATTATTTGTTTATTTTCTTTGATTTTGAAACCAGGCAAGATGAAAACCTTCCATCTGATCCAGAGAAAAAATTGCATCAAGTCAATTTGTGCGTATCCCAACAGTACTGTTTTAAATGTATTAAGGGAAGTGAATGTGAAACTTGTTTTGAGAGGCAGAGAGTATTTGTTGAAGACCCAGTAAAACAGTTTATGGACTATGTAATGCAAGTAAGGAAAAAATTTAAACATGTTTGTGTGATTGCACACAACGGGCAGGGGTTTGACTTTCAGTTTATTTTAAAGTATACATTGGAAGAGACTAAATTCACACCCGAACTTATAATGAGAGGTTCCAAGATTATTTTGATGAAGATGGATAACGTTAGATTTGTTGATTCTTTGAGCTATTTCCCCATGCCTCTAGCTGCACTCCCGAAAGCGTTTGACTTGCCTCCGGAGAAAAAGAAGGGCTATTTCCCGCACCTATTCAACACAGTTGCAAATCAAAATTATGTAGGTCCGATGCCCGCAAAAGAGTTTTATTGCCCGGAGTCAATGTTTGAGAAACCCCACAATGACTTTGAAAAATGGTATAATGAACAAGTAAATAGCGACTATGTGTTTGACTTTCAAAAAGAAATTTTGGAGTATTGCATTTCAGATGTAGAAATCCTGGCGCAAGCGTGTATAAAATTCCGAGCTTTGCTTCTTGAAGAATGTAATGTTGATCCGTTTCTCGAGGCTGTAACCATTGCTAGTGCGTGTAACTTGGCTTTTCGCCGTAATTTTCTAAGGTCCAGAACTATCGGTCTTATACCAAAGAATGGATATAGGCTAACAGACAATCAGTCAGCCATAGCCCTACAGTGGTTATCTTGGGAAGAGGAGAAGCGTGGTGTTAGGATTGAGCATGCTGGAAAGGGGAGAGAAGTTAAAATTAATGGAGTAAAAGTAGATGGTTTTGATGGGGAGAATATTTATGAATTTCATGGATGTTACTGGCATGGATGCCCTAAATGTTTCCCTTACAAAAGAGAGGCTCCTCTGAAGGAGGATCCCTCTGATTCACTTCACTTGCGCTATCAGAGAACTTTACAGAAAACCGAGAAACTCGGAAGTAATGTTATTGAAATGTGGGAGTGCGAGTTTAGAAAAATAAAAAAAGATGAAAATCTTAAACATTTGGACAGTCTTCCGATCTTGAACAGCCTCCCGCTTAATCCTAGAGATTCTTTCTTTGGAGGTAGGACAGGTAACGCAAAGACTTATCATAAATGTGCGGAGGGAGAGACTATTCAGTATGTAGATGTTTGTTCGTTGTACCCGTATGTAAACAAGTACTGTAACTACCCTGTTGGTCACCCTGAAATTTATGTAGGGGATAGGGAGTGCAGAGAGCGGGGACTTGGCGTAGAAGGCTTGCTTAAATGTAAAATTCTGCCACCTCGGGACCTATACCACCCGGTTCTTCCTGCGAAGATTAATAATAAATTGATGTTTGTCTTGTGTCAAACTTGTGGGGATATTTTGAACCAAGGAGAGTGTTGCCACAATAGTGACGAGAGGGCATTAGTAGGGACTTGGACAATGCAGGAGATTAGAAAGGCAGTAGAGAAGGGATATGTGATTCTGGACATGTACGAACTCTGGGAATATCAAGTAGCGACTTATGAAAACGGGGGATTGTTTACCGATTTTATTAATAAATTTTTGAAAATGAAACAGGAGGCGTCAGGGTTTCCTAGTTGGTGTATAACTGAGGAAGATAAAGAAAAATATATTGCAGACTATTTTGTACATGAGGGAATAAAATTGGAGAAAGACAAGATTGCTAAGAATGGGGGTTTAAGGTCTTTGGCGAAATTAATGTTAAATTCTTTCTGGGGAAAATTTGGGCAGAGAGAGGATATGACTAAGGCTTCAATTATAAGAAATCCGAAAGATTTCTTTCGATTGATGACACAACCGGGAACTACAGTAAAATCAGTTCAGATTATAAATGAAGAAGTTTTACTTGTTAATTGGCAAAATATTGAAGAAGCTACTGAATCTCTCCGGTCAGTAAATGTTGTGATTGCAGCCTACACTACTGCCCATGCCCGACTCAAATTGTATGAACACCTTGAAAAGTTAGGAGCTCAAGTCCTATATTATGATACAGATAGTTGCATATATTACTTCCGGGGCAATTTGTATAAAGTGCCTACAGGGGATTACCTTGGGGAAATGACAGATGAGTTAGTAGAGTATGGACCCGGGTCCTACATAGTAGAGTTTGTATCTGGAGGGCCGAAAACCTACGCATACCTTGTCTGGTCAACCAATAAACAGAAACTAATTCCCGTATGTAAAGTAAAAGGCCTAACATTGAACCTCAAGACATCTAAATTGGTTAACTTTGAAACATTGAAAGAGATGGTACTCGGTGAATCCGCTCAAGTATTACAAGTCGAAGAGAATAGAATCAGACGTACTAAAGATAAAAATATTGTAACAGTCACTGAAACCAAACAGTTTAAGATTACAGGCCCAAAAAGAAAACTAGATGATAACTATAATACCCTCCCGTATGGATTCAGTAAAATTAAAAGAATTGCTTGAGTATCAACGGATCTACACCGTGGTCACCTAATAGACGGTGTTTTCATCTTATTACCATCATTTGCTCTCTAACTACCGTACTGGTTGGACGTGCTCTAGAGTTGCTCTTCCAACTATGGCGGTTTTCCTTAAATTTTTGTCTAAAAGAAAACTAAATGAAAATACGAAATTTTGCATTACATCCTTTGAATATGAGTTTTCTCTTACAGGCCCAATAGAGACATGTGAATGGCCTTTATCGTTTTCAAAGTACATAGTAGATACAATTTCAGATGGATGTTCTTCAAATACTCATGTTGGAATAACAATAACCCATGCTAATGGTTCAGGCAATATCCCGTTTATGCCTTTACATAATCTAACTCCACCGGTTTTTGATGATCACTTTGAAAAAATATTTTGTGATGTTGAAAAACTATCTGGTACATTGAATGTGGAAGTATCACTTATCACAATTCCAAGATGCTACATTCGATAGGTGTTTACAGACTTGTGACATACTGATTGCCGACATCTGTTGTAATTGATGCTACTGCATTTTTAACTATAATTTAATATGGCTTTGTACCTCACTTCATGAGGTATGCATTGTGAAAAAACCAAGGAGGTCAAGCAGAGTAAACATTATAACTCTGATTTTATCTTGATCCCTTATAAAAATACTAAAAATAAACAAAAAATGTGTGAATGTGTGTGTGTGTGTGTGTGTGTGTGTGTGTGTGTGTGTGTGTGTGTCCGTGGAGAGGTCACCTGTCAAGGCTGGGTTAGCCCCTGGTAAGTCCTGACAGATGAGTGGGTTGGCCTAAAAACCGTAAAACATTGTGTTCCCCACGACCGCCACGGACTAAGGGCTTAGTAGATTGAGATGCCCTGACCCGAGGAGGGTTTGGGTTTCGCCTTTGAAAAGCCCGGTGTGAATGAAGGTCCCTGGCGCGGCTGAGGAAAAGGCCCGTAAACCTGTATGAATGGTATAAAAATGTTTAAAAAAAGAAATAACGGGGGAGGCAACTAGTTTGGAAGGCCTCCACGGACCATGGCGGTGGTGGAGCCATGGTTTTTTAAATTCTCAAAGGGAGAGGACATTAATCTGTGCAGAGTATAAGCCAGTTATATTCTGGATGACTCTTGCATAGAATAATGTTTAACCTGGGTGTATAAAGCTCTCGGTGGTAAGAAATACCTCAGAGTTGTGTTCTCTCAAGGTATATTACTGCTGAGGGTGCTATACACGGGCGGTCTCAAACCCCGCTCTATTACCTTACAGTACATTTAATACTTAAATTGTACAGCGAGTGGATATTTGATTCACTTTACCCCACTCCTTACAATATATGTTAATTTTAGGATTAAATAAAAAGCAATTGATGTTTTAGAGGTAGAGATGCTGCAAATATATTGTATAAATCAATCAGGAACCATGTTAGAGAAAAATTTCGTAAAATATCCGTGGGGTAGGCCTACTGGGGAGGTGCCCACGTTAAAGATACACCAACGCGCCTACAACTGTACGGCCAGGTATTTATGCCTACCGTGGTGTGGAAAACAGTTGAAAACAAAGGGGGTAACGAAAAGTTACCCCCTTCAAACCGCAAAGATAATAAGTATTATATGTCTACCTATTTTGATAAAAAAACTACACTGGCCCATTTTCTTTCTGCACTTGACTTACAGTGAATTTTATGATTCAATAAAAAGTAATCCGTGTTT